>VZRZ01000586.1:766345-787414 GCA_013398175.1 Climacteris rufus
CACCAAAAAAACCCCAGAAAACCACAAACAAACAAACAAACAGCAACAACAAAGCAGCCCTGGAGTTCTCAAGTTCAGCAAATGTATTGATAAGGTCATTTTGGTTTTTATGTAGTATCCAGTTGTAGCAATTAAATAGTATGTCTCACAGCTGAATGCACATCTTAAAGGATTTAAAAAAAAATGTTCTGTGAAAATATTGCCAGTTCTCAGATAGAAAGGGCTTTTTTTAACCTTTGAAAAGTTATCTGTTTCTTTCACATTGGCTTTATCATCAAAACAAAACTTCTTCCTAAACCGAGAAAGCAATGCAGATGTTGATTTTCCTGAGTGTTACCAGCCAGCATTTGGACACTGTTTTTCAATTACAGATGTGAATATTCACAGACCTGTTTATAGCACTTAAGAAGATTTTCTAACAAAGTTTTCAAGAAGTTTTCAAATGCATGTGGTCCATTTTGCAGCAATTGGGATGCTTTAGGTAACCACCTCTCAGGCATGCATTTCCCTGAGCTTACAGTGGTGGGTCTTTCACTGCTTCAGTTCAAAGTATGGTTGTCACTCTGGCTCATGACTTACCCATAGAAACTGAAGGGGTTACATGTTCTTATGGTCTCCTTTGTGTACCCATGGGGTGTACGTGTCAAGAACTGTAGCCCTGGAGTGTCAGCTTGTGTATTATTGCTGCTGAATAACGCAGTGTATATTTTAACCTGGAACACAAACACTAACGTACTCTGTTAAATTAAGGATTATGGTTACATATTGGGATGGGGAAAATGTAATGTCTGCTCTTGTAACACACAAGATACTTATTCCTGAAGCCTGAAAACCTCTGCTGGCAATTGGTGTGTTAAGGGTCAAGCAGCACTGATACCTTTGGACCAGGCAACTGTTGGAGCACCACTGCTCCTTCTCAGTCATGATTTACTGCTTGTTTTCAGAATCAAGGAAACTTTTTTTCAGATTTCTGAAAAGTGTGAAGAACAGAGCTTAGGCTCCTCAAAAGGGTGCAGATTAATGTAATGTTGAGGTTTGCAAAGAATTTGTGTGATGGGTGCCTATCCACTTGGAAAAGGAGCTGCAGATCCAAAGAAGGTATTCAGATAAATCACTGGACAGCCTAACACCATGATACTGTGATCCTTTAGGCATACATTATCACTTCAAGATAGACTTTGGACTCATGGACAATGCTGTCAGCCTCTGTGGATTTCTGTGAAGATACTAGATGGAGTTGAAGCAGAATCAGAGTCTTCAAGTTCTGTTATACAATATACAATAACAATAGAGTTATTCTAGGAGTCACTTCCCCATCGACAGCATCTCAAGAAGGTAGTCTTCTGGGAATTGACTTTAGAACAAAACAAGGCTGTTAAAAAATTGTCACCAGTTCGGAACTGTATAAAGCATAATATGCTTTATAATAATTCAATTATTCAATTCAGTTTTCTATCTTCCATTCTGTATGCACCCACCTAATCTCACATTATTTTTAATGACATATAGGGTCCACATTATGCCTGATGTCAAAGGGAATGATATAGAACTTGGTAAGAGCTTAGCCCCCTTGATAATGGGCACAGTGAAACTACACATACATAAACAGAATGACCACAGTGAGCAAATTCTAATCTTTGGTCTACCAGCACAAATCTCAAGGAAATTTCCTAAATGAAACGGTTAAAGAAAGTAAAGAATTAATCAAGATCAAGCAGTGAATGAATCAGGTAGTTTAAAATATCCCTCTGTGAGAAATTTGGCTTCATCCCATGTTCTTAAAAACCCGTAATTTTGGCTAAGATACAAACAGATGGCATAATTTGGAGACCCAAATCAGTGAACTACTAACTGGCAGCCAGGAATAGAGAGTGTGCTGGGAATGTGAATGGCAGATTCTTGGATGCCACTTAGCCAAAATATTTCCCCCTTATTTCTGCACTGTGAAATCTAGTGCAGCGGTCATTGCAGGGGCTTGCTCTAAACCAATCCAGAATAAGAAAGCAAAACTGGAGAGAAAATATGTAAGGATTGTTTTAAAGGTCATTCTGTCATCAAGGCCTACCTATCCCCATGCTCCATGCCAATCTGAAATCATAAACTGATCTTTGTGGAAGAGTAAGAATTTAGGAAATCATGCCCTCTACTATCATTCCAGCTCTAGGACTTTCTGACACAGATGTGCTTTCTACAGAGACCACTGTTTCTCCTTTGTTTCCACAGTCAGTGATAAAGTCCTTGTTTGGGAGATTTGGCTGTTGACTCCCTCAGAAGCAGGGAGGCCCAGCAGGGAGACCCTGACAAATGAGAGGACTGGGCAAACACCATACATATGAAGTTCAACAATGGCAAGTGCCAGATTCTGCACCTGGGATGGGGCAACCCTGGTTGTACAGACAGACTGGGGAATGAAATGCTGGACAGCAGCACTGCAGAAAGGGACCTGGGGTTCCTGGTCGATGGCAAGTTGAACATGAGTCAGCAGTGCCCTGGCAGCCAGGAGGGACATCCCTGTCCTGTGGGGCATCAGGCACAGCATCGCCAGCCGGGCAAGGGAGGGGATGGTGCCACTCTGCTCTGCACTGGGGCAGCCTCACCTTGGGTGCTGGGGACAGTTTTGGGTATCAAATATAAAAAAGACATTAAAACTATTAGAGAGTGTCCATAGGAACATGACAAGGATGGTGAAGGGCCTTGAGGAGTGGTTGAGGTCAACTTGGTTTGTTCAGCCTGGAGAAGAGGAGATTGAGGGGAGTCCTTGTTGCAGTTACAACTTCCTTGTGATGAAATAGTAGGGACAGGCACTGAGCTCTTCTCTGTGGTGACCAGTGACAGGACCTGAGGGAATGGCCTGCAGTTGTGTCAGGGGAGGTTTAGTTTGGATATCAGCAGAAGGTTCTTCACCCAGAGGGTGATTGGGCACTGGAACAGGATCCCCAGGGAAGTGGTCACAGCACCAAGCCTGTCAGAGTTCAAGAAGTGTTTGGACAACACTCTCAGGCACATGGTATGATTCCTGGGGATGGTTCTTTGAAGAGCCAGGAATTGGACTTGGTGGTCCTTGTGGGTCTCTTGCAACTCAGAATATTCTGTGATTCTGTGATTCTGTGACTATATGAGATCACATTATGCCATATAATCTCATAAAATGAAAGGATCTATGCTTAGGCAACAGCTTTTATAGCAACAAACAAATAAACAATAAACAAATTGCATGTCAGAGCCCCTGGAAAGCAAATTATTCCATTCCCAGGAGCTTCCTGATGACTAAGTGTGACCAGTACAACCTGCTCCCAACCCCTGGCAATGTGGTTAGCATAAGTAATGTTTTATGAGGCAAGCAGCTATTCTCCGTGACTGAGTGAGTCACGTATCAGTTCCCTTTCCTTCATTATCAGTCCCTGAAGGTCCTATGAATCAAGTAGACAAAACAAATAGATTTCTTCTTCCTCCTCTCCAGGCCTCAAGGTTCCTAGATGCCAGACTCCCTTCTTCAACTTTCTTGAAGTTCCCAGGCACTCAGTTAGCCTGTTGGTGGTAGTGGCCCTGCCAGAGAACAGGGAAATGCAACAGCAGCCAGAACACTTTTCATAAAATCATAGTTACAACTCCTAAATGGGGAACCTGGAGTGGAACTGCTGCTGGACAGTGAGGTCTGTGACCTTAAAACTATCAGAGACACCCATGCTGTCCTCTACTTCTTCCAAACTCTAAACATCTTGTATTTTTTATAGAAGTTTCAAGTATAGATTATGATGGTTATGTAGATGGTAAGACACGTATTGCTATCCGACACAATCTGCAGAGGGTCCAGGGGATTAGAAATCACCAGCTATGTTATAAATTCTCTATATGTTATTTATAGATTGCATTGTATTGATTCTGCTCGTAGACATCCTGTGCCATTCTAATCATAAATTCTATCCTATACTAATCATGAAATCATGTTAAGAAATTAAAGCTTTAATTGTAACTGCAAATTAATGTCGTCATCCTTCTGCTAAGGATCCTTAAAAGAACCCATCTGTCCCCTCAGTGTCAGATGACACTAAAGCTGTGGAATTTCCAGCTGGTAATACAAGAGCAAAACCAAAGAGCTATTTCCTCATCAAAAGAAAAATTCTGCAGGAGTCACGTTTCACGGGAAGAATCCAGAAAAACATCACAAAATAGTTAGTTCCCTGCAGCAACAGGACTCTGTTCCCTGAAAATTCCCATTATCCTTAATTTCTCATGTGGAGTGGAAAGAAGCTCATGCCAGACTCTTTCTGAGTTTCTATTATTTTGGTGAAAAAACTCAAACTTTAATTTTCTCTATATCAAACTGCGTTTCCACACAAACCAGAACTGTTACTCAAGATAAGAAGACACTGTAGCATGTCTAGATAGCCTCCTTGATCAGGACCACTAATAGCCAGGTGTGCTAGAGATGTCCTTTTCCTACAACAAACACAATTCATTAAGCTGACCACTACTTTCCTGCTTAGGTGAGACACTTCCCTCAAAACACATACCCAGAGAAAGAAGCAGTGTGATATATAGGGATTAATGCCAGTTTTGAAGCAATTTTGAAGTGGGAGAAAACATTATTTGGCCCTTTCTGAAGTTCAAAGGGAGAAACAGGAGATTTGTAAGCTGTACTAAATTGCTAAAGCAAAATGCTTACTTAATTAATTCCCCAGTGGTAAGGATAGAGGAGCAAAACGATAAACAGAAATTATGATCAGAAACTTTGATGCAGGCTGTAAAACTCTCTTCAACCTTTAGTGTCCTCTGGAATGTGGATAAATTCCCTAAAATAATATACTGTACTACAGATCTACTTTCGGTCTTGTATGTATTACAGTCACACTATTAATAGTGTCATCCTTTTAAGATGTTGTCCTTGAGATACCAAACCAGTAACCATTTGGGCCGTCATCTAATTAGGAATAAGTACTTATCTCATCCATGATGCCAAGTTAAAAGAAACAAGAGTACAGTGAGATCAGAATTATCTGCTGAAACGATGAGTAATTTGGAATAGGCACAAGGAGGTGGAAAGAGGATTTTTTCTGTGGAGCACCCTCTGTCAGCCTTGTGTACTCCAAAATGGTGGGCTGAAGGCCCATCGGAAACATGCCACATCTATGCATGTTGCATTCTTTCTTTTACACATGAGCTACAGTATAATAACCTAAATCTGCATACAAATGTTCTTTGTCTAACCTTGTTTTTGTGAAAACATTTTCAGCACCATGAAAGTGTGAAATTTTATGTGAGAAGGTCATAGCATTTCTTCATTTTTTAGAAAGTTTGTGACCCTAAACACATGAGGAGCTTCTCTTGGGAAGAGAAAGGTAAAATTACGTAGAAGTGCCATTTTTCTAAGGTCTCAAAGCCAAAACCCACAAAAAATTAACAGTACAGATCATGTAAATTATGTTGGCTTGATCAGAAAGGCTGTCAAATATAACACTGAAATGAAAGAGACAATAAAATATTTCACCTGTTAAAAATCTAAGGAATATTAACTTAAAAGAAATTAAAATTTCAAGTAAAATATTTCACATTATGCAGCCACCAGGGACTATGTAAAATTGAGTTGTTATGGAGGAAGTCAGTTTGGTGTAGTTTTGAAAAGCTGCCAACTGTCAAACTTAAGTAAACATTTTTTTAAGGAACTTGCATGCACATAAATGAAAATATACAGCAGCAGAAACAAATATGAGAATAAACTGAAGTGGCACAGGAAAAGTCCTCTGAAATCTAACTGTTGTGTCTGGAAGACTGATAGGTTTTGTCCCTGCTGCAGTAAAAAAATTAAAAAGACTTTGCCTTTTAAATATATCTCCATCTCTACCGGAATTGTTAGGCATTTTGCCAAATCAATTCTAACACAGTCACTGTGTCTACCTGTCTTCACCTTTCTAGTACATTTATTAGGGTCTCCCTTGAGCTCAGAGACAGGAAGAGGGCTCCTACCTCCACTTTGGTGAACTTATTCACACCAGCGGAGTCTGAAGTCTCCTCCTTCTGTCTCTCTGTGAGGGAGAAGAGAAAAACCCATGTTCACATGGGCTTCAGCCTGTGTAAATCACCGAGTACAGCTCAAACTTCTGCCTTTTGGTGTGTACTCTGCCATCTGTCTGACTTCTCAGGCTTTGGTAACACACAATATTTAGGCATCTGATGACGGAAAGACACTAATGCAAAGTATTGCTAGTGACATTCAGTGAGAATAAGTTCAATTAAGCTATGGTGACTTTGGCTGCAGGACAGTATTTCTATGTGAATCTCATTGCCATGTCCCAAGATTTTACTGACACTCAATATTTCACTTAGGCACTAGCTCCTAGAATCAGTTTTAGAGAAGGATCTTGTCTTTCACATACAGAGGGACTTTTAATTTTATTGATTGTAGACAGAAGTTTAAAATCACAAGATCTTAAAATCTGAAATACCAAATATGAACCGGACTAACAAACGTGTATCTGTTAAAACCTAGTTGGTGCTCAATTTAACAATTCTGGCTTCTTTTTAATGGACAGAAAGTAACACAAAAATTAAACGTAAACTTAAGGAATCCCTTTTTACGCTATGCAGTTGTACTGGGTGGCTGGATGGTAAGGACCCACCCAAGCTGCTCTATCAGTCCCTTTCACAAGTGGACAGAGGAGAGAAAATATAATGAAAGGTTCATGAATTTAGATAAGGACAGGGAGAGAGATCACTCACCAAATACTGTGACAAGAGAAACAGACTCAGCTTAGGGATATAAATTAATTTATTACTAACAAAATTAAAGGATGATAATGAGAAGTAAAATAAATCTTGAAAACACCTTCCTCCCCTCCCATTCCCCCCTCCTTTCCCAGCTCTACTTCCTCCCTACCAGTGGCAGAGGGAGTCAGGGAATGGGGGTTATGGTCAATTCATCACACATTGCTCTTGCTGCTGCTCAAGGAGAAGAGTCTTCCCTCTTCTCCATCGTGGGGTTTCTTTTACAGGAAACAGTCCTCCATGAACTACTCCAATGTGAGTCCCTCCCACAGGCATCAGTCTCCACAAATTGCTCCACCACGGGTCACTCTTCTATGGGGTGCAGTCCTTCAAGGACAGGCTGCCACAAGCATGGGTATCTCACAGGGTCAAAAGTCCTACCAGGAAACCTACTCCAGTTCAGAGTCCTCTCTTCACCCTCTTCAGTGTGGGTCTCCTCCACAGGCTGCAGGTAGGTCTCTGCTCCTCCATGGACCTACATGGGCTGCAGGGGAATCTCAGTTCTGGTCCTTGAAGCACCTGCTTCTCCTCCTTCTGCACTGACCTTGGAGTCTGCAGAGCTGTTGCTCTCACATATTCTCACTCTTCTCTTCTCTGGCCACGATTACAATAACTTATTTTTTTTCTAATTAATTATGTTATCACATAACATGTGAGAGAGATGTTACTATAAAATCTATTGACTCAGCCTTGGCCAGTGGTGGGTCAGTCCTTGCGCCAGCTGACGTTGGCTCTGTGAGGCACTGGGAAAGCTGCTAAAGCTTCTCAGAAGCCACAGAAGCCTGCATCCTCCAACTACTAAAGCCTGGCCATGCAAACCCAATACAGCTATATACAATGCATGATAGACACGCACACACACACACACACAGATTAATTTTTGTGAAGGATACTGCAGTGGAAGCTCCCACTCTGAGTGAGTGGGCAGTACTTTGATTCAGAAATCATTGACAAACACAAACTGTGAGAACTGTACTTGACCATAGGCTCTCAGACACTGAAGATTCTAGGCCATGTCTTACCAGGAGATCAGTGCCAGCCTGAGTTTGGACTAGACAAAATATCTGTACCCTTGAATCCATTGAGTTCTCCGGTACAGCAGCAGGCTGCATGTGGTGAAATCCCTTTGAGCAGGGATACCCCTCAGGGTTAATTTTCAAGGTCTGTAATGAGGTAAACAACATTTTACTTCAGGCCCAAAATTGTATTGTATGGCAGTGACATACACATAACCAGCCATAATTTTTTAGGAGTGTAGTAAATAGTAGAATGTTTGACTGTCATCTAATCTCCATCTAAATTTTTATTTAAATTGTTGTCAAATCATCATTAAATCATTGTCAAATAATTGTTAAATCACTGTTTAATTACCCTTTAGTAATTGCTTAATCACTATTTGATTATCATATAGTCATCAATTACTAACTGGACTATCACTTAACCATGAATAAACCACTTTTTGTTAACATTATTATGACTTCTTTTAATAATTCGTCTGTAATAAACACCAGAGGAAAATTAGTCTTTTCCTGTACTTTCTGAATTACTGAACTGTCAAGCAACTTCATGAGAAAATGACAGAATATTAGGTAAAAAACATAAATCCAAGTTCTAGGTGCTGCAGAAAAGTTGACCATTACTAAAGCTGCACAACGCAAACATTAAATATATGTCACTTGGCTAAAGAAAATATCAGGCTAAACATTGAAAATAAATAAATAAAAATAAGAGAGAAATTTTAACATAGTCCTGATATTTCTCAGTTTGTCTCTGCTGCAACTGAAGTATTCTCCTAATAATTCATTGTTTCATGGGTTACCCTCTTGCTTACTTTCTACTTCATTAGTCCCATTTTCCTTCTTTATATTACAGGTTTGAAAACTTGTTTAAGACTCTACAGTGCTACTGATTAAGCAATAGGTTATGAAGAAACAAATAAATCCTCTGAACACCCTGAAATATTAGTTATTTATCATTATATCAATTTTCACATTACTATACACAGTAATACACAATACTATACACAATAATACTTTTTGTCACTCCAATTTCACTATTTTTTTTATAGTAACGGTGGAATCACCATCTCTGGACGTCTTAAGAAGAGATTGGATGTAGCACTCAGTGCCCTGCTTAGTTTAGTTATCTGAGATGTTGGGGCAAGGGTTGGACTCGATGATCTTGAAGGTCTCTTCCAACCTGGTGGTTCTGTGATTCTGTGATTCTGTCTCTCAGGCATAAGGTAGTATTGCCATCTACTTCATGTTGTTGCCTTGGGACTCCTCCAGTCATCTCCTATTACTACTATTTGGCTTCTGTTCACATGCTATTCAGAACAGTACCACTTCTTTGTTCAGTTATAGATTTCAATTTCATCACAATTTTTCTGGAATATTCAGGGTTAATAGATTAATCTGTGCTATTTAGGTTTATTCTGGAAAATATCTGTGCTCCAAGTAGCACATCATCTGTCTTGTTACATGTCACAGTAACAACACGAAAGAAGGGGACAGAACCTCTGGAGATCAAGGAACAAGTTCCTCAAGGCACAAGTGCCTCGGGCCTTGCCCATCTTTATTATATATGTGTCTTATAATCCACTGTGTATTGGAGGAAACAAAGACCTCCCCTCAAACACACTGGTCAAAGGAAATGTCCATCAAATTTCTGTGCCCAGGAGAAAGGAATGTAAATAAAAAGGTACCGTTACAATAACATAGCTGTGTTTACAGAGAATGTGTGAGAAACTAGCTACAAAAGAATGATAACATCCAGAACTGCAGAAGTCAGGGCAACAGTTACACACACTAATATTTGAAACAAATTTAAAACCTAATAGAACTTTCCTGCTTAGAATTAATTTTTAGTTTCATGTATTCCAGGCAGTTTATGCTTTACACCACAGGAAACTAAGAATTTGTGTTTAGAACATATGTCTCACTTAGTAACACCAGCAGTGGAAGTCACTGCAGCCCACCATCCTGTTTGGATTTGGTGACAAACTAGGGCAGCACGATGGGCAAAATGTGGCACAGCCACAACTTCAGCAAGAAGTATCCCCAGGACTGTAACCCAAACAGTAATACTGAAGAACAGATGTACAGAAAATGTTCAGTTTCTGTAAGGTTCACCAGCTCCAGAAATTGTAGAGAATAAGGTCAGTGACAAGCAATCTTGTGCAGGTTGTAGGAGGAAACAAACAGAAGAGAGCTAGTTAATGTGCCAATGCTGATCTAGCTTGGGCTGTGCAGAAGAATTTCTGAGATTGAAGAATAACCCTGGCATGATAAATTGTACAGATCTGGACTTACCCCAAAACTTTCAGCTTCGTACTGTGAGGTATCAAATATGAGCAGAGAAGTCTCTGTTACGTACATTGTTTGTTGTACGCTTGAGAATCAGAATTGAGAGTTTATTTGGATTGTCCTGAATGGGATTGTGAAGGAAGGTTTTTTGAGACAAAGTCTAATTTACAAACACACACAGACACACACACAGACACAGACAGCCCTGTAGGAACAGAGTTAAACATATAACTCATGGAAAGAGAAGGAACTCAGAACTTGAGCTAGACTCCTGTAACACAAATTCTGAAAGAGTAGGAAAGAAATTTCAAAACCATAATGCTTTACAGTGTAGACCTGCTTTGAGGAGAGCCTGTACCATGGACCAGGGGAATGGGTGGTCCCATCAAAATCCAGAAGAGAGCTAAGCCAACCAGTGCGAAGAGACCTAACAAGACCAGAGCTGGTGAACACGCAGTGCAGGCAGAACTGAAGCAGAACCGGAATTGGCTCTATCCATGTGGAGATTTATAAGTTAAAGCTGGCCTCATAAACTAAGCTGCAAGCAAACTAGAATCCTGTGGGAAAAGAGATAACATAACTCCTAGATGCAGCAATGCTAATTAGATAAGAAACTATTCTCTGATCTACTGGTGTACTGTTAGTGGACTTCAAATAATCTCAGAAATTAAGCCTGAAATAATGCAGCAGAGCTCATAACAAGAAAAACTGCATGAGGTCCATATCAGAGCAATGAGAATAAAGGCTACAGCCTCTTAGACCAATGGAAGCGACTGGAAATCTCTACTGTCTTGCAATCGAGGAACATCTGTGCTTTGCTAATTCTGACATTCAGGTGATAATAAGCATTCAAAAGAAAGAAAAAATTTACAAATTCTAGATGTGTCCAGTTGAAATTTATCTAATATGAGGTGTAAATCTACTTCCATTCACTGATCATAACATGTTCAATTCTAAAAACCATTAACCGCTGATAAAAGCAATTACAGAATCAGGCCCCAGATGGCTCTAATGACTTACAAAGTCAATAACGCTTGGGGAATATTCTAAATGTCAAAGTAAATCTTAGCATCTATGTCAAGTAGGAGGTCCTTTTTCTTTACAGAGACATTCTTGAAAATATGAACTGATACAAATCCATGTAGACTGATAACCCAATTAAAATTTGTCAGGTTTTTTTTTCCCTGAAATATGTGTGTTATAAGACTGATCTTTGTGAGGCTGTGGAATTCTTAACAGTACTTGCATTATCTGAGGGGAAAAGGGAATGCTAAGACAGACAAAAAGTAGAGCTGAGGAGCAAAACACCATACTAATTTGTGTTTGAAATGGAACTGAGATGTCTGTGAAGCCATTAATGACATTAAGGCCAATGTGCCCTCCCTCATTTAACAGGCTGCAGCTGAGCAACACCTTTCCCTTCCTCTGACATAAAGTGGAAATTTTCATTCTGAGAGAAGAAGTGCAAAGCAGGATCATAGGTGACTACTTTTGTAGTCTGTCTCCCACTTTTTTCTAGCAATTCACTACCTCTCCTCCAATGCCAGAAAGATAGAAAGCAGAAAGAAATTTATGCTCTGAATGAATGCTCTGAAGAGACAGTGAGAGATTGCAGCAGGCACGGAAAAAGAATTGAAAGAAAATGGAATTGATAGTGCACAGAGGATGATGGAAGATGTGAGCAGACCAGGAGTGTGTGAAAGACCAGAAGGGAGGAAAAGGACACTTTTCAGAAAAAGAAATAAGGACAGTACACAAGTATCAGTCTTACAAAAATGTACATTGGCTGAATCATTCCATCAGCACAAGAGAGCTCTGATGCAATACTAACACCATACACTGTTGACAATTCTGCTGTATTTGATGGCTTGGTGGATAACAGGAAAAGATACAGTTGTGGGATTTTCCCAGTATTTACTACTTGATACAGTTTCAAATAATTCATTAATGTAAAACAGATTCTAGTGAAAAAATCTTCGTACACTCATACCACAGACACTTATTTATTCCAAAAGTCAAATCGAATGTATTTTGGTGTTCATGGTATTTTGTGTTCTCTCGGCTTACAAAAAATGAGAAACAATGTTATGTGTCAGACAAATAATTATTTCTTGCAAATATCTGAAAATAAATAAGCAAACAAGTAATAGAGACATTCAGTTTTAAAGAATTCTTTTAATTTTCTGTTGTGTTGTATCGCCGCTTATCACCGTGGGAAGGCTGGAGACGCAGAAGAAAGGAGATGGAGCTAGCTGTGTTCAGCTTCAGAGCAAAGGAAGGAAGGAAGGGCAACCCACCTTCTTTTAGTTCTTATATACACTTTTAGAAATCACTGCTCATTGGAGAAAATTAACACTTCCATCTTTAACTACAGTGGTCAAAAGAAATGTCCATCAAAAGATCTGTGTCCATGAGAAAGGAATGCAATAACAAGATAATTCTAAAATAACATAGCTATGTTTATAGAACACTGGTCCTTGAAAACTATCTAGTAGAGAGCTAGCTATTTTTAACAGTAAAAATGAGGCAACAGTGTTATTTCTGATACATTCCTGGGAGCCAGTATGTGGCACTCTTACAAATATTTGTAAGATATTTGCATACAGATGTTGAGACTCTGGAGTATATCCATGCCAACTCCACATGGTGTCACCTGAGCTCCCTATGAGTGGGCGCAGAGCTGTGCTCAGTGTTTCTGATATTTTAACTGGCATTCAGAGACCAGAAAAGAATTTAAGATTTACAGGATGAAAATATGAGAACCAGAGCAATAGAATTATTTAATCTGTGGTTTGAAGAGCAGAGAAGATTGTATTTCTGGCTCCTTGTCCAATCACTCTATGAAGCATCAAGGAAAATATGTTTTTAAATCTTGAGACAGAGATCACAACCTGAGTTTTTCTTCTTCAAGCTAATGACCAATCACTGAGCTTTAGAATAATGTTTGTTCCTGTCCTTGCTTTCCAGTTCTGCACATCTCTTCTCCACAGTTGTACACCTTCAGCAGAGTAGATTGATGATGTCTATCCTTTTCCCTGCCCACTACTCCCACCAGAGTAATAGTGAGGTGATAGGAGTTCTCTCAAGGGACATGAAACATGTTGTCTTGAGTCTTCTGAGGTACATCCAGGCACAAAGCCCTGCAGTCTCTAGGTTATTGTATAACAGGTGCCTGACAGCAACGTTGTGCTTTGTTTTGTTTTTTCTTGGTTTTTTATTTGTTTTAAATATGGATCACTTCTCTATTGCTCTCAGACAAAGTCCTTTTTTGCAGTCATAGCTAAGAAATCAAATGTATGAACGGGGAAATGACTGAAGGACTAATATTTTTCAGGTGCTTCCCATTCAGGACCTCTATGTACCTCTTTGACCAGCATGCTGACTGCAGGCAAACATTATCATAGTGAATACATATAGGGGACCACATACTTTTCCCCACCCCTGCAAACTGGGATACATAACACAAGGTTACAGATTTGTCTTAGCAGAAAAATAAAAATCAAATAATTTTGCAAGACAAGATGTAAATCTTCTGTAATGACACCACTTTTCTTGGATCTAGTTCTTGCTGAATTTACAGTCATGCATATTTAGTGCACAGCATATGGAGATATTCAATAGCATGGGCCTCAGGAACCCTGAATTTCATTTCATGGGTTTTTTGTGTGTGCTCTTTAATCTTCCAAAACACACTTTCTGTGCCATATTGGTTCCTCTCCCTCCCTTCACCAGCGTTACAGATTCTAAAAGGTTTGAGGCAGATTTATTTTCTATTATTATGTTTTTACTGTGGCAAACATGCAAAGCCTTGATTCCTGCTGGGGACTGTAGTGCTAATAATAACGCTGGTGATGTTCAAGGCAACCAGAACCACAGCTTTTAAAGCAGGGACAATGAACATTGCCTTAATACCTTTCTGTATCCATCATGAATGTACTGCAGCATACCCTGAGGGCCACTCTGGCCCTGTTCATGTCAGTGATGCACAGGATCTGCTAAGCTTTTTACCCAGCCAGATGCACAGAAAACTGAGTAGCAGCTGGCTCTAAGACATATTTAAGAGATGCTCTGTGGCCAGAGCATTACTATACTCCAGTGGAGCACACACCATGAGACAGTCCTGTAAAAAGGTCTAGGCATTCTCACATCAGCTCTTAGGACACCAAGATATAGGAGCTCCAAGGATGGTCTCACACTCATAATCTACCCCCAGTGGGTGTACTGAACAGAGATTCTTTACAAGCATCTGCATACAGCAATATTTGGCATTTCCTCAGCTAGGGTATTTTTATACCTACTTTTAAATGTATTTCAAAATGTGTATTTTGATAATTTATAGGTCATATAGACATTGCCTTGCCAGTAAAATGTCCTCCAGCACATTCACATCAGGGTTCAGTTCACTCAGGTCACCTTTGCAACATAATCAATAGTTATCAGTTAATAGTGAATTTCTATTTATTTATTTTAATAGCTTAATTATTAATTTTAGTAGTTAATTTTAAGCTCCTGTAGGACTGACCCGGTGACTAAAAAATCTAGTGACTAAAAAAATTAGGTTCCAAAACCAAACCTGTATCACACATCCACTATACCTTTTTTTTGGCCATAACTAATTGAACCAATAACAAGGAATTAATAGTCATAGTACTTATCTTGCCTGTTTCTGTTTCAGTTTGTCTGCATATCCCTGATTACCTAAGAAAAACAAAGTGCATATTGTCTCATATTCAGCATTTCATAAAGAACAAAAGATTGCCATTAATTTCATAAACTTAATGTATCAGCACACTCTTGTTTTCTGTAAACGTAATGGCTCTGTTATTGATCTATTAGGGGGAAAAAATAGAAAAACTTTCTTTGTGAAAGTCTGCAATTAATCTGCTAAAGGTCTAGCTGCAAAATCATAATTTATTGATGGTTGCACAGAGGATACTGAAACAGTAGTATTACTGATTTGGGAGATTTGTAGAGATTTTATGTGTTCTATTCACAAGAAGCAGATTTAGTCCCTGTAAATTTCTAAATATCATTGCATTAAGATATTTACCTAACAATCCAAAATTTTTATAAGAATTATATGGGTAGGAGTATTATCATGGAAGGTAAATATTTACAGTAAATGGAATAACTTGATCATTCTCTGTTGGAAATTTTCTAAAGATCTTGTTGATATTGGCAGATTAGTTACATATTTGGTTCAATTTTTTAAAAGAACAGAACAGAATTAAAAAGAGAAGTAAAATACAACTTCAGTATATTCACTGTTTACAATTCTGATAGCAAAGTAAATCTGTTACTCTACTGATTTGAATCCTAGTTATTGATGATTCTACTAACACTATGTAGTCACAACACATTCCTCTTTGAAAAAGACTACAGTTTGTGTTTAACATCCCTTAATTCATCTTCACTTCTCACACCTTCCTTGTTTCTTTTCCATTTTGTGTCTATGTCATCCAGACATGAACTGGAGAAAAACAGATTTATAACATTTTCTTAATTTTTAATATATACCTAAGGACAAAAATTAAATTTTCAACAGTATTTTGATTGTAAATAATTTCCAGTGCTTATTATCTTTTCTGTAAAAATACTTTTGTTAATGTATTTGGAAAAAATTTGTTTTGGATTAGGCACAATTTTGTGAAGCTTATGTAAATTTTGCTTCTGTAACTGGACATAGACAAGCAAGATATTTCCAGCTTCTGAAAAACAGTATTCCTATGACTGTGATATACTCAATCTTGTTACTTGCTGAAGAAAAAAAACCCAACTCTTCATCTGTAGTCTATATATGTTAGATAGAAAAAAATATGTAAGTGTTTAAGCTTGTGGGTTTTTTCTCATATGAATATTGCACTGTCCTGAGGAAAACAACATTTTTGCCTAAGGTTTCTGTCACAAAACTTTGTATTGAAACATTTATAAAAGAGGTGATTTAAGTGTGTAAAACTACATACACATGTAGCCTGAACCACCAATATAATTGATCTTCTGAGTAAGAATTTCTCTTTAGACCTCAAAATGCATATTCCTATAATTCTAGACTGTAATACTTCTCCTTTCTAGATAACTCTATTAATGGAAGCTGTGTTCATCTACATGGAATCACTCGTTTTTCTCCCATTAATCTGTATTAGATAGGAATAACTCAGAGGAGGTAAAGATAACAGGAAATTATGTTGAAGCTATCATAAAACAGAAGCAAGTTGCAAGAACTTTTGCCTAACATCCTCTTGATTTTCCATAAAAAATTTCCATAAAACCATTGCCCTGTTATTTCCCTCAGTCAAAGAGCAGCCCTTCTGAAGTACATGGCTATGTTTCTTTTTGAGTTCTTAAATATATAGAGGACTCCTGATGCAGTGTGTTTAGATGCAGTCCGTCCATATAAACAAAAACACTTCTTCCAAAAGAAGGAGACACATGAAGTCAAATAACAGTTCAAGCTGGTGATTTTCAGAAAGTAGTTTGTGTTTTTTTTTTTTTTTTGAAAGAGCATAGTAAGATTTCACCTTAAACAACTATAATTGGTCTTTTGTGATGATGACAGTAAGTGAAAATTACTATCAACAAATGAAAGGTAGCAGGGGCTCAGGAAGCCACATACAACCTACCTTCAAACACTTCAGGCCTCTTATAACAGTGGACAGACTTGAGTCCTTAAAAATAGGCAAATGCTTTGCCACTTTATAAACAGAGCTCTTAAGCCTATAAGGAGTCCACTTGCAAAATAAATAATCTTAGAGTCAAAGGAAGAAAGTACTATGCAAAATTTTGTGTGGTTTTTTTCACTTTGTAACTGCTTGCCAGTAGGCAGGAGCATCTGTAAAATATTTGCAGACCTAGCTGTTTCACAGATTAAAATGTATGTAAAAATATTTGGGTTTATATCTGCTTACATATTAAATCTTATGCTCCAGTGTAATATTGTACCCAGAGCTACCTTGGTAGCACACATGTATTTGCTGGAACATAAAATGCAGATATTGTGTTACTTTGATCCTTACAACTCAGAAATGTTTCAGATTGTTGCACTATAAGTCAACAATAAACCTGCCGCTGAAGATATTGACAGCAGAATTTCACCCTTTCTTACTTGAAGGACAATTCGGTGTATCTGTAAAACGGGTATAATGATTATTGCCTGCCTCAATGTGTTGCCTGGTTAAAAACTTTTGAGTTGTGCAGATGACTCCCCAAGGCAATGACTTTGTGGAGTCTTTGAGACCCTGCGAAATCAACAGTTGAGCACAGTATTATTATCTTTAACTCCAACAATTCCATCTTGTCATAAAGCAAATTCTAAAACCGTTTTCAGTGGAGCTTCGGAGCAGGTTTGTGCATCTGGAATACCTAATTTTTGTCTCAAACCATTAGCCATTCACTGAAGTTTTGAATCACAACTTCTATAAACTGTTCAGATTGGTGAAGCTCCACCAAGAAATGCTGCCAACTATCTAACAGATTTGAAGGAGAGGAAGGACTATTCTTCTCACCAGCTCTGACCTCATGTCACAATTCCTGCAATAAAACTGTTTTTTCCTTTCTACTACATAAGCAAATGTTACCAAACTCAGTAGTATCAGAATAATCTTTATAGTACACCCTAAGATAAAGGGATCTGAAACAGATAAATAGGGCTGACCTCAACCATTTTTGAAAATCCAAGTATGGCAAAATATACACACATCATAAAAACATCCTTATCTTGTCATACAGAGGTAGAAGATCGCTCGTTGCAACATGTGGTGCCCATGTAAGGTTTCTAATGTCACATAGCAAATCAATTTCTAAATTAAAGAAAAAAAGTAATTTCATGTATTAAAAATCTGGTAAGATTTCTCCATCTGCCATGTGCTACAGTTGACAGCTGCTTCCTTTTGCATAGCTAAGTTCCACATGACCCTAGCCACTCAGAACATGTAGGGTATAAGGCCATTGTTGAACATATTAGTGGAAAAGTATTAAAGCTTGGCAGAATTTTCTGGGTTTTGCCTTCTGTCTTTTGCTCTGATTAATACCTATCCCTTTCTATACTGTTCCTGTCTGTATCATATTTCTTCTCTCTGGTAGATGCCTTTTAAGAGTAGCTTGATTCAGCTGTAGTTGACCTTTAATGGAGCAGTGCTGATTCACATCAAGTTTTTATAGGCCTGCTAGTTTCTGCACATATGTGGAGCAGGGGTCCTCTTTGACCTACAGGAGTTACAGAAAGAGAGAGACATTTTTGGGGATGGTGGTTTAGTGGGTATTTTCTTCTAAAAGAGCAATACTTTCTTAAAAACACCATAAACAAAAAAAACAGAAAGCATTTCCTTTTTCAGAAGAAAGAAATCCTACACAATTTCAAGAGTGGCAAAAAAGTAAACAGTTACAATGTTGCAATTAATATAGGCATAACCATGTTTTGTCACATACACTAAGACTGATTGCACCCTAATAGAAAAGTATTTTTACGAAGTGGATTGGAAACCTTTTGCAGGTGAATGCCAAATCATCATCACGAATGGCAACCTCGGATTTGTCACAGCCTCAGCATCAATTACAAACGCACACTGGAAAGAACCTCTCTATTTTCTTGCCCTACGCCCATCTTCCTTCTCTTCATTCTTCACTCTGACATGCTCCTTCTTTTTTATTCCCTTCACCATTGGTTTCCTTCCTTCTTCCTTATGTTGTCAGTTTCCAATGACACTGGATTCGATTTCTCAAACATTTTTCTCACCTCTGCCCCTCTGTCATTCTATTGTTCCTCCGTACATTTTTGCTCCATACATGTTTCTCCCACCCCTAAAACCACATTCATCCTTTTTTATCTTTTCCCTAGACCTCATTCTCTTCACTTTAATCATTCCTCACACATATATTTTGTCTTGCAATGTGGATCAAATGCATCTGGTCTTCAGATCAGATCATATCTAGTCTCTCTTCTAGGCCTTCCATTCATTTTGGTACCCTCAACAACAGGGCAATGACACAGCCTCTTTACTGATTGTACTTGCAGTGTTACCCAGAGTTATGGTCCTGGGGGTTAGAACGTATTTACTACCCTGCCTTCTCCAAAGAGATTTGCTTTTCTTTCCAACCTGTCTTGAAACCAAGTGGTCTAGTGCATAGCAGGCAATCTACAGGCAAACTGGAAAATTGTCCTAAAGACATCAAATTTCCCCTTGATCTGCAGTTCAAATATATTACACGTGCAGACAGTAAGCTGATACCATTTAAATATTCCTTATCTGCCAAGCGTGTATTTGGCAGTGAAACTGTTAAAGTACAAACTGCATTGCAGGATCTTCAAATGCTGAGTTCACCCTGTACAGGTTTGTTTACACAGGGAAACAGAAGCTGGGTGCAACATGGTTGGAAAAGTCACAGTAAGTGGGTACAACTAACCCTAGAGGCAGAAATACAATCTTATAGAGAAAGAGAACAATGACAAGCAGCTCAAGCTCTTGCTATACTTACTCATGGTACATTTCTTGTCATGAGCTGGGACAGAGTGTATTCTGAGTAATACAAAGGAAACCACAAGGAGCTTTAATAAAGATTATGTGTTTCAGATGAATGTCACAAACACGTAACACATGTATTGGTGGTACCCATTGCATTAATAGTCTGACTTGCTTTCTATCTACATACACATATAACCCAATATCACTGTACTGCATGATATTCCTTTCATCTTCATACTTAATAGATGGCACATGACCCACTAGCAGGAAAAAACACTAAGCTGTAAGTATGTTGTGCATGCTTGTTCTTAATGTAAGAGTTATTATTTATTGATAGCTTTTATTGCCCCTGTTCAAAATAGAGACCACTGAACAGTGGACAATGCATAAAAACTGCCCGCCACACACACTGCTTTTGCTTTCATGCATGAGAAATGATCGTACAAAGAGTCGTGGTCCATCTTTAATTCATCCCTCTAACATGCTGGTTGCACTACCTTTCACTTAGAATTCTCCTATTTTGTATGTAGTCACTTTAAGAAGTTTTTGTCTGCAGTTTTGAAAGTTGTAGGGTTAGCATTATGCAAATCCTGAGCATTGTTTTTTGTTTTGATTTGTTTTTTATTTTTTCCTGTTGTAGTGAGGCAACCTCCTTCTCAGAAGTATAACAAACTGCACGTGGCAGGATATTCATGTGAACACAACAAAACTGAGTTCTAGCTTTTCCCTCTTTGGACTTCCTCTTATTTTTGGGTCTCCCTGCTGTTTCTCTGGCCGTTAATTTTGTGAGATTTATTTGCAGGATCTAAGCAGTAATACCTAATTTAACCAGACATATTTTTTTGTTTACACATATTGACTCTCTTCAACTGATTAACCTGACCTCTCTAACTTGAATGCAGATAACTCTGCGTTTGGTTTTAAAATGCATAGAATGTATTTTGGTATTGCTTGCAGATGTCAATTTTATGTTCTCATTTAAGAAACAATAAATAGACCCTATAACGACCAAAAACGGGTGGTATATTCTCTGTTAGGTCTAAAGTAGATCATTGCCCGTTGGACAAGTGGATTGCCAATCATCAAACTTAGTTTCTTCCAGTTGCTATATTCCTTCGTTTGTTCGGTGTTCACTGCCGTTGTTTGGTTTAGTTGGGGTTTTTTTGGCTTGGGGTTGGGGTTTCTGTGGGTCTGTTATTTTGGTTTGGGGTTTTTTTGGGTTTTTTTATTTTGGGGGGAGGGAGGGTGTAGTTTATTTNTTTTTGGGTTTTTTTTGGGTTTTTTTGGTTGTTTTTTTTTTTTTTTTCTTTTTGTTTGTTTGTTTGTTTTTTGGGTTTTTTTTTTTTGTTGTTGTTGTTGTTGTTTTTTTCATCGCCTGAAAGACCGTTGTGAAGGTCAGCGAGGCGCTGGGGAGGAAAGCGAGCCTCTCGGAAAGACAGCCACGGCGGAATTCGGAGTCGGTGAGACACTGCAGCCGCTGCCGCGAGCGGGGCAGGGGCGAGGGCGGCACTGGTGAACGCCCCGCCGCGCCCGAGGGAAGAGCT
>VZRZ01000586.1:808419-918792 GCA_013398175.1 Climacteris rufus
CCCCGGCGGGCGGCCAGGCCGCACCGCGCCGCGGCTGCGCGGGGTGAACCACCTGCAGCCCCGGCTCTGCTCTGGGGTGTGTGGCGCAGGGAAGGAAGGAAGAAGGAAGGCTGCAAAGCAGGATTTGTGCTTGTGCGTCTTTACTTTGTTTTATTTTCTTCTGACAGACAAAACAGAGTAAGGTATGTTTGTGGGAGAGAGAGGAGAGAAAGTTTTCCAGAAGTAAGTGACATGGAGCAAAGCAGAACTAGGCGTCTATCTCCCGGTAGACCTCGTGTTGGCGATGGGAAGAGGAAAACAGGGTGTTACTGTGGCTTTTCTTTAGGAGGGCTGTTCAGGTCGGTAGATCTCCAAGGCTAATCCAAACAACCCGTTTGACTTGTGAGGTCCGGTGTCTAGACATAGCTGGTGACTCGGCGGCTTCTTATCTGGTTTTGGAATCAGCCAAAAGAGACTTTTCTTAATGTCCACAGCAGCACTAGGATCTGCCGGGGCCGGGGAGCCACCGCACCTCCCAGACAGGACAACAAATACACCCACCACCTGGAGGCTTTACAGCCCACTTTGTTGTTCCCGAGCCGCCGCTGCTGCGGCCCGGCCTCCTCCAGCTCCGGCCGCCGGGCAGGGGTGACCGACCGGCTGCTCAGACAAACCCACACCCTGCTGCTTGCCACGGCAGTGTCCCGGTCGCCCCCCGGGAGCAGGATGTGGCCGTGGGCACTCGAGCCCCGCTGGGGTCAGAACTGTTGTTTTCTCCACCCCCATCACAACACCCCCTCCACCGTGTGTATGTTTGTCACTTCAAAAATTTATGGAGTTCTTTTCCCCGTTGAACTTTTGCAGAGCATGGGTAAAAAAATATCCAAACTCACTCTTCAACAACATTAAGGAATGAAAGAATGGTGAGGAAGTCAGTTTGGATACAAGATCTTCTTTGGGACTAGAAAATTGCTTTCTGTATTAGTCCTTCATGCTGGATTTGTGACTATTGCAAGCTGTAAAGCTTGTTTGAGATGGTTAGAATCAATAAAAGCATTTAACTCAAAAGTAAGCAGCACTTGAAAGTAGAGAGAAAGAGGCATTTTTTTACTTGGATGTCACTCATTCTATTTATTAATTTGTTTGGTTGGGTTTTTTTCGGTTTTTTTTTTTCGTTTGTTTGGTTTTTTTTTTTTATTCTTCAAACTCTCCTGGAACGTTTGGTGGCTGGATGGTGGGTTTTCAGTTTCTGTAACAGTGCATGAGCCCATCTTCTGCCCTTGCTGTTTTTCTGTTGAAATGCAAACCGATGTGCTGAATAATTCCTCTTCAAACTCTGTGTTGTTTCTCAGTGTGGTTGAGTTCAGGGCCATGATATCCCATTTTGGGAG
Source organism: Climacteris rufus (assembly GCA_013398175.1). Classification (NCBI taxonomy): domain Eukaryota; kingdom Metazoa; phylum Chordata; class Aves; order Passeriformes; family Climacteridae; genus Climacteris; species Climacteris rufus. Next base: position 809,790 of record VZRZ01000586.1, read on the forward strand.
CTGATTGCTGTAACTATGATGCACTGATATGCTATTTGCAGTGGATATTGTAATTGAGTCTGCTAATGTGGAATTATGAAATTTACCAGTGGGCAGGACTCTCTCTGTGCAGTTTAGGAGGCTTGTGAATAAGTGCTGTTTTCTAGATTTAGTAGTTGCAAATTTCCTCGTGTATAGAGCAAATTATATTCCAAGGCTTTTGGAATAATTTTCCATCAAACACATTTAAGCCATTTCAGACTCCCAATAACTCACGGAGTTCAGGATCAAGAGAGCAACATTTCCTAGAAAAGGAATCTTACCCATGATTCTGGTACTCCTCTTTTTTTTTTTTTTTTTTTTTTTTTTTCTCATGGGTAAAATTTTGTGTTTATTTTTAACTGTCACAAATACAAGGTGTTGTTTGAAAACTGTTAAACTTAGCAGGTATATAGAGATAATACTGACGTGTCACTGTGCATGATAAAGTAAAATATGGTGGGAATTAACTTGAAAAGTTTATGAAGGTTTTAACTGCAGCCCATAAATTAACCTTTTTTACACAGATACGATGATATGTAGAAGGTCTTACAATATATTTGATGCTTAAAAATACTCTAAAATTTGAAAGCCAAATAATTTTTCCCCAACTTGAAGACACAAACTGAGGTCTTAGACATAGAAGATTTTACTGTAAGTAATCTGAAGTAATTAATATTAGAGCACTCTTGTGAATCAGAAAATGCAGGAGCATACTTTCCAGTTTACATAGGTCCTTCTGTGAAGGTAGTGAAAGATTTGCTGCTAACCTCTAGTGAGGCAGGAATGCATAGCTTTGAAGGCTCAAGTCCAATTCTCATTGAAGCTAGTGGCAAAACTCTCCTAGACATGTGGGTAAAAAACCAACCTATAATATCTATATAAAATTGTTTAGAGTCAGTGGTTAAAAATTACTGTGATTTTATAGGAAAAAAGTAATTTCCTTTCTATCATCCTCATTTTTTCTCCATATTTGACTTCAAATGGTGTAATTTTCTATTCTAAGACCAAAAAAAACCCTATTAATCTATTAGTGCATCAGTAAAAACATCTTGCTTGGTGTGGGAATCAGAAGCAGGAGTCAAGAAGTCATCAGAACATAGAGAATATTGTAAAATAGAACAACTACTTCCTGGCTCACTAATTGCTGCCTAAGGGAAATTTTGTACATGCAAATCCTGGGGTAGAAGACTATGTAAAAATTACCTATATTATATTTTAATGGGGAGAACTCAGCAAAACCTAAGAGAATTAGCCCCATACCAGATCTGAAGTTCTAATTTACATGTATTTCACCTTTGTGATACGAAGTAAGAAAGGTTTTGCAGGACTGACGTTACCAGTATGACTCCAGTTCATGCTCATTCTGAGCTCGGCAGTTGCCCAATTGGCTCTTGCAGAATGATCCCAAACTTCACATTCAGCACAGTCAGTGGGATTTGAGGTGTTCTAAAGATGCAGGGTTTCCTTTTGAGAAAATGAGCACTTGAAAGGCTAGAGCTTTTTTAGTTAATCAAGTAATCGTACTCGGGGCTGGGCTTTTTCTGTCTGAAATCCATGGATAGTTCAGTTAATTAAGTCAGGATGAGCAGGATTGAGCACTTTGTGGCGGGAACCTCAAACTGTTGTATTACCTTAAATAAAAGTGTTTTAGTCAAGCATTCATTCCAGAACTAGCTTACTAGTTAGCGTAAACTAGGAAAACAACTAACTCCCCAGTGTTCATACAAGAGCAGCATGTTTTGAAATCTCTGTTCACTGTTTTTCTTCTAATGAATTCATTTTCAAGACATCTTTGCCTGTCATTCCAATAAGCACAGCTGTTTTATGCTCTGATCTTAATTTTTTTTTCCTGAGTAAAGCCCTAGTGGAGAGTCATGTGTCCTCAATTCAGCTGAGCCCATCCCGTTTCAAAGTCAGCAATTCCTGCCAATTATACAGTAGGAAATGAAAGAACATTTAGATTCTTGCAAGGCCCACTACATACCATATTTCTTTGTGGTACTAATTCTATTAAGAGGTACTTCAGAGCAGAAGATTTGGTCATTGAATTAATCCCAGAAGTGAAATTTCACCATTTTGGCTTTTGGTCCCACAGTACATTGGTTCTCCAAAACTGATTCCATTAGGAAAACGTGCTTGCATTTTTAACTTAACTTACTGAATCATTATCAAAGAAAAAAAAAGAAAAAAACAAGCCCAGAAGATTTTAAAGGACAGATACTACTTCTTACAAGTATCAAATCAAAATTATTCTTCATCAGTTTGACATTTTTTTCCTGGTGAATATTTTGCCTATAGAAAGACAGTTCATTCTGAAATCATTGTGTCGTTTTAGCAGGGGTTTATTTGAGGATGCTTATGGCTCTTCCACAGACACATAGTACCTAATGCAGTGGACCACACTCCTCATAGGTCCTTATAGCAGTTCTGTAACCTTCATAGTCAATGAAAGTAGATAAAACAACCCAGTGATGTTAATACAACTCTACAGTAATAACTGTCTAATATAGACTGAAAGGCTTGTGTCCTATAAATGCTAAATTATCACAAAATAATTTTTTTCAACACTGCACTTATTCCTGTTTCTATGGTGAAATTGTTGCCAACTTTCACAAGAAAATTTGGTGTCTTCATTGAGTAAGTGCCTCATAGAAAAAATGGGAATTAAGAATGAAATAGCATGACAAATAAAGCATTGCAATTATCAGTACAAGTTTTAAATTGCAAGGACTGAGTGTGGATGGAAAACCCCCCAAAAACTGAAAGTCTTGTTCGGCAAAATCAAATGCTTGCCTGACTGTTACAGTCACTAAAACAACACGTTAATTCATTAGAGTTTTATTTGCCTTTAATTATTTAGTAAGATAACTCTATAGCTTATATTTCAGAAAGTATTTTTAGTTTTGATATACATTTTAATATACAGCTGGACAAAATATAGTAACTAAAGAAGCTCTTGATCAAGCAGAAAATAAAAATTTAACCAGTTAATAATGTTATGTTTGGTGAATTACCTGATCCAGTTCTTAACAATTTCTGTTAGTCAGGTGGTGTTAGTCTGAGTTGCCCATTAGTTAATCATGGTTTCATACTTTTTTAAAAATATTGCAAGATATATTTTATTTGGAAATAAAAGTGACTAGAGCCAGAGGGTGTACGAACTCTTATGACCATGGAGTCTAAAAAGAACAAATAATTAGAGATTCCAGGTAGGTCAGTTAGGTCTACTGCCAGGGGCAGTAGAGTGGTAAATGCAGTTTTAAGAAAAATGTGGAAGGGAAAAAGGGAGGATGGAGGTGGTCTATGTCTACCTGTGTCATACCACAGAGTCTGTGACACCCTGATAATGCTCTCTGGTACTGGAGCCCTTGTTTTATGGAACAGTCTTGACATGCTTGGGCTTGTGAAGGGTTTCATTGCTGGCAAGAGCCAGCAGAACTTATCTGGGAAAAGAGGTTTCCTTCCTCTTTGACAGTGCCTGAGTTGTTTTTGGTGGGGATGGTTAGAAAGGCACTCTCTTCCTTGGAGGGACACTGAAAAAAAGTTGTGGCAGGATAGTTCCTAAAGTATAGAGCTGCCTTAAACTCACATCTGCACAGGAGGAAGCACTGACCACAAATAGAACTGATCTCTCGATGATGGATAGAGATCAGGCATTGCTGATAAACTTTCTCATGCCTTTGTTACAGTAGAAATGGAGTTGGCCTGCATAGCTTATAGGGGAGGCCTGGGCTTGTGTTTCTGTCAATGCTTTCCCCCTGTTCATGAAAACCCCTCCAGAGTGGCTCCTGGGAATCTGAATCAGGGAGCTGAAACTTGTCTGTTCTCAGGAGTGTGGCTGCTTGCCCTTGCCTTAATACATTGCTTCTCCTTTTCCCACTGCGCTGCTCAGGCTGTGACCTGGAAGTCTCCAGACGTGGGAGAGCCCAGCTCTGGCCAGCTCCTTGCCCTGAGTTCCCACACTTCTTGGTCCTTCCTCCAGCACAAAGTGTTCCCAGTCCAGTGGTGCAGACTCAGTTATGTGCAGGATGTTGCGTCTTGCTTGGGAGAAGCTTCACCTGGGCCTTTTCCATCTCCTTAGTCAGCATTGGAGCCATGTATGTGTTTATGACAGGATATACGCCTCTGTCCAAAAAGTTAGGACTGAGCATATGGCACCCTCTGTGTAAAGCTTCTGGGGGGAAAGGGCTAGTGTGTTTCTGCAAGTGTCCCATTTAATCACAGGGCTTGTGAGGAGGAGCAGCCGGGAGCCATGAGGTGCCTCCAAGGCGTGCTGCCTGGAGAGAAACACCAGCTCCGGCCTTGCAGGGTGAGCTCTGTCAGGGCACCAACTCTTTTTGGACACCTGACTTGGCAATGGAGTATAGGTTGCAGAGTGGGATTTTGAACTGTGGCTGGTGGGTGGGGACAGTTGAATGCTCTGAGTGAGGTTCAGAGAAACACAGCTGCTGCTTATGGAGCAGAGGGATGCATCACAGTTGCTGACCTACTTCAGGGCATGGGCTTCAGTGCTACTGGGAGTCATCTCTTGACTCTCAGAATTTACAGCCAAGGCTCTCTCTTAAATGCAGACATGAATGTCCTTTCTTTTAATTTTGTTTCTTTTAATATTTGAGGGTTGCAAGGTATAATTTTTAACTTCAGAAGATGCCTGGAGTGGTAGCTCCTGCTGCTATAAAAGTGATCAGCAGGTTCAGTGTTTACTTAGGAGGTGGCACACCTGGTTTCAAACTCCCTCCTTGCCTGAGGAGATAAAACCGTGCATCCCTCCACCAGCCAAGACAGCCTTGTGTATGTGTGAGGCTGCTGTGTGTCTAGTGGGGTGTTTCCATCCTGCCCACTGAAGTTATTCAACAGCAGAGGCAAGACTGAAGAAAGAATCAAGAGCTTGAAGGTTGAAACCTCTGTCATTGAAAGCATTTTGAGTCTATTTGGTTGGACTCAAAGGTCTTGGAGGTCTTTTCCAACCTTAATGATTCTATGTTTCTATAATTTGGACAATGGTTTTTGTCTGAAGTATGTGGCCTGTCAGAAACAGACTAAGCATGGGCATCCCTGCAGGCAGAGCTGTGGGTGTTTGAGAAACTCCAGCAAAGAAAACTGGGTCCTCTGGGTCATTTGTGTCTGGGAATGATCATCAGCTGAGAAAAGTTTTGAGGATCCCGGTTTCAGCCCTTAGTCTTTGAACACCTCATTCCCTCTTTGGATGCTCACCACTGTGGAGAGTGTTTGCAGTGTCAGAAGATGTCCAAGGCTTCCACAGGAGGAAAGATATGGACAACTTCCTTCGTCAGCAGTGTCAGAGTGGTGTGCAGGGCTCCTGCAATGGAAAATGGAGACTGTGAATCTCTGCCTGATTTAACTTGATCATTGCCTGGCCTGGTGTGTGGGTGAGACTGAGAAATGACTGAGCGCTCTCTGGCCCCAGGTCTTCAGTATGCATCAGGCTGAAGGAACTGCCACAGCTTGCAGGACAATGCCAGCAGGTAAGGCAGAGCTTGTACCTGCCCTGTTCACTGGGAACTCTTTCTGGTTTCTGAGCTGGAAGCATTACTGATGTTTTGACTGCAGCTAGGCAATCCCACCTCATCAGAGGAAGGGCAGGTTCCTCACAACACTCCCCCATCATTTACTTCTGAGACATTTTTTATCATCAATGGATGAAGATCTTGCTCTTGCTCTTGCCCTGGTACATGTGTCCTTGCAGTGTCACTCTGTGCTAGTACCATCTCTGCTCACTAAGCATTGTATCTTGCTGGGAACATGAGACTGGTGTTCCCAGAGCTCTGCCAGTCACTGGTTGGTCTCCAAGTGGAGCTTTAAAGAATAATTTTGACTTGTGTGTATGAGAACATGGTCATCTACCTGCACAATTTGTCCACAAATGAAACCTGCAGGAACTGGTGCTAAGTCGGAGCAGACTCAATAGGAAAATGGTGAAGAAATGCATGTCAGCAATTTTTTCCAAGTCTTTGCTTCTGAGCTTAATCTCTGGTATTGCCTGTTGCCAATGTAGCCAGACTACACTGACCTGCAGTACGTGATAAAGTGTTTCGGGGAGTGAGGAAGAGGAGGTTGTAGAGGCAGAGGTATATGTTTGAGAGACATGGGTAAGGTTTTGTGCCCATCTTTGTGAAGTTATTGTCTAGCTAGAGGTGAATCTTCACTTTCAAAATATTATATTTGTATCTGTAATAGCTGTTATTACAGATTTTCTCTTCAAAGACTGTAACCATTGTGTTTCTTTCTAGGGTACTAGTAGATATGGTCTTGTCTTCCTGAGTTTGTCAGAAATTCCTTGTCATATTTGTATCAGGAATGCTACTGTGTTTTGAGAAATTTTCAAACTGTTGTATTTGCTGTCCAACTGTTCAGTGCAGTGTGTGAACAGTTGAGCAGTTCCTGTGCAAGAACTTGACCTTACAAAGAGCTCTTAGTACTGTAACCTCTTCAAATTAAGTTTGGTAATCCTTGCTTAATTCAGTTCTGCAGAGTCAGTCAAACACCAGCAGCTTTAGACAAGCAGACTTGTCTAAAAGCACATTGTAAGTATAATTTGGATAATAATTGCAATTTGTAATGCAACTGACTCCATGAATATTAGGAGAAATCTCTTGGCAATGGAAATCTCTGGCTGCATCAGAGAGTGCAAAAGAAACTCACCAGGGTTTTTAATGGAAACTGGTTTTTGAACCATTTAAAATGATCAACTAAAATGTTATGGAAAGTAATGGTAGGGTGGTGTGGTCAATACAATATTTAGCAGCATGTGTAAAGAAATGCTCTATTTTTACTGTTATTCACTAAAAATAAAGCAATGAAAATAAGGACAGGGATGGGCAGAGCAGAAGGGCAGTGTCATGGTGTCTTTTCCCAGAATAATGAGGTTTTAATGATGAGTTCATTCTGATCACATTTTTTCATCAGCATGCAATAGATATGCTACAAAATAGTTCAGTGCCATCTAAACTAGAGTTTAAATGCAAGTGAGGAAATAACAGTAGTTTTCCTTCTTCTCATTCTGCCTTTTTTAGGTACACTGCTCTGTCCAGATTCACAACATAGCACAAGCACATGGAGGTGCAATAGAGACCTGCAAGGGCAGCTTTTGTCTTTTGTACCACACCCACAACACAAAGAAGTTGGGGCATGGTTTGAAGAGCTGATCCAGGATGTTTAAAAATACTATATATCTAATGACTAAGCTAACCCTCCTCAAAGACATTTTGAAAGAATCTATCCTATGCTTAATCGCTAAAATGTTCTTTCTCCTTGCCCCTAGCAAGATTCACGATTGTAAAGAAAAGTTAGGGATTTTCCCACAGGAAGGCTGTCTGTCTGAGGTTTGGAGATTCTACTTGGTATAGCATTATACAACAGAAGATCAGAGTATGAGGCTTTGTATACTTTTCTAAGGATCAAGTGAAACCTACCCAAGCTGCAAGGCTGTTGTGGACTTGACTGTGCTTTTCCTGCTCTTTAATATTAAATAAGTCTCTAACTGTTTCTTCTTTCAGCTAGCTTGTGTGCTCTCATTTGAAGACAATGTTTGCTTTTTAAAAAATATACTTACAGTGTTTCAATCATACACCAGTGTTATGACACTATTAATTCTTTGTCATGATATGCTAGACTGCATGTTTACTCAAATGTGCCGACTAACATTATGTATTTTAAATAAAACTACACAATCAAATATATTCTAGTTTCTTTGTCATGATATGCTAGACTGCATGTTTACTCAAATGTGCCGACTAACATTATGTATTTTAAATAAAACTACACAATCAAATATATTCTAGTTTCTTTGTGTCTGGGGATATGCCAGAGACAGATGGTGACTTATTACTCTCACTTTCATACTACTTGGTTTCACTGATTTGAATACAATTTGATGGGTATAAATCAGAATTTTGCCTTGAAGTACCCCATAGCTGTTTGATACAGTCATCTTTATAAGAATGTATAATGTAAAACAAATGTCCATGGAGATTTTTATTTTATTAAGTAAACCAGAGTGCTGTTTTTCTCAAAAACTTAATTTCTCTGCCTCTGTCTGCAGCAGTCAGCAATCATGCTAGAGTTCCATACACCAGCAGCAGCAGCAGCAGCAGCAGAACAATGTATCTTGTATCTGGTGAGTCCCAAAACAGGTAAGGAAACAGTAAGAAAGTCACAGAAAGAGAGCAGCCACACTCTGACGTGACCAGTTATGGTTACACTTCATACATCCTCAGCAAACTGCTGCCATCTGTGTGGGCACTGGGGCCTGATACAAGCAATTGCTCTTAGCAAGAGCAACAGAGGACTGATTTGCCACCATTGGTTGATGAGTTATAAACTTAATCTTACACAATACCTCACTGGAAACAGGACCTACTGGCTGTTTCTGAGGAAAAGATGTCTAAGCACAAGCATGTGCTGCACTGAGTCCCTTGTAAAATTGAAAACAGCATTTGTGTTGTTTCTCTTTGGAAATGCCTGTAAAAGGGGAGTATATTTGCATTCTTAGCAGATACACGGGTTCTGTGCCTATGATTCTATATGATGAAGTTTTAATAAAAACCACACACTTTACTTAATAGTCTTTTTTTAATTTGAAATAAACTAATATTGTACTACAGTACTGTGTGTAAAATAAATAGTTAAATATGAAAGGTCTGTTGCAAAAAAACCAACATACTTTTAGAGAGAAACTAAATTTATCACAGTAAAGGCAATAGATCTTAACATATTCTTGTAGAAGAAAGTGAAAGCTCTTCCACCATAAAATAATGGGCTCAAATTATTCTAGAATTATAGAATGCTTGGGTTTGGAAGGGACCTTGAATACCATCTAGTTCCAGCCCCCCTGCCAGAGGCAGGGGCTCCATCCAACCTGGCCTTGAACATTGTGAGGGATGGGGCATCCACAACTTTTCTGAGCAACCTCTTCTGGTGTCTCACCACCCTGGCTGTAAAGAATTTCTTCCATATATCTAACCCAAATTTGTCTTCTTTCACACTGAACCATTTATTCATTGCCCTGTCACTGCAGTTCCTGACAAAGCAATCTCTTCAGCTTACCTGTAGGCCACCTTCAGATACTGGAAGGTTGCTGTGAAGTCTCCACACAATCTTCTCTTCTCTATGGCTGAACATCCCCAACTTTCTTTCTCAGTCTTCACAGGGGAGATGTTTTATTCCCCTTATCAGTGACATTGGCCCTCTTCTGTACTTGGTCCACTAGTTTAATATCTTTCTTACTTTGGGGGGACCAGAGCTGGACATACTGCTCCAGGTGGAGTCTCACAAGAGCAGAGCAGAGGGGCAGCATCCACTCCCTTGCCCTGCTGGCCACTATCCTTTGGATGGAGCCCAGGACTTCCTTGGCTTTCTGGGCTGTGAGTGCACATTGCTGGCTCATGGTGAGTTTTTCATCAGCCATCACTCCCAAGCTCTTCCCTGCAGGGCTGCTCTCAGTCACTTCCCTGCCCAACCTGTGGGTCTGTCTGGATTGCCCTAACCCAGGTGTAGGACCTTGCACTTGGCCTTGCTGAACTCCTTGAGGTTTGCCTGCCAAGCCTGTCCAGGTCCCTCTGGATGGCATCCCTTCCCTCCTGTGTGTTGACTGCCCTGCACAGCTCAGTGTCATCAGTGAACTTGCTGAGGCTTCACTTGATCCCACTAGATCTCATGTCAACAACAAGATGCTGGATGGTACCAGCCGCAGTACCGACCCTGGAGGGACACCACTCGTCACTGGTCTCCATGTGGACAATGAGCTGTTGACCACAACTCTGACTGTGGCCATCCAGCTAGTTCTTTATGGCTGGATAAAGAGTGGATCTTTATCCGTCTCCAATACAGAGACAAGCATGTCATGTGGGACAGTGTCAAACACTTTATGTAGGTTCAGGTAGATGATGTCAGTTGCTCTGTCTCTGTCCACCAAAGCTGTAGTCCCATCATAGAAGACCACCAAATTTGTAAGGCAAAGTTTACCTTTAGTAAAACCATGTTGGCTGTTACCAATCACCTCTTTATTTTCCATATGTCTTAGCAGAGTTTCCAGGAAAATCTCCTCCATAATCTTGCCTGGCACTGAGGTTACACTGACTGGTCTATAGTACCCTGGGTCTTCCACTTTTCCCTTTTCAAAAATGGGGGTTATGTTTCCCCTTTTCCATTCATTGCCACGATTTTTCAAAAATGATGGAGATTGGGTTGGCAATATCATCTGCTGGTTCATTCAAGACCCATGGATGAATCTCATCGCACTTGTGCCATTCAGTCTTCTTAGACGATCTTGAACATGATCCTGTCCTAGAGTGGCCTTAGGGTCTTTCTCCCAGTCCCTGCATTTGCCTTTCTCAATTTGAGTAATGTGGCTGGAGCACTTACCATAGAATACTGAGGGATAGAAGTTGTCGAGAACCTCAGCCTTTTCCATATCCATATCTCAGTTCCTTCCAGCATGGCCCCACATTATCTCTAGTTCTTCTTTGGTTTTCAAGATACCTATAGAAGCCCTTTCTGTTGTCTTTGACTTTTCTGGCCAGACTCAATTCTATCTGGGCCTTAGCTTTCCTAACGTTATCCCTAGCTTCCCACACGATTTCTTTTTGTTCCTCCCAGACTACCTACCCTCATTATCACCTTCTGAAACCTTCTTTTTTTTTCTATGATTTTGCTCAGCAACTCTTTATCCATCCATGGAGTCCTCCTGACATTTTTGCCCGGTTTCCTCCTTGTCAGGATGCATTGTTCCCAAGTTTGGAGGAAGAGATATATAAATATTAGCCAACATTCTTGGGCCCCTCTGCACTCCAGTGCTCTGTCCCATGGGACTCTACCTCATTGGGTCCTTAAAGAGGCCAAAGTCTGCTCTTCTGAAGTCCAGCCAGTGAGCTATCTGTGTGACCTTGTCATTGCTGCGAGGATCTTGAACTCTACCATCTGGTGGTCACTGCATCCAAGGCTGCATTGGAGTATCACATTCCCTACCAGTTCCACCCTGTTGCTGAGCACAAGATCCAGAATCACAGCTCTCCTTTTTGGCTTCTCTATCATTTCTATGAGGAAGTTGTCACTGACGCCCTCCAGGAGCCTTCTGGATTGCTTGTGCCCTTCTGTGTTGACCCTCCAACAGATATTGGGGTGATTGAAGATGCCCATGATGACCAGGGATTGGGAGCATGAAGCTGTTCTTATCTGCCTATAGAAGGTTTCATCTACACCATCCTCCTGATGGCCTGTAGCAGATTGCCCACAACAGCCTCTCCTGACCCTGCACTCCCTTTAATCTTGGCCTAAAAGCTTCTGGTTGGCTCCTCATGTATCCCTAGGCTGAGTTCCATACTCTCCAGCCAGTCATTGACAGAGGGGCTTATGCCCCCTCCTTGTCTCACTAGCCTGTCTTTCCTAAAAAGCCTATAACCTTCCATGCCAATACTCTAGTCTTAGGAGCCATCCCACCATGTCTCTGTGATGCCAAAAATACCATATGCATGCAGGCATGTGCATATCTCTAAATGTTGTTTGTTCCCTATACTACGTGTGTTCGTATAGGGGCATCTGAGCCTAAATAATGCTGACTCACTGGCTGGAGCCGATGAAATACCTTTGAACTGCTCCTGGCATCCACTACAGGTGATGGCATCTGACAGGTAGGATTGGAATGGATAGGTTCCTCCTCCTTCCCCCAGTAAATCTAGTTTAAAGCCCTTTTCATCAGCCTGGAAATTCCCTGACAAAAGTTACTTTTCCCCTTTTTTTGTCAGGTGGACACCGTAAGCCCCCAGTAGACCAGGCTTCCCAAAGCAAGTCCCATGATCCAAGTAACCAAAACCCTGAGTATAGCACCATCCCACTAACCATTTGTTAATCTGCCAGATTTGGCTAGCCACAGTATCGGATAAATCAAAGACAAAGAATAAAATGTGTATTTATCACTTCAGCTACTCCAGTTTAACAGGCAGCAAGTAAAAAAGCAAACAGTATGTAGCATTTTCAGGCAACATGTAATTATTAACTCTGCAGTGCTCACTTGTCACAAGTTTTAATGGGTACTGAGAGTCAAGTAGATTGCTTAAGGAATAAAAGCTGTTTTGGTCTCTAGAAGGCTCTATCAGGGATGGGTCACTGTGTGAGCATCTTGTTTTCCCATGCTTTTGCTAGAGACAGGATAAAAGGATCTTGTCAGATGTGATGCTGTTCTTGTGATGTAGTTCTTGATCAGGTCTCAGTCTTGTCTCACTGAATGGCACAGAATTTCTTTCTACTGACTTCACTCTCAGGAGGATTGAGTCCTGCTATTTCTAGCCTTTGTCCTCCTTATTAAAATTAAGTTTTGACTCATTTGTTCAGATGTGAAGGTACTTGACATCCCCTACTTTTCTTTCAGTGGAGATGATGGTTCTTGACATTTCCTTGAAGTTCTCATCCTTGAAAAACTGAGATTTACCTTTTTTCAGTCCATAGAACACCAGTTTGTTTGTTCCCAATAAGCTGTACAAGCGTTAACAGAGATTATATATTTTGTTTGAAACTAAATTTAATATTTCTGTGTAGTAAAATATATCTGAACCTTTTCAACTGAGTGATAGTGTTGTAACACTATAAACAACCATCTTAATAATTATTGGAATATTTTTAAGATGGATGTGTCTATATCTGTATCATCTGTATGAAGTACCATTGTCATCTATTATCCCTGAAATTGTAGTTTGATTTCTCCAAGTTATAAAGAATTTGGTGTTCAAAATTTGCTATAACTTCCCCTTTTGCAAACTCTGAACAATTTTGCTACTTGTTTTTCTGATCATCCATAATAACTGTAGGTAACATTATTTTGTTGACTTCCCCCTTTGATTTTTACTTCCAATCAAATTGTACTGGATTTTCTAGAAGCACTCATTGTATGGGCAGTTACTTTGATTTCTTCTCACATCATATATTAACAGTTTCATACAGCTCTTTCAAACTACAAAGCTTTGTCTACCTTGTATGTATTTTTCAAGCCTTACATTGTATATAATTTATTAATGACTCTGCTCTTTGTATGCACAGAATGTACCCTCAGTGAAGGTCATTCCTAAGGAAACCAAAAAAGCTTCAAAAAGCTTGATAAGGGCAACGCCTCCTTCTTATCATTCAGGATTTTGTCCAAATATATTAACTTATGTATGAACTGAATTGGCATAACCTGGTAGGATTCTGAAAATAAAAAAGTTGGATAGGTTTTGTCTCTCTCTCTCTCTCTCATTCTCTCACACACACACACACACACACACACACACACACAAACCCCCAAACAAACAACAAAACCTCCTGTATTGCTTCAAGACAAGTAAAGTATTGCATTAAAAATAACTCAGAAAAGAGTGAAACCCAGGATGTGGGATCTGATCTCTTCACCATCATGGTATATTGCCTCTAGCCTGGAATTTTTCTGTGCTAACTACAAAAATATGTTCTCATGCAGTGCAGCAATAAAACATTAGGACAAGTGACAATTTCAAACGAAAACTGCATTTTCACTGCTATTCCCACAGGAGAAAAAAGAAAACCTATGTAATTATTGCATTTAGGACTCAACTAGAAAAATATTTACAAGAGGTCACACAGACTCTTTACAGATACACTAAGAACAATTTGGAGCTATTGATGTAAGTTGTTTTATTTTCCTACTGAACTCAGCCTTTTGAATAAATCACTTTTTAATAGCCAGGATAATGGCATTTTCTCCTCATCCTGGTGTGCTCCTGGTAGAGGTGGGTGTGTTGTCAATGTACATAAGGAAACTAGGCAGAGATACACTATCAATACACATGCATTGATGTTGTGATAATGAGAGAACAACCCACATAGGAGCAGGGATAGTATTCCTTAGGTCTGTCCCTTGATCAAAATTTGTCTAAGTACTCTGGTTCAGTACTTGCATTATTCTCTCCATGACTTTGTCATCACTGGTCAGCCTTCTTAAAGAGGTATTTCTCATGTAGTAACACCAAAGCAGTAGAGAAATGAGATTATGGCATTCTCAGCACTCTTTAAGTACAACATTTTACATAATAAAATGTCTCTAGCAGACAATTTCCTCTAATCCCAATTCATGTTATGTCTCAATATGATTTTCTAAAGCTATTCCTTATTTTCTCAAAAAAGACATTTTCCTGTTTTTGGTCTTTTGGGTTTTGACATGTCTGGAATTATTTTGTAGTTATCTGAAGAAAATATATTCAAAACTAACAGTTTAGGTACTGTCTTTTAACTGTTACTAAATTCTTGTCACAAGATAACTTCTGTGATAAAACTGCTTGCTTTGCTCTTCTTCTGTTTAATAAAAACTTCTAAGCCAATATGATCACAGAACAAACATGCCACTGACCTGACACATATTCTTGACTAATTATTACAGGCTTTTAACCTTTGAATCCAATTGTAATACAAAAAGAAAACTAATATCTAATAGAATAATATCTTCTTTTGGAGTTGCAGTTGCAAACAGGAGACATCTAAATACTTATTGAAAAACAGGACTGCTCCAAAGCACCTGACTCAAAGATATAGCATGAAGAGATGGTAGAAATGCTATCTCCATAAATACTTTCATTTCCACTTAATTGTTCAATATTTTACTTTTCAAGTCTTCCCATTTCAAGTTTTTTGCATTAACCCAGAGTTTGTGATTATTCCTATCCTTTGCTGAGAAGAAAAATATTCTTGAATGATTCTTTGAAAGAAATTACACATTTCTTAGAAAATATGTACAGAATGCCAGGATAAGGCACAAATAAAATTGGTTTCAAAGAAAAAATACAAAGAAAATGTCTGTGCTATTTTTTTGGTTTAAATCTATCAAGGCATTCATGTACACATTTTGAATGTCACTGAGATTTGTTTATTCAGTATTTTCCGAAAAGACCCAAGATGCACTTGTCTACTTGTGGTACAACACCACTAACTCCACCCATTCACAATCAAGCCCCAAGTGAATAAAACAGTGGGAAGAGTAATTATATCACAGGAGCCACACTTTATTAATCAGTAATATCTATGACTCTAAGTCAGTGCTGCACATTTTTATTCACCCACTTGCCCTGTGCACGTTTTTTTTTGTTTTGACAATGTTATAAAACGCCACTAGATTTTTTTATTAGCGTTAATCACAATGATAAAGGGCAGTCAGGTACAGTAAATTTTAGTGACAGCTGTGTGAAGCAGTGTTAAGATGAGTACTATTCAAACATTATTTGCAAAATTATTTTCTCAATTATTTTTCTCTGCATTGTAATGAGTACATTATTTGTGTAGGTATTATCTGGTTCCCCTAGGGAGATGATCAGTTAATATTCTGCTTAACTACTTGTGTTATTTTTCTTGTCAAAAAGACTGGTTATTCAGTATTAATTTTCTGTTGTTACTTAGTATGAAAATCAGGATTTGAATCTGTGATATGCTATAGAAATGTGAGTGAAAGGATGTGGTGCTTTCTCCATGTGCTACCAGTGAACCAGTTTCAGATGGCTTCAGTAAATGCTAGTGAAATTCAGGAGTGTCTGACACCAGCCATGGTCACAGCCTAACAGGGAGACATCTTAGTCTTTCTGGCTTTTCTTAAGTATCTGCATGGTTCCTCTTGTGCTCTGCAAAATGCAGTGAAGAGACAGTCCTTTTTTATTTTTTTAATTCCAAATAAATAATTTATTCTACTTTTAATGATGAAAATTGGGCCACGCTGGACAGTTTCTAGGTCCCAATCTGGTCCTTCTGAAAACATACCATTTCACTATAGACCTAGGAGCCTTCTGTTGTCATGTCCCAACAGTCCAACTTTAATTGACTTCCCTTGACTTCTCTCCTGCATGATTTTGATAAGATATGCAACGTTCAGTTGCCTAATGCATTGTGGCAGATAGAGATTGTTACTAGAGGCTCATGAAAATTACAGAATCGCAGTGTTACCTGACACAACTGTTTTCTGATTTCTAACTTTTTAAGAATATGGTGCAAATATGGGTTTGAGCACAGTTTACCCTAATAACCTTTAGATCTGTCACTGCTGTGTGTCTTTATTCCTGGTTTTGGATTATGCTCTTAACTTTCTAATTTTCAGTATTGGGCTGAGAATGTAGAGGCAGTCAGTTCTCAAAAAGTGGTAGTGTAATCACTTGATTAAAGAACTACGGGAATGTTTCTCAGAAAAACAAGGAATGCAATAGGAGTAATTTTTGTAGTGTACAATGATTTTAATACAAGTTAGCATGGGTTACCTGTGTTTACATTTCTCTTTTGGAAGAAATCTCTACTTTATGCTCAGATTGCCCTTCCCCTTCCAGTTCCCTTTTCCCTCCCCCTTCCCTTCTGATTTTTTTGTCAATGACACAGTGGTCTGCAGTATGACCATGAGTGAGGTCTCGGTGTTCACTCTCTTTGTCAGCTGGGAAGCTCCTGTAGGCACAGTCAAAGCTCTGTGATTCACCCTCTTGGATGACAGGCAGCTGCACTGCCCATGGTGTGATTCATTCTATCAGCGTTGCTCATGTTGTTACGTAACATGAGCAATATGGTGAGAGCCTCTGAACATGAAGGTGTCTTTTAGATAAGATAAACTGGTCATAGGCAGACAGGTTGGACACAGAAATTTGCTTTCCTACTGGTATTTTCTCCTTTTAGTATGCCTGTACCTCAGCCACTTATGATACAATTTATTAGCACTCTGGAAAATTGCTGGTGTGAATTAATACTGTTGAACTTAAATTTTTCTACAGACTTTGATGAAATTTACTGCAAAATTTGTCTGGTCTCTTTCAAATGAGGGATCCATATTATGAGTCATGTTAAAATCTCTTTTACTTACATAAAACTTTCAAACCCCAAATCTTTATTACTGTTTTATTGCACTTGCTAACTTCTATGGAAACAGAAAGGCACAGAGAAGTGGAAAAGTCCTCTAAGACAGAAAAAATGAGACACTGACTTTTAAAGCTGCAAGAATTACAGTGGAAGGATATAGAGCAGCTCTGATCACGATCTGACACTACAGGTGTTGTATTGCTGGAGGCAAGACAAATACTTCAACAAGAAGAGAAATTGTAAGGTCTTTGAGAAGAGAATCTCACTTCCAGAATCTCACCTTCAATTTTCAGTGCCTGTTACTGTAGTTTTACTGTATATTCTAGCAGCTACAAGAGACTGAAGGTGAATTCAGTATGGAAGTAAGTTTTACTTTTGAGTGCAGTAGATCATGATCCTATTTAAAGCTCCATTGCTTGCCAGCCACAATACAGTGACTGTTTGAAAATTAGATGCTCATGGTTAGTCTGCACTTGGATTTTTCACATCTGCTCTGTGTCACAGAGGCATTCTACCTACCCCTGGTTACACCTGAGTATCCCCATTGAAATCACTGTGACAGTCATACGTGTGTAATTGAGAGTAGAATTTGGCCCCCTGTGTTGAAGTTGCTCCTTTGAAAGCTGTTCCACCTCCTTTGGCTTAATCCTACCCCATTAGGGGAATGTAATCCCACTCTTGTATAAGTGTAATGTGACTCGAGTTTCAGCCTGATAACTGGAGGGGGGAACCCAGAGGCAATGTAGTTTAAATTCAAAGCCTCATTATACATTTCTCCTGTGGAAATTACATGAACAGTTGAGTCAGATAAAGAGCACATTCTCGTTTTTGTTTCACGTATTGCTCTCATGCTCTTGCATATCCAGCAGAGGGACTGAGTATCAATACACCATACATATTTTCTTTCTCATGTACTTTAAATTTTTTTTTTAGATTTTATTTTAGAGAATAATTTTGGGGAAAAGACAAGATCTTCAAAAATAGAATACCAAAAAATAAAACCTGAATCATTCAAAAATCATTAATTAAAAGGTTGGAAGAGACATCTGAAAATCACTTGGTCCAACCTTCTGTTGAATGTAAAACTTTATACAAGGTTTTCCAGGACCTTGTTAAGCCATGGGTTCAATACTTCATGCATGGGAGTTTCCACCACTTTGGGCACTATTCAATTCTCAAAGTGAGGCATATATTTCTTATATCCAAAGTGAGTTTCTTATGAAACAAGTTGCTCTAGTTGTCTTGTTGCCATGCTCCCTTTTAAAGAGGGTACCTCCACGTTCTCCATAAATATACATAAGGTGTTGGTAGAAGTTCCTCCTGAGCCTTCTGTCCTCCAAGTTGAACAAATTCAATCCCATCAGTATTTCTTCATATGTCAAATTCTCGAGTGTTGTAACTATTTTGGTGGTCCTCCAGTGGACCTTCTCAATTTTTTTGACACCTCTCGTGAACTTGGGGATGAAAGCTGAACATTTTTTTCCAGATGTGGCCTAAAAAGTGCTGAGCAGAGTGGAACAATCATATTACTCGATCTGTTGCTTTTCTTACAGAGGCACCACAGGATGCTGCTGGCCTTCACTGCTGCCAAGCCCAGGCTCCAGGGCAATTTGCTGTCTCCCAGCTATTGAATGGGAAACTAACTTTCTAGTCTTATTTTCTCTGCTTTTGAAAACATAGGAATCTTATAAGCTGTATTTTCCACAACAGTCATGACACCAGGTTTTAATTTATTGAGATTTACAACTAAGTAGGTGTTTGAATCTGGAGAAAATAAATTCCTTTTTAACCTTGCTTAAACTAAAATTATTGAAAAAAATAAATAAACCAAATGTTGAAATAACTTGTAAGGCATTTAACTTTCATGTGATGTATATGTCTAAGTCGTTTCAGTACTGGAGGATGACCAGAATTAAAACAGGATGCATGTTTGTTAGTTCAAACTGCCTGCTTCAGGCCATAAAACAGTGAAACCTGTGTCACAATGGATGGGTTTTCTTGTGCACCTGCTTTTTTGTAATTGAAAATTGAATCTCTGCATTTATTTTTGTATACAGATTGTTTGCAAGGAAATAATTGAATAGAATATTTAAAGCCTGGTCTGATGCCTGGAAAATCTTCCTGGAGTGACAGTGAACCCATAATTAGAGTAGAATACATAAATGAATAGGTACAGCATAAAAGCATGAATATGCATAAGACTGCAAAAAGTTTTAAATATTCCTTCATGATGAGAGTGCATGACAGAGAACAGTTCCTGCATGGTCCAGAGGCAGACACTCAGATAGAGAACAGTTCCTGCATGGCCAATTACTTAATTTGTTTCCCATCCATTTACTGCAGAAATTGTCCTTACACCTGCTGTAGCCCACAAAGCTGTTAAGGTTCAGGGGAGAACTTTTGACCCCTTTTCCTTCTTTTTTTTCTTCTACTAAATCCTCTTGAATTAATTTCTGAACAAGTTGAGAGTGGAGAACCAGGGAATCTTGGTTATACTTTTGTCATGTTTCTTTTCTTCCTGAGTATGAGATGAATTAAAGAAAAACAAACATATTTGTGAGAAAAGTTAACCAAACAACCATCCTCTTTAGAAAAAGTATGCACAGATTATTTTCTGGTTTCAGTTTTGCACTGTAGGTGGTTTGGACTTGGTTGTGGTTTTTTTGGTGTTTTTGTTTGTTTGTTTGTTTTGTTTGTTTGTTTTTTGTTTTTGTTGTTGTTGGTGGTGGTGGTTTTGGGTTTTGAAAACATTTGCTCCGTTACATGAACTGCTATGAAGAACTTGTGTAAAGACAACATTATCACAGGTTTTGGAGCAAAGAATGAATCCATGAAAGAATAGTAATTTCTGTCTTTGTGTATATGAAGTATATTTGCATATATTTCTTCCTTTCATTTCTGTGATTTTTTTTAATTTTTTTTTTTAAGGACTTTATCTTATCTGGTTAATTCTTTTTTTTTAAGGAGGAATTTATATGTCTGGGAGATTTGTTCAAAGTGTTACATTTAACCCTTGCACAAGACCAAAGCCAGCCTGGTGTTGTGATGTTCCTTTGCTTGAAATGGAATTTTACTCAGGGCTTCAGCAACTGTACCTCAGTGAGACAGTATCTCAGTGGTGGCATAAGCAGAGTCTGCAAAGTGACCTGATCTCTTGGGTGGACAATCCACTTTTTCTATTGGATTTACCCCAACCCAGTGATGCCACTGGAGCTCATTTTAGTTTCTCTGCAGAACAGTATGTGCTAACTTTGTCTTAAAGACTCTCCTGTTTACCATTACTTGGTTATCAAAGGACTATCAGATCAATTTTAATATTTTGTCAGTTTAAAATGCTGATAGTTAAGTGCAGCACTTTAGTGAATAGAATATTTAGGAACTTCATGGCTGGACTTGCACTAATCTTACAGCAATATCATGTCTTGTAAGATTCAAAGTTTTTATTGAACCACAACTGCTTTATATTATTTCCCTAGAGTGTTTGTCATTCAGCCAGTGAATCAGTAGAGCAAATAATCCCCAAAGCAGTTAGTTTCTTGTAGCTGTAGGAAAAAAACCAACAAAACAAAACGTGTGATATGGGCATTGCCTAATGATTTAGAAACTAGAAGATGAACAGAAGGAAACTAACTCTATTAGTGATTTTTAAGGGTAAATCGTGACTTGAGACAGTCTTTGCTTTGTTCATCACAAAGTTCCTATTAGCAAATACATGTGTAGTTGAAAAGGCAAATCTGAAAAAGAATTTTTTTTCCCAAATGTAGCACAACTGGCAGAGCCTCTCACAAGGTTTTATCTTTGGGAATCTTATACATTCCAGGGAAAACGGCAGGACCGGAAAGCACAGAGGAAGAGAGAGCTGTATGTAACATTAAAAGTTGAATGAGATCATGAAACATCACAGGAGAGATGAAAATAAAGAATTCTGCCACTGGCTCTCAAGCAGGGCTGATTTTTTTTCCTTCCAAAAGGCAAACAGCCTTCTGTCTTCTGATTGCTCTACTGTGTCACCAGGCAGGAGACAGTCCTTAGGGCATTCATTGTCTCCTACTGTTCAAATGTATGTTCTGAACAGTAGGAAACTCACTCATTTCCAATGCACACTTTATGGTAAAAAGAAGATTTTGCTTAGTTTTTGTATTCTCATTCCCATAGTTTCCTTTCATTTGAAAAATGCCTAAGCAAATGTTGGCAAAGGGGTGTTAGTTTTTGTAGTGCAGATAAAAAGAGAGTAGTTTCGATGGAAATCATTATAGCCCTTCAGCTCACTTCCTTCCTGTTATGAAACACGGAACTGGAAAAAAATCTTCAGTGATGATGGAATCAAAGGAATCAAAGGATATAAAGAGGTGTGTACACAATATCAGCATGCCCCATGCTTTCAATTGCCAAATTAACAGCTATATTCTGTATGAATTATCAGCTCAGCAAGTGAAATGAACTGCCTATTACTGTCTCATGATGTCTGACTTTTAAAACAAGGGAAGGTTAGAGTAATTTAGAAGAAACCGTCAGATTCTTCACTAAATGGTTATTCCTTGATTATGGCAGATACCCAGGGCTCTACAGCTGATGTGCTTCTTAAGTCAATACCCACATGGGGAAATAACTAGCCACTATTTATAATACAAGGACAATAATTTGATAGGGCTCTGCACCTTTTCACTGATGTATTGCCCCTAGCCTGTGACTAGAAGCATATCTATTCTGTGAAAATAGTGAGGGATACCTGTATTTGGTTATGTGATGGATGTAACTCTAGTCATTTCACAAAAGAAGGATATGTAAACGATTTGGAGCAAAACCAAGAGAGGGTGAACATCCAGGACATGTGAAAAAAGGCATTGAGGGTAGAACCACAGCCTGGATAAACAGCCTGGATTCAGTGCAGAAGTTAGAAGTTCACCGCCCTGCTATTGTTTCCTGAGATGCAATTTCCTTTTTGAAATCAGTAAATTCAAGTACAATTTATCTCTCTTTTTATTTTTTTCTAAATTTAGAGAAACTTATCTTTGTCTTATATTAAAAAAGAAAGAAAGAAAGAAAGGGAAAACTTATTTTGCGACATTTAAATATTTTTTTCCCTGTCTCCTTCTTTTCATTCCATGATTTTGCGAGTATCTGTTTTGGTTTTTTTTTTTTTTTTAAACCTCAATGGAAAAAATATATTATTTTTCAACTCAGACTTTACTTCCAGGCCACTCTAGGCACAAAAATAGTGCACAGTCATTCAACAATTAGAGTGACATTAAAGTATTATGGTTGTGTCTCAAGCATAGTAAAAGCATTCTCAAGGCAAGGAAAGGTCACATCTCTGAGCCACTGTTTCAGGCTATCTTCAGACTCAAGTGGGCATCACTTCCAACAGAAAAGGAATTGCCTCTGCAGTCAAAAGGGCTAGATGTTGTTAGATTTTTGTCAGTGGTAAAGCTGGAAAAGCCACTGAAATACATGATGTGAATGAGCTGCAGCATAGGCATAGACTGTAGTACTCTGGGGTAACAATACTCTTGTGGAAGATAGTGAATTCAACTGACTGAGTTTTTCATTCATACTGAAGCCTCTGGAACCCAGACTAACATTTCTCTTATTGTTATGACACTTTTACAATTTGCTGTAGAGGTAGGAAGCAATTAGGTCGACTTTAAAAGAATGCAAACCCACAATTAATGATGTGCATATAGCTATGAAGGGAACTTACAACTTCTGTGATTAACAAAAATGTTTCTAAGCCTGGAGCAATTTTCGTCAAGCTGATCTCATTGAAACTAAATTAACAATCCTCAAAACAAGACTCACAGCTGGATATGGCCATGGTTTGAGAACAAAACTAGAAGATTGAGGGGAAATAGAAATGTGCAGCAAACACTGGTTGATAATAATGATTCTAGTTATTAGAAGAGGTTGATGTGTTGTTGTCTCTTTAGGAGTTAACTGTAGGTGTAGAGACTCAGGGGAGGGATCCTCATATCCATTAGTCTTGTGGCAGGATGGAAACATCTTTATTCATGTTTTATTAGACACTATGTCACCTTGCTTGTATGTAACAGACACAGCACAAGGGAGTAATTGGCAGTGAGTCACTGGTAAATTAAGAAGCATCTCAGAAACAACACAAAACAATTGTAAAATATGAATATATAGTTTAAAAATCTGTTCTGAGTGTAAATATTCTAAAAGTTCCTACCTGCACACTGTTCTTTAAAACTATTTTCCTCTTTCCTGTGAAATGTCTGTGTTTGCAGACTGTTACTTTTACACATTCAGGATTTTCAGTGCATAGGCTGCTGTGCAAGGCTGTGTGCATACTGTAACCACTGGTTCTCTCAAGCCTGTTTCTGTCCTGGAGCCTTGGAAGATTCCATGTTCAACACTCATCAACTTGATGAGTATCTCCTGATTAAACCTTGTTTCATCAAATCCTTTCCCAGGTATTGCCTGGGATCTGGCCATAACTGAAAACACTACTGTTTCATGCTCTGCTGCAAGATGATACTGTGAAATACAAAGTTTCCCACAGTTCTGGGGGAGCCTGCTCAGGCCCTAAGGGAAGATGGTGGGAAGGCCATTGCTGGCATTCCCATGGTGATCTTGGGAAGGGTGGGTCAGTCATGCTTTAGTGCACCCTCCCAAAGTGGGTCTCAGCTTTGCTATCCTCAACTTGATGCTATATAAAGCAGAATTATTACAAGTCTGAATCTGGAAAAAAAAGAACTGCTAATATTCTGACTGTCATGATATGTAATCCATAGTAAAGGTTTCTTATTTAGTCTCACAGAATATAATAGTGTTTTTACAACCAGTTAACTATACACAGAGAACTAAGAAAACCCAAAGAGTTTTAGAATGCCCAAGATGAAACAATTAATTTGATGGAGTCAGCGGGATCATTTGGATTTTTTTTGGTTTTGTTAAATTTCAAAGAAGCGTGACCCTATACTTTACTAAAGATGTACTGTAATGCAGGGAAAGCCATCAAATTTTCAATACTGTTGGGTTTGTGGTAGCTCCTCATCCTGCACTGCTCTGAGTGCTAGCACTGATGATCTAGTTATATAGATTTTTCCAAAGAAAATATCAGTGTGCAATCAAACAGACCCCTGTAGATTTTGTGTCTAGTGGAATATGGAATGACATTAAGAACCTCTAACTTACATATACAGTAAAATGCAAATGTTCATTATTTTTTTACATTTTTGTTATTTTTTTCATTTTAAGTTATTTTACTTTAAAACAAAATAAATTTACCATTCTCTAGATTAAAAAATGCTATTTTCCCTCTCCAAACATTCTGGTGTTTTTATTTCTGGCAAGTACGATTTTATTGACTGAACAAATGCATTACATTATGGTGGATCAGAGTTGGCGTAGTGGTCTACTCAGAGAGAGAGAGATTGCATTTTTTTTTTTTAATCTGGGTTCTTCATTCCTTCTCCTGGGAACGTATGTTGCTTGATGCCTTTGGCTTAATTTGTAGCCACCCACTACAAAAATGAAGGAGCCCGCGGAGATTGGTGATGAAGGATCTTCTATCTCCACATTGGTCATGAAGGATCTTCTATCCCCACATGTTTTAAGAGAAGAACTTTTGTTAGTTGAAGACATGTGAGTGTGGACTAAGCTGTGTTGCCTTCAAATTGATCCTCCTGGGTCCTAGTTTGGAGAGAGGTTTCACTTTTTTCTGGGAGCTGCCACAACCAACTGCACGGTGGGGACCCAGGGGAAAGCACCGACTGCTGGAGAGCAGTGCAAAGCTGATGGGCTCCGAGCATGGGCAGGCAGAGGGCACATAGCAGTGGAGGCTGGGGGAATGTGGAAGGTGGGTCTCCAGAGGCCCTTTGCAGCATGTCCATCTACCACCAGGTGTCTCTGCCTTGTGTTGGGCAGTGCAGGCACAGGTGCAGCCGCGCTGGAGAACACAGGACACTGTGCTGAAAAGCGCATCTGTGTCCACAGGTATTAGTCCAAGTTGCTTTAATCTTATTTGGAACATTTGCCCTTCAGTAACAGCTTCCATTTTACCAATCTCTGTGTGACAAAAGGTGGGTTAAAGTTTAGGAAGCAAGGATAGTAGTCCAGAGGATTCTCCAAAGCCCAAAGGGAGTTGACATTGTAAAAACGATGTCTTTTTTTCACTGTAAGTCTTTGTTCAGGATTTTTCTTGTGCTAGTCACAGCTTAAAGTACAAATATTATGCTAAGAGAATTTTTATCTGACTGCGCACTGAATATTTAAAATGTATTATTAAAACTTTGGAATACAATGGATGTCAAAAATCACCTGCAGGTACTTGAAATCCTTACATTTCAAAACTCATAAGTTATTACAAATTTTCTTTCAATTATTTTTGCATAAAATGCCGGCTATTATTTACAATTTTGGTTTTGAAACATCAATTTTTTTTTCTTTTCTGTTGGTGCAAAGCCAACATTGTAGAGGGAATTCAAGTTGGCAACAAGCCTAAATACCAGTGGGAATACATGGTCTATGATAGATTTGTATTATTAAACACTAACTATTAAACTTAAAAGCTCTGTATAATGGTTATTAAAATGATCTTGAAAATATCAATCAGAAAAGGAGCTAATAATTACTAGACCTGTAAGAGAACATGAACTAATTAGACTAAACTGCAGATTTTGTGTCTATGTTTGTGTAATTGATGAAAACACTTTTCAGGGACTTGCCTGGCATGAAGAAAAACTGCTTGTTTCTGTTAATAAACTCCTTGATGGAATATAGAATGAAACAGAAAAGCAAAAGATGCACAAGACCAATTAGTTGTTTACATTTTGAAAGCTATACTTAGCATTGATTTCTTTTATGGGCAGAACACTTTCAGATGCATGCAACTGTTCTGGAATATAAGATTATTCCTCTCACATAAATCAGATTTGAAAAAAAGTAATTCTTCAGTGTGTGGTTATGAATTATCCTCCAAAAACTGTATTTCCTATGCAGTGTTTTCCACTTCTATGTAGAACAAGATGTGTAGTTCTCAAGCTAGGTTAGAGTTTTTGCCTTAATCAGAAATAGTCTTCCAGTTTTGATCATAAAACTAGGGCCTCAAACCCATCACTGCTTTACCTTATTCTTGGATTGTGTATTTGGTGACGTGTATGCAGACAGATAAACTTATAGTTATAAATGCGGCAAGGAAGGTTGATTCAGCTTCTTCTCTGCAGTGCATGCTCTGCAACACTAACAGAAGGAAAACACCTTAAGAATTAAATTTTTAAAAATTTCTGTAGGCAGCAAATATGACGAAAAATCATTATAAATAAAGAACAGATGTGCAGAATAAGGTGTCATTTTTATATCACCCCCTTTCAGAAATGAGCAGCACTTTAAGAATGTTTAAAGACCCATTGGTAGAAGAATACCCTGGATTCTTCATGCCCTGTGGTTGTTTTGGACACAATATTAAAAATAACACCTGGTAAATGTCCTGTGACATCAACACAGAGGCATCATTCTGTTTGGATCATTTTCTGGCATCATGCTAGGAGACTGCCAAATGTGCAGGTGATGTGTAAGTCCGTGTAAGTTAAATTCCCTTGAGTTTACTCAGACTCTCCTTCATTTTTCTAGGCCCAGTGGGCCAAAGGCTTGAGTGACTTTTAAATGAGGGGATATAAATAACAAAGTGGCCGTTGGCAGTGAGTTCTTGTGCAGGTTTGTTGGAGAGACTATGCAAAAAATACACAGAGCTGAGGTGTTGTGGAAAAGGTTCAAACTGATGCATGGATCACAAATTGGATAAGCTCAGATTTCTGGACATACCTGCTCATACCTGTATAAATGATAAACAGTTTTGAGTTTATGGTTACCTGAACACAGTTTATACACAATGTATTTCTGTCTTAACTAGACTTGCAGGCTCAGATCTTAGGTTGTGTAAGCTGAGGCCTGAAGTTACTTAAAAAGTAGTTATTAGTACCAAGATTGAATAAACAACATGAAAAATTCACATGGTGTGTAAAAAATTTGTCCTGTTATTGTTTTGTGCAGGCAAATTAAATACATGGTAACCAAGCTAGCTTTGATCTGAAGACACCTTGGGTGTCAGAGTGGTTGCAAGCAACACTGTCTGTCTTTATTGTAAAAAATTAAAGGCCAGAAGTAACAGAAGACCAAATCTGTCACTGTTTTACATCTGAGTACATCAGTTATTATTAGTCACAGGGCAGTACAGTTAACAGAGTAAACTCTCAATCCTTCAATTATAGTAAGAATCAGTTGGTAGTGTGAGGACTCAGAGAGGTGTAGAAACCTATGTTAACATTTCAAACCTAGTCTTGTATATGCTTCACAAAATATTAACTACTTCTATTTTATGGGAATATGCAAAAATCATACCCCGGAACAACTGGATGTAGGCTTTTATTAACCCATTTTTGTCAAGTGGTGATTGGTTTATACCATGAAATCAAAGTACTTATATTTACCATAATCTTCTTTTTCTTGTCTGGTATAGCTACAAAAATGCTCATTATGCATATAAATATCTAATCCTGTATGGTTTCTACTGTGACATTTATTTTGATAATGTCTTAAAAAAATAGTTTCTTTGCAATCATTTTTACTTACTTAACACATTCCCACACTTTTATATGCCTGTTTATCATTATCTGCATCATTCACTTTTGAAGTATTTCTGAAAAAAGATATATTGTCATTTCTTCCTATGATATTGTCTCTGTCGTTATGCAAAAATTATCTGTTTTCTATTATAATTCAACAGTCATAATCTCTGAACATTTCTTCCTATATCTGAATGTTTCTCCATTCTCTTTTGGTCAATAAAACTTGAAATAATTTCACTGAATTTTAGGCTCCTAATTGAAGCCTTTGATTTGAAACCCACCTAATTCTAGACTCCTATGCTGTCAGAAGACTTTTGGAAGTACAGTTTTGTATACTCTGACTATAAAGAAATCAAAGCACCTAATCGAGTGTCTCAAATAAACAAACATCTGAATTTGAGGATATGGTCTTGAAGAGTGAGACAACCTCTGTCTATTCTCAGTGATGTTTAATAACCTGTTGCACTAATGTAAGTGTTGCTGTGCCAATAACCAGTGCTGCACTCTGAGCAGAATTGCTGTGGAGCAATTTGCAGAGACACCTAACTACGCCAGTCAGGAACCTTAGTTCTTACTTTGATCTCTAAAGAGACCTATCACTAAATTTTTGTGAACTATACGTGTTAAAATTTTGAGAAAAACTGCTCAACATGCAGGATGCTTCCATTCTGTTAACTTACTTAGATTTTGTTTCTTCCTAGACTGTTTTAAAATGCTTGATAACTTTTCTTGGGATGAGTTACACATCTACAAACAACTCATGCTAATTCACCATCTCTTTCATGATTTTAATGGAGCCTGCTTGGACAAGTTACCTTTTGCATCTTAAATATAAAATGACATGAATAGAGTTTCCGTTAAAACTTAATACCTATTATTTCTGTCTGATTTAACTTGGAATCTTTATTGACACTGTTGGTCTGTTCTTGGTATTATTTCTTTTGGTGTTGATATAACAATGTCAATAATTTACTTAGTACTGGTCAGGGCAAGTTTTTAAAATGAAGGTATAAATACTACTTATGACACCTACTTTCTTATTAAGCCCACATAAGTTCCAGCTAAGGAAAATAGATGATGCCAGCTGAGAAACTAGTCCTTAAAGATTAAGTATCTGATGAATACAAAAAGACATAGGGAACTGCATCCAGTACTGGAAAAGCAGTGCAAGAAACAGGCATTACATCTGCATGCTTTCTTTTTTTGTCTGCTTGTATTTGTGAACAACTCCCTTGGAAGGGAAATAAATATTTTTTCAGTTTTGGGGATGCCAGAATATTCAAGATGAATAGAAAAATTCAAAGATAAAAATCCACATGCAGGCACTTGAAGAAATATTTGACACCTCAGGTGTGCTCACAATTTTTAGTGAAACCACACGGACTTCTGATGAGTTTGGGGAAAATACTCGTTATGCATTTATGCACCTATCTTGGTATTCTGCTTTGAAACTCCAAGGTTTCAAAGACAACTTTTAATTAAAACCTTGCCATTTGAGAAAAAGGTTTTAATATTTGATAAATAATTATTTGCCTGCTGTTTTGATTTTGTTCTTTATTTCATATTACTTCATACTTTCACTTGCTTTGGACATACCTGGCATCTAAATTTTAATTATATCTATTCATTTTACCTGTCTTCTTAAATGCTTTTCAATCAACATGTACTTCCTCTGGAAGAATATTGTGTTCAGATTCTTTTAAATCAATTTTACTGCCAAATCCTGTTTGCCTTACTCGTGCAAGTATTCCTGCTGAAATCAATTGGACTACTTGTATGAGAAAAGCAAGCAGTTCTTGCCTTTATTTGGTAAAGCAACAGACTTGAACAAAAGCAGTACTGTACCTGCTATGGGCAGCCAGAAACAATGACGAGCTCCTTGATAAGATTAGATGTAATTTTAAATGCAACTGGGACAAAGAATCCCTCCTACCAACCCCAACTCATAACTCTCTACAGTAATTCCAGGGCAGCAAAGCAGTTGAAGAATTACTGACAAGAGCCAGACTGCCCAGTAAGCACCACCTAACATACATAGAAACATGATCCACATTATTTTTAAGCTTGGCAGACATTTTGTGCTTCTTTCAAAAAGGAAAAAGAAAGGAAAAAAGCAATCTTTTAAACCAGGCACATCTTATAAACCTTATACATTCCTAGTTTTAATGTTACAGAAAGACCTTGCATTTTAAACATCCTTATAGATACGCACTGAAAATACTTCTGTGAACCAGCTAGTTGTGGCTGATTGTTTCAGAATAAACATATGCTCTACATTGTCATCATGTATGAGCAGACTGGTTTAACTTTAAAACAAAAAGTCTCTCTCCAGTCCCAAGTCAATTCACTCACAGAACTTTCACTCACAGAATTTATGCCAGCAAAGCTGAAAGCTGAGTTTGCAACCATGGAATGGGTGCAGGACTACATACAAAACAGATTCTCAGGCTGAATTCCTTTTTAGTCTTTGAAATAATGTATTTGATTAATTCTGTCTTTAACAACTAAGAGAAACCTCCAATGTAATGTTTACTTGCTATTCACAGTCCTGAGATAAGTAGTATGCAAATACACACAGAGTGAGATTCAGACATGATTTGCTTTCCTGAGCAAATTCTCAATTCTTTATTTTTTCATCTTTTATCCATTTAAATATACGGGCTTACATATGGGTCAGATGTATTCAATTTGTAATCTTAATAATGTGTGTTTAGATGACAGTTCAGGAGCTTGATTCAGTGGTCATTGGAGACGGAATAATATCCATAAGCTTTGGATCAAACCCAGATGGAGAATGAGAGAGTTAGGTTAGGGTATTCAGACAGCATGGGCAGCGTTTCTGAATACGTGACAAAGGTGACGAAGCAGAGGAGGTTGTGGTGTTATAAAAAGTGTCACCCAGCATCTTGCTTCAGCACATGCAGTTTTTTAAATGAAAAAATAAAACATTTTTGCCCTATTCTGTAAACAATAGGAAGAAGTGTCCTCTGCAGTTAGCTTGGGAAAATGACTCTGACAGCCTACACAGGACTTCCAGGGGAACAAAAGGTAAAACATTGAAAGTGAACTATCTTGGCTGTTAATTACCTCAAGTCTGGTGAGCTGTTGGCCCCTAGGGGTGGAAGGCACTAGCCTCCATCCTCCACCACCATCTGAGAGCAGGTGTTCTCCAAGGCCACAGTGGATTTGCTTTACTGACTGAAAGCCAAGAACTGCTGGATTGTTGTGTTAATGGAAGTGGCTTTTATACTGTAGTTTTCCAGCATTTCCTAGTGATTTTCAGGCTTTGGATTTATCTGGAAGTATGTTATCCTTGACCAGGAAGGCTTTGTCCTTGGCTGCCACACACTTTGTCCCAGACTTTGTGATCTGTGCTGTTGTGAGAAGTACAAGAGCTCTTGCTAGCTAGATGGTGTTGGCACACATTTAAGTCAGGCACAAATGTGTGATGTGACTCTGTTCTCAGTTTACCTGGACCCCACTTCTTCACCTGAATAATGGAGATAACACCAATCCTGCCCTATCTCAAAGAGGTAGTGGGAGGATAAAAAACATTTGTGATAGCTAAGTGCTAAGATATAGTCGTGACAAAGACCATGCAAGTGCCTTCACAGATAGCAAACCTCGCTGAAGGCAGATATGGCTCCATTTCAGTTGTAACTAATTTTGTTGCTTTTCAGCTCCTGAAATTTAAAAAATGCATATCATTCTAGAGCAGTGGTCAGTAAATACATTAGAATTGAGATTAAAAAAAACTAATAACTAACATTTATTGAGTTAATACAGTTTGTAAAGTACTTAATAAAATTTGGTATTCTTATACTCTACAAAAAAAAGTGGAAGTTGAGCAACAAAGACATAAAGTGGTATGAATGAGAGCAGAGCATTAGCTGCTAATGGGGCTGAAACCCAGCCCAGAACTCGTCTTCTCCCTTTTCATTTTAAGAAAGTGTATCAACACCAGTTGGACCATGACGACTGTATGCTTTCATGCAGCATTAATGATATAGGAATTTTGCAAGTACCCACATTTTAAACAGAGAGTAATTATTTTCTAAGATTGTTTTCCATAATGTGAATAAGTTGTAATGCATAAAGCATAATCTAAGATCTGAAAGCAGTACCAAATTCTGATTTGATTGTTTTATATGTCTTGGCCTGCAAAATTTACTATTACTATGCAAGGGGCAATTAAGATATATAAATGTGCAATACTTGTTTTTTCTACATTTATAGGGGTTCTGACAGAAGTAAGTCAGCCTTTCAGGTTCTGAATTGTTCATGCTGGTGGCACCTCCCTTTTGTCATTGACTGTCCATGGAACAGACTATTGTCTTCAATAGAGATAACTGTCCACTGCTATAAACTTGTGAGAACTTCGTGTATTAAGACAGAGCCATTGTGGCCATGGCTAGATTGCCTTCAGGAGTTGTCTTTATGATCACAGAGATCTAGCACCTAAAGAGCAACAAACTGCTTCATTTCAGACTGGGGGAAAAGCAAGAAATTGCTATAAATAAGATCCTTCTGGTGATCCTTCAGTGCCTCCTATAAGGTAAAATGACAGTAAATACTGAGCACTGAATGAACAAAGAACTGAAAAAATGGCATGGGTGTGGCCTGACTACCTTAGTGCCATCGATTTGTGTTCAGTTTAACTGAATTTATACCAATATTGAAGATTTTTCAGCATGGCTTTGAATGCCCAATATCTGATGTTAAGCAGAGAGCTGTTTTCAAAAGTAGGATGCTCAGCATGTGCCAATAGCCAGCACTTGCCTTTTTGTGGTAGCGAAGTGCAATGGCACCTAAGACCGTGAGTCACTCTGAAAGCATGAACTTGGATCCCTCTTCCCATGGAGATAGTCAAACCCTTATTTGTGATAAATCTATATTTTGCACACAGACAATCTAGGGTGCAGCAGTTACCAAGAGTTAAAACAGGGAGCAAAACCTAGAGTGCCGATGGCTTAAAAGTCTCACATTTCTGAGACATGCCTCATCCTCCCATATCATTCTCCTACAGGGTTATCAGAGGAACTTTCTGCATTCAAAAGAGCTGTGGTTCACAGCTCAGCTAAAGTGACCACAGCACAGTGTGAAGTGACATGTCACTCCATTGCTTGTTTTTTTCCTTTCCCTTTAAGCCTGCCTGGACCGATTTGAGTTCCCTGTCATCAGACAAGACCATGGCTCTGCCAGGCGCAGCTTCCCAGGACGTGTCAGTGAAGGGGATGCTCCAGGACCCATCAGCCACCAGGGTGTGAAGGCAAATGCTGAGAGCCCCCAACAACTGTGTCACCACAGGCATCAGCTGGGGAGTGGCGGCCTGCCTTCTGGGAATGAATCTGGGTGCTGAAAGGGTGCACTTCAACCTTTCAGTTTGTACACAAGTCTCCCTGTAACAGCATTATCTGGCAATTGGCAATCTTAGGCCTAATTTTCAACCCACAAGTAGGAGGCAGGTCATTGAGGATATCCTCACTATTAGAGTTATTCAGTTTGCATAAAGGCTCTACTTAGCACTTGAGGAAGGAGTGCTGATTTCCAGAGTGTTGATTTGATCCCTAGTCACTGCTGTGAGCACAGCAAGGCAGTGTGGCACTGACAGCCAAAAGTTTCCTGATGGTCAGCAAAGGCAAGGTCTCTACAGAAATGTCCGGGACTGTGAGCAAAATCCCAAGACTTCAAAAACAGGGCTTTGATACCTACCTTGCAGCTAGAGATTGTGTCCAGAGTGCCAAAAACATTTTGCAGTCATCACTGAAGTCATCAGTTGTAAATATGGGGAACAAAAGTGCAAATATAGATATAAATTAAAATAAATTTCAAAAATTGAATGTATGAGCAAAAGTTTGTCATGTGTATATTTATAAAATATAGATATATTTGAAATCACAAGTGTTCCTTGCACTTTAAAGGCTCTAATACAGTTGTTTTTAAGGGAGTTGGTAAAGGGGATAAAGGAAATTAGAGGTCTAAAAAGGTAATAATGATGCTGAAACTGAAAGCATACAAGCATCAGCTTTATTATGCCTGCACCCCTTTCACCCTAATTTACATCTCAGTTAGCCTAAGTGAGCAAACTTCTGAAAAACACTGTTTGTGTTTTTTTCTTTTTTCTGCAAATATGTTTTAATTTTTAAATTGATAGGAGAGCAAGAAAAACATTTGAATTTTGTTTTTGAATTTATTATTTGGATTTATTATTTTCAAGCTTTCTCAAAGAAAAAGGAGATGCAATTCCACCTGGAAAAATTCACTGTTACAGAATATCAAAGAAGATCTACTCAGAAAGACCCTGTCTTGAACACAGAAAAGGATTGCTTCACAATATTAATGTTTGCAAAAAAAAAACCATAACAAAACTTAATAGCAGAGAATTTTTTTTTGTCCCAGATTCAGACCTATATGTTGTGCCTGATATCCTTCACAGTAACTGAACAAACTACCCCACACTAAACTTCAGCACTTATCAGTTGTAAAGAAGTTCAGGTCTGTTCCATGTTCAGCTCAGGCTTATTGCTAATGGCTAATAGGCAGCTAAAGTTAACACTGGATTTTTACCTGTTGGAGAATGTCTGACTCTGCTATGGGAGTAAGCACTGCTATCCTTATAAGGACACCTTTTACTTACCTAAAAATAGATGTTGTATTGCTCCTCTACATTTGTGAATTCCTGCTGTTGACTGAAATGACTGACTTTCAAGAAACAGCATGCCCACTTTTCTGTACATTATTAGGCTATTATAAACAAAGATGAATGTGAATTCTTGAACTACTGGTCTACACAGAAGTCCTTATGTGCAGAAAGAGACAAGTGCTGGAAGTCCTGTAGAATCCTTTTTTTATTACGTGTTTGTTTCTTTACTCAGAAGATCAGCAACTTCAGCATAGGCAAAAAAAGACAAACCCCATGAAGTTCTAACACAGAAGGATTTTCAAATCAAAACAGAGTGCTGTTATTTTTATTTTTGTAAGTAATGACTATTATGTTTAGCTTCTTCAATACAGGTGTGGAAATCTTAATCTAATTCATTTATTTGAGAACAAGAATTCCACCTTAAATCTTTTTTAGAAGAGTGCTCTGAACAACCAACCACATGTAAGCAAAGGAGGGTCTGCATTATTGTTATTGAATTCTTAGCCTGAAGCAGAAAACCTACAAGTTGGTACTAATAACAGATGACAGTTTTTAATCTTTCTGAAATGTTTCTCCATTTCCCAGCTACCTAGGAAGTCCCCAGTATGTACCAATGTATGTACAGCAGGGATATGCCAGGAACGCTGTTCCTGCTTCCAATCATAACATTTCTAATACATCAAGAAATCAGGAAAATTTCTAGATTTTGACATTTTCTGGTTTGGATAAAGTAAATTCTTCCATTAAAAATACTAAAAATCAACCTCTGCTTTTGATTCTTCACAATTGCTTCACTGGTGACCAGAGAGCCTCTAACCATGTAACCAGGAACAGTATTTAACTCAGAGAAACGGTAAACCTGCTGACTCACAAACATGATTAGCTCTGAAATTCCTCTTTCTTTTCTCTGTTATTATCTGAATCTACTTTAAGATGTACATATCTACAGCCCGTGGGGGATTTCAGGCTGTTGATATGTTTTACACTTTCATTAACAGTAAGGAAAATAATGACATTTTGACCTTACCTACATATTTCTTAAGAAGGAAAAACTGCATAGATTGTATAGCTGTTTTGTTACTCTTCTTTACTAATCCATCTGTGTGCTTAGTTAGATAACTACATTTCAGTCTAAGCCTTGACCAGACTCAGTCCAGCAGCGCAACCGATTTGTTGATAGATTGGTTTAAAAGTAATTAATGGGCTTTTAGTAAAGTAATAAAGTATTGATATAGCACCAAGTCTTGTTTAGAGATACATTCTCTTTTGTGGGATGACACTGTTTCCAGCTGATGTCAATCAGAAATTTTGCACTGACTTCTCACCTTCACTTACCACCAAAGTGTACTCATTGTTATAGGGATGAGAGGGATGAAGGCGATGGCGTCCCACTCTTAGGTTTTTGACCACAACTACAGCAACAGTAGCAATAATGTTTGTTAAAGTGAAAAGCAGGACTGAATACAGTGTTTGAGGACTGCCATTTCATTAGCACTTAGAGGAAACCAAAAGGTCTGTGAGGAATTCTTAACGTGTTCATTATGAAGTTTGTTCTGAAATTCTTCAGATGAAGTTAAAATGTTTCTTCTTGGGTTTTTGAAGAGGACAGGGATTTCTTTTTCTAATATTCTCAAGGAGACTAAAAATTATCCTTATCTGATCTTGAAATACAGAAAAATTAACTGCCAGGAATTTCTGATGAGAAATTTGTTGGAGGTTCTACATTTAGTTAAAAAATCATAGTGGTTGTTGAGGAAACACTGAAAAATACAAACATTATAGGATACTTTTTTCTGTAAAGACCTGATGAAATCTTGTTTGATTTAATGGGAAGTCCCCAAGTTATTTAATTCAATAGATCTTACTATACAGAAATTTTCTCTTCTATGTTTACAGTCATAATCTGCACAGTTTGGCAATGGCATAGTCAATTTCTCTGCATGGAAATATAGCCTAGAGGTTTGTAACTGTCACAGTAGGCAGGTACCTCTTTTTCTGAAGTAAATTCAAAACCACAGTTACATCAACCCTTTTCATAAATTAACTGCTTTACATTAGATTTGTCCCTTGAACTCCATTCAACCTCTTGTCATACCATAACAAATTATACTTCCACCAGTACTTACTTTTACTTTTATAAATTAACGGAAAGATATAATTATGGAAATGCATATAATGTCTGACTTTTTTTTCACAGTGGTGAGGGACTCCAAGGAGATCTAGAATTGAAATTTTCCTGGCACACAAGCCTATGCATAGTCCACAAGACCAGTGATTGTTAAAATTATTTGGTTCCTGACTTTAGTGTTGTTGTTGATGTGTTTCTAATGTGTGGGAATAATATACAGAATTCAACTGAAACTCTTTTCTTGGAAAACAATTCTTTTTTCTCCAGGCTGTCATCCTTTGTAAAGCCTTTAATAGTAGTTGACATCATGTGCCATTATGTGTCAGACTGGTTAGCAAAATCTTTTGATACGAAGACTTATTTGTCAGGTAGCAGATTCCCCATACTCCTTTTCACCTTTAAACTGTAATATCCTTCTTAGGTCAGAAATATCTGAAAACACTGCTTCAGCATGAACCTTGACAAATAAAGCAGGCATTTTCCTCTTCTTCATTTTTTTTATCAACCAATTTATTTTTAAATACTTGTCGTGTTCACCTTGTTACTGCTGCTCTACTTCACCAGGAAAAAAAATCACTACTTGTTTGTAATTCATAGACTGATGTGGTAACTGGCTGTGGGTTTTTAGGAGGAAATTAACTACAGTGATTGATTTGTGTTAAAAAAATACAGATTTGAATCTTTTTTCTGTGAAAATGTTTTGTCAACCATAGCATATTTTTAATTCTTTTCTCTTTCATTTGTATAGTGGTGATAAATTACTCACCTTGTGAATAAAAACTTGTGAATAAGAACTACATCAATATGGCTAAGTGTGGTGCAGTGTATAGAGTTCCACCCTGTATGCTCATGTTAGAGAGTAAAATAACATGGCAAAGATTAATTTCTAAATGCAAATGGTTCAGATTTTTCAATCAAAATAGATTGTGTAAGCAATTCAGTCCTGTGGCCTTATTCTGAATACCCAGAACATGGACTTGATTTTCCATGTGTGGGTACTCCCTGTGATTCTCTCACTGTGATGATATAGCATGTGTGACATCAGGCAGAGTTAGCAGGGAGAAGAAACTCTAGTCTGAGAAACTGACATTTTTCTGCATTGTGTCTTAACTTTGTAAGGTCATGACTGTACAGATGTCCTGCCCAAAGAGAAACTCAGTAGTGAGACAGTCTTATTTCTAGTACTAATGTCACTCTGTATTTTCCTTGGTTTCTAGATTTGTACACAAAAATATCATGTATAATTCTAAAATTTAAGCTGTGCTGCTATCTACATATATTTTATCAACTATACATGCTTTTTTATATGTTTATCTCCTGACTGGAACAACATGCAGTAATTTTGTCTTGTTGTATAAAGATTTTTGTGGCTGTTAGTTTTTTTTATTTTTTTATTTCAAGAGTACATCATGGTAGTCATTTTTGTCCTGGGTTTTCTTCATCTTTGACTCTCAGGATTTTTTATTTGGAACATACTAGCTAACAGCAAAACTAAGAATGATGGAGATTTTTGTTGTTAATTAGATGATAACAAATCACCAAATATGCAAATAGCAATTTAGTAATGCAAAAGTAAATACCTTTCTCTATATCAAGATGAAAATATTCCAAGACTTACTTATTCACCAAGATATAGTATGGACATAAAAAAAAAAACCCTCTTTGTCAACAACAGTACAAATAAATACATATCTGTGGAAACTTCACTAATCTGAAAGGACTTCCATCTGCTAAGTGAGAAAAAGCTGACTAAAATTAATTTCTTCTTTTTTTCCCGTACCATTTCTATTGTTCTCATCAAGAGTAATTTCACTGACTTAAGAGACTGGCTGGTAAAGGGTTACTAAATCAGAGGAGTTCAGAGACAGATTAGGGTTTCCCAGCGGCACATATCTCTAGCAGCAAGTGTGGAAGCCAACTCGGAAGAAACACGTTTGAAGTGGCAGAACTAATCATGCAGAAGCAATTTGCGATTTTCTCTCTCTCAGCCTAGATAAAGCAGAGCATTATGACATTGGCTGCATGGAACAAGGTCAATTTACTGTGAAAAGGCAGCTATAGTCTCCAACTTCAAATAAACTTTCATCCTGAATGACGAAAAAGAGGATTTACGCTATTGCTTATACCATAAATAGACAAAACCAAATGAACAATTCAATTAGGATATGCTAGTTTGCATATTTTTTTCCACCACTGATTCTCTGATTGTTTTAGCTATTCATAAGGTACTTATATCTAAAGGTATTTGTCTTGACATAACAGAAAGGGAGCTGCTCAATTACTGATAGACTTGACCTCAACTGAAGCTGTGAGCTTCTCTGGGTAAAGTAAAAGGATTAAAGTGCAAAATTTCACATGGTTACTTCAAAAGAGGTTGGGTTTCTTTTACATGTTTCAGATTTTTAAATGTCACCGGAAGTAAACTAGCCAAGACACTATGTGAAAGAGTTAATTTATATATTCTTTTAATTTTCATTATTTCTTCACTGTGACCTAAAATTTCCATATGCTAAGATCAACCCTCTGCTTGAGTAAAGTTGCTGCATATTGAAGTCTCAAAGCTACATCAATTGGACAAGTTTTAGTTCTTTCTCTGTGCCCTCCTTGCTTTCAGCCTGTGACTAATATCCTTCAGCAGGAATAAGGACTGAACATGCTTTCTGTAATACATCAACTGAAATCTGCTTCCTAGGATGTGGAGAAGCAAAGCCAAAATTATAATAATTTTCCTTTTCCAGTGGATAACCTGTGGATGTAGTTTGTTTCTCTCATCTTCTTAGCTCACAAATAAATCCCTTAAAGAGTCCCCTTCTTCTAATTCCTCCGTGTTGCAACATAAGTATCAATCATAGCTTATTTTCCATAATATAGATACTAGATGCTCACTCTAAAAAATATAATCTTACCTGTACTACTTATTTCATTCGTGACACTGTCCAATTAAATAATTTTGGGAATAGTTGTATTCTGGGAATGGTCAAAAAAGCACTTTTGGTTATGTATGACTAAGCACAAACCATCCTCTATGCAATGGAAAAAACATAGACAAATCCTCACCTACCTATAGCAGGCAGATAGCCAAAGCAGATCATACTTAGTAAAAATTAAACAAGGCTTCATTATAATTAGTTGTTCAGGGATTCGGCTAACTGTTATGTACATGTTTTTCTGCATTTATGCCTATTAGTTGAATCCAAAAGCCTTCCTCTTTCCTCCCTTGGCCTTCTGTAATAGCTTACATTTATATTGATGGCAATAATCAAGATATAGAGTATTTTGTATGCATTCTGAAATCATAGTTGGAAGGTAAACGAAGATATGATTGAATGCCATTGCTGTTATAGTTCATGTTAAAAAATGCACAACCAGTCTAAAAGCAGAGAGGCTCAGTGAATTAATGCATTCGTCTATTAGTCTTCCTGTGCCAGACTAGGACTCTAGATTGAGTTCTGGGGAGCAAAGAACCTCTATAGGGCTGACATTTGCTCCTGGAAAGGAGTAGAAAACAGTTCATTAACCTTTGCATTGATATAAAATCAGCTACTGAATTCAGGAACTACTGGCCAGCTGAATTCAGCAGGACAGCTGTGTGGACAGGTCTGTCCTTTCACCACTAATATAGTTGCAATGAGCAGTACTGTTAATATTGTTGGTACTTCACAGGAGAAAAAAATGAAACATTCCTCTCAGTTTAAATAACGTTGAATCAAAGGACAAACATGACCACCACCCCACCACCACCACCCCCTGCCTCTTTTACATTGTTTCTGTATAAACTAACAGAAATTGAAGTTTTCAGTGTTCGGATTTCCACCTGGTGTAAGATCTTTCCAGAACAATCTTTTCTAATTTTACAGTCCTGGACAAAAGGGATGTAAGACATAAAGATATCTATCAGTGAGAGAAGATAAAACTGCCTTTGTCTCCAGTTAGTGTAGTTCCTATGGAATAAGCCTCCAGTCTTTATCCCAACACTGAAGTGAGGGAACCTTACGCTAGATTCCTTTGAATTTTGCACAGGGAAGAACCTAAAAAAGCTTTGGCCACCGCTGCTTCATCTGAAAACCTGACAAATTCACAGCCCTTGCCAAAAGGCTCTTGCCAAGATACTCTTGGCAAGGACTGTGAAGTGGGAACGTGCTGTAAAGGGCTTCCACCCGCATTTCATGCTCACTGCGCACAGACTCATGGGGACAGGAGCTTCCACACACAACGAACAAAAGAATATTAGGCCCTGGCTGAAAATCTTGGCAGGCTATTAGGGTTTCTAGGAATGCTGAGGAAATTTTGACTAACCCCTTAAAAGGTGATATGAAAAATCAAATCTGCATGAAACATACCTAACATTTCAGAAGTAACAAAAGAAATTGCAGTTGTTTAAAAAAAAAAAAAGGCAACATCATAGACATGCCCTGGCTTAGGGGGGATTTAAGGCTGGGATTTCTTCAGGACTAAGCTTCTCTTTTGACTGCTTTCAAGCATTTCAAATTAACATAAAACACATAAATGTTCTCTTTCAGGGGCTTACTGCAGAGCTTTTACAGCTGTATAGAAATGAGATGCTACTTTAGATGTGTTGCAGGTTTCTTCAGTTGTTATACCAAGTGCTCTCTTTACGACATGCTCAGAGAGTGCTTTGCCCAGAGCACACTGAAGTATTCAGTAGAGATGAGCATGCCTCTTCATTATTTGGAATTACTTATTTTTTCACTTGTTCATTATTTGGAACTGAAGAACTCTTGCTTGAAAACTGAGGAACTGCTAGGCAGATCCAACTTTTCACCTTAGGGTACTGACTGTTGGCTCACATCCATTTCCTAACCATGAAGTATTGCTTTGTTCCATTTCTGGAAATGCAACAAGTTATGTCAAGGCTTCCTTTTGAAATGGAAAAATTGTGACAGATTTCTCATACATCCAAACTGTCAAGAACAACTTGTTTG
The DNA here is from genome assembly GCA_013398175.1 of Climacteris rufus. Classification (NCBI taxonomy): domain Eukaryota; kingdom Metazoa; phylum Chordata; class Aves; order Passeriformes; family Climacteridae; genus Climacteris; species Climacteris rufus. Next base: position 850,950 of record VZRZ01000586.1, read on the forward strand.
TCCCAGAAACTCCTGTGCTATGTGGAAGCCATATTAAGTTTCTGATAAGTATGTTTGGTGCATTCCAAATGTCACTATTCTTGTCGCAAAACAGATACCGCATGATAAATGGGCAGATATGCAGACAGACATAGATGGATTCATGTATTTTAGGTACAAAAGGAGACTAATGCAACGTTCTAAAATGAAATTGCGTATAAAGGGACCAGAGACATTAGCTTTATCTTGTAATTTTGGCTGATCACTGAGGTTGTTGCACCAACTTTCAAAGAATACAGCCTTATAGGTGATAGAAACTTACTGCCAAGCCACCTTTTTTATACATTCAAGAGAGAAAATGACAAGCTTTGAAAGATATAATGAGGTTTGTTTTTATGAATTTTCTTGTGAACTGATGTAATTGACTTTGATGTATAGGCAAAATATTGCTCACTTATCTAAAACACAAAAGGCTAAATACCTTTAGTTTGTACTCCCTGCTCAAGTTTTAGTACACCTTTTCTCAGAAGTAGTGCCAGTGTTTGAAGAAAAACGTGTTAATAAACTGAAATAAAGGTGGGAGCTCATCTTAGCGTTGTGCAAACTCACTCATTGTTTCTGAGTGAGGGTTGCAAAGGACAGATTGTATAAAAAAACTAAAACACCAAAGTTTTATTTTCTGTTACATTCTCAAAGTCTTAGGAACTATCACTGAAATGACAGACTAGAATGTGAACATGTATCACGAGTGATGCAAGCAAAATAATCTTCTTGTTCACAGCAGTTTTGCACAGGATTCTAAGTCTAATGTTCATATGAAGACATTTAGAGAACAGCTATTAGTAGTTGATATTTTATATCTAAAAAGAGCTAAGCCCTAATTTATCAGGATTAATTTTCTAAAACCAATGTGTACTGGGTCTGTATGAAAACTTTTACTGGCTTAATGGAAGACTGTTTCATTTTGATATAATTTCTTACAATGATATACTAGCTAAAGCCAGATGTCTCCTAGTTTTGACTGTGTCCTTAAGTTTATGTTTCTGACTTTGTCAGCAGATCAGTATTAGATGGCTGAGTTTTTACAGTCCCAGGTGATCTTCATCCTTTAATCATTCTGTAACACAGTCAGCAGAAAGGAATATGGACCTACATCTCAGTACCATAGCTCATCTATATGACATATTTCTGTAAAACCAATGTCATTAATTGCTCTCAATTCCTACCAAGTAAAGGCAAGTAGAGAATGAAGCAGGAAGCTGTGAAGTAGAAACGTCTTCCACTTGGGTTCAACAAGGTTTTTTTATCAAAATCTGAAGAAGTCTTCATTTCACTTTCACTTACAGGTGCACTCATTGAACAGTTAATCAGTTTAATAAATGTTACTTTGGGTCGTCACTGACAGGTGGGACTGGTGGTGACATTATTAGCTCTCTGTCCCAGTTCATGGATGCATAGGTAGCTGTTTGGGTCACACATGGCTATCATGATTACAAAGTTTTGATGATCCAAATATCAGCAATTCAGAAAGAAATTGGCTCACCTGCCATGGTGTAGATTGAGTGCAGACATCTGGCGAAGCCACCCCAAGGTAAACCCTCTTTGTGGCCCTCACTCAGTATAAAGAAATTAGTTATTTTCTTGCCAGCCTACACATGGATACATGTCTATCAGAAGAAAAAAAGTTAATTAATCTAAGGTTAATTATGTAGTTTGGTGGAATAAAACTCAATATTTTTCATCTTAGTGAATATTCATAGGGGCTTAAAATAACACCACTGGTTTCAGTTCATGTTTTCTATTTGCAGTTTTTGTGCAGCCTTGATCAAGTGAGTTTCAATATTTGCATTGTTCATTTATTTCTTTTTCTTATTTTTTACTTAGTTTCCATGTCAAAAACTCACTTGTGAACACACTTTTACCTCCAGGATAAAAATCTCTTCAGGGTCAAGCAGATTCCAAAGCTTTTCCGTTACTGTGAGACTGCTTTGGATATTAGACTAGGAAATGGGTTCAGAAGTGCTGATAACAATCTTGCTTTAGTGTCTTTAGCAGTATTCCCAGTCAACTATATTATGGCCTGTGAATAGTCCTAGTAATTGGAGGGGGATGTGGGTGCGTTGCTTGTAATAAAAGAGTATAGACATACTTCAACTTAAACAACTTAGTATCCTTTATTTTGTTTTCCTGGACTGTGTGAATTTAATCTCAATACTCAAGGTTTAGGTTTTACCACCAAAGAAATCTGAAATACAGCATCAGCTGACACAGGAATCAAAAGGTTTAGGTTTTACCACCAAAGAAATCTGAAATACAGCATCAGCTGACACAGGAATCAAAACTCTTCAGGACTCACAAAGAAGAGTTTGTAATTGCTGCCTGCTGCTAATCCTATCAGCTCATATTAGTGAAACATGCTATAGTGCTGCAGGGAAGTTGTCAGGATCTGGTTGCAGGACTCAGCCTTTAGGAGAGGATTCAGGCTAAGCTTAGGCTGTACATCGCCACCCATGAGTCAAAGTACATCTATTCTACTGAGTGACAGACCTCTGAAGAGGAACAATGTGCATGAAAAAGAACAAGCTTCTTTCACTGCAGCGCTTTTGTTACTTTGGTTTAACTTCTTAACCTCCTCCCTATTAAAGCTTCATTCAGTCATAGAAAAGATACCAGTAGTTCTTTTTAAAAGCTCTATTCCCCAAAAATGCTACTTTATTCCAGGTGATATGTTTAAAACAGAATGCGTTCTTTTTCTTTTCTTTTATTCTTTTAGACTTTGCAATATAAGGTTCTTTCTACAAAGTTTTATTTAGGCTTGTTCTGAAAGAAAGTGACTGATGGAAATTAGTCTTCTAACTTAAGCACACTAAAAAATATGTTAATTAGATTTTGCTAACACCTCCAGCAGTTATAAATAATATCAGTTTGCATAGGTAACAAAGAAAAGTGCTTAATCTTTCAGTTACTTTGTGATTTGCAAATTTTCTTTGTTACCTTTTCTGTAGGGACCTATTAATGAAAATGTTTGCTCATCTGCATGCTGAACCAGACATAGTCTTAACTTGAAGCATGAAAGTATTGTCTTAAGTAGAATTAATCTTCTGTAAAAAGCTCAAATATTTGCTATCGGGGCATATGTGAAAAGTTGACAAATTTGATAACCAGCAGGATTCTCTGTTTGGGGGCATGGTCATGAGCCAGATAAACACTCATCTGAGCTAAATTCTGTTGTGTAAAGCCATAGTTTTATTTCTGTGGCTCATCTCTTAGGAAATATTTTTATATATGTTAAAAACATTTTTTTTTCTTTATTCAAACTCTGCAGACCTAATAACGTGATGGATGAGATTCCTTTCTATCTTCCAATCTTTGCTGCTCTTCACATTGCCATGATAAGATACTAAATGACACTAAGTCCAGGACCAAATATTTGGGACCATGTAAATAGGTGAGATTAACATTTCAATTCTTTTTATTATTTCTTTCTCAGACTATGCTCTATAGAGTCAAATTGTTACTGTGTTTGATCAAAGAAATGGTCCACTCTTGCAACAAGCTGCTGTTTGATCACTGTTGGAACTTAGGTTGAGGGATTCTGTGATTCTAGCACAGCTGGTACAGGCTGCACAGGAGGAGTCCTCAGAGGTCTTGTGTGTGTAGGATTTTGGAAGGAGATTATCAACCACATCCTGAACTCATTAATTTGTTTTTCATTGTCAAGAGAAAATCTTGTCTTTTGCTTTCTTTATTTGCTTATTTTCCTTTATTTTCTTCCTTTTTTCCTTGTGAATTGTGTAATCCCACTTTGAATGATATGAAACCAGTAGCAGAGCTTCACAGGAATAAGTGGCTCATTTGGAAAATAAACAACTATGCATTTTTGGAAGTATATAGGCTTGTCTTTTTTAAGAATAAAACCACTCCACTAGAGAAGTTTTATTTCCTAATTTATAGCCATTTTTCTCTCCAGTGAGGGAACAGAGTTTTTGTTGTAAATTTACATTAACACTGAGACTGAGGTTTGGTATTTTTAATTTAATTGCATAAACATGAAAATTTTATTTCTGAGCACCAGGTAGAGCGTGGGTGAGTGCTGGCAAAGATTAACCAAGCTTCTTAAAACACTTCTACAGTACCTTGGCCATGACCTCCGACACTCAAGTGAATGCAAAGCTGCATCTATTTAGAGTTGAAACTGGAAATAGTGACAAATTATAAGATGCGTTTTCCAACAAGCCTTTCTTATGGCCTATTTAAAAACAGGAATATAGATTTTTAAAGCCTTAACTACAGTTATTTCCTCGTCTCGCTTTTCAGACTAATGCAGAATACTTCATGCAGTGTAGATTTGAATTAATTTACTTTTACTGCTACTGAACGATATCTGATTGTAATATAAAAGGGAGCTAGAAAATACTACTTTTCTCCAAAATATTTTTCAAGCCATGGATAGTAAAAAGTCAAAATTGCAAAAGGTTATGTGTGTACTTAAATTTAGGTATGCAAACAGCACAACTGCAAACAATGGCCCTAATCACATGCTTGAAAGTAAGCATGTGCAGAAATCTTTACAGGGTCATGACCCAGTTCTCTATTGCTCCAGTTCACAGGAGGCCAACCTCCTTGACCTTGCAAGCCAAAATCCTCTTGTCATTGAGAGTTGTAAGACGCATAGCTCACCCTTCCAAGAGCTGATGTGTATATGCCTCCACCCAGGCCCTTTGATGGCTGTTAGTGTGAGCTGGACAAACTCCGGGTGTCTGTGAGTGAAAATGGTCTTCTACTAATCTGCACATCAGTGCAGTGAGAACATCGTCATATTCAAGGCAGTAAGTCTCAAACAGTGCATTCTTTGCCAGCTCAAATGTACCCACATTCATCTAATATTCATAGTAACACCTACATGCTAGTCAGTCTTCAAAGCAGTCGGGAGTTTAGTTAATTGTGTGGTCTAGATGAAGTTAAGCAGATGCTTAACCTGAGACTTCACAAAGTGCCTCTGGCCCATATTTGGGATGGATCTTGGTTTTTACGATATCACCCAAATAATTATCTCTGTTTTCCTTTGTTAGATGGCAAAAAGGGATTTTTAGTGATAAAAAGAATCAGACCTTCATAACTTAAATAGTCCCTCTAAAGGCAAGTAGACTATCCATTTTCCTAAAATGACTATAATTTATTTACTTCCTGTACTGTGTACTTAACTATTTTGTTTGATGGAAGCTTATATACTTCTAGAATGAGGGTTTCAATGCATTCAGATCACATGATTATTTTGACCTTTAAAAGTTATTTCTTACTGTTGTACTGAAAGGAGTCCAGTGACAGGGAAAAGACCAGAGCAGCCCTCCCATCCCTTTTCTTTTTAATAGCATGACTTCTGTACTGGAAAATAAACCAAGTTTTACTTATATTGGGTGTATGAGTTTGTGCTGGAATAACACCTTGACACTGTAAGAATTTTTGCTCATCAAGAAACTAAACCTATATGCCAAACCAGAACCTGTGTGTAAACTCTCAAAGTGTAATGATGTTAAAAGAACACTTTACCATAACAGGACATCAAATAAAGGCTAGGTATTTTAGTTGTTTTTCTTAATTAGTTTGACATTGACAATGAAATAGATTAGTGGTTAACAAACAGAACTGCACACACTAAAAAATATAATTTATAATCATATTCATGTCAACACAAACATTTCAATAAATATTGGAAATAAATACAATATTTGAGCATAAGTACCACACAAATGTATTTTCAACCAGAAATACAGAAGTCAGCTCTATTGCACATGTTTCTTGGAACAGCAACAAATGGTATCAGCAGAATTCAATATTGAGGCAGATACACCAGCTGTTTGTTTCATGTCTCCCATGTACAGTTTGTATTTCTGCTGTATACTTTTTATTTGAACAGAGTAAACACAGTATAAAAGTAAAATGGATGAAAAAACAGACTGCATTTTCAATTACCGGGGAAAAAATCTTCAGAAGTATGTCATTAGATATGCAGACCCAGATTCTTCTAGTTTATATTGATGTAGATCCAGAGAAAGGAAAATCAGTGGTATTACTTTGGATTTGTTTATGCAGCTTAGAACTGAATCTGGACCATAAAATTTAACAATCTGCATTTTGCATTGGATGGTATTGTATATAGTCAAGTACTTACAGGGTTTATAAATAGCATACATATTGTAAAAGGTGGTGTAAATATGGCATTTCATGTTTTTACTTCTCAGATTATTACCATATCCATTGTAACATTAAAGGCACTTAAACAGCTAGCTTAAAGTATACACCTTTTTTAGAGGTCTTTTTTTAATTACTTTTATGGTAGAGCTCATTCAAGATACAATGAAATAGATGATAAAGGCTGTGCTGGAGGAGAGAGCAGTAGGGAAGGATAACGATCTCACTTTTATGAATAAAGTCTGTAGTCTTTCAGTACGGAGAGTATGCATGTAGCAGCATACTTGGCAGAAGCTGCTGCTTTTGAGCTTCAGGTTTGGTGGGAAGAAAGCCAAGGCAATGCCCTCAACCTTCTCCCTCCAATATCTGAACGCTCTGTCTGAGCTGTGATAAAATCCCATATTTCTCTTGTGTTACCTGTATCCATACCTTAGGTCCCATATATGGTTATGCCCTGGGGAGCTCTCCCCTTCACTGGTCACTTTGAACTATGCGGTTTTCCACTGCGTGTTTCCTGGTCCCACCTCCGTGTAAAAGACCTGTGCAGAGCTTCCTTGCCCTCTTTCTTCTGGGTTACTCCAGCCACCTGGATGTCTCTGGACTTCCTCCCTGGACCCCCATAATGTGGCACTGGTTTTATAATAAATAGGCTGTTATGCCAGAGAAGAACCCTCTGTATAGCTTTTCATTCCTGCCGATGCTAGAACACCACACCTGGGGTAACTTTCATTTCTAGAGGAGCCAGCAGAAACAGGTTATCTGCAGTAGCTAGAATTCTGTCCTTTGGGAGAGTAGTAAAACCATTGCAACTCGTCTTGGCACGGATTTTGCTCATATAAAGGACGCTGTTGCTACCTCGAGAGCACCGGGTTAAGCGTCTTTATATGCAGTTTTTCAGATCAAGAGAGAAAAGCAAAACGTCTCTGACAGCCAGGCTGTGCTGACTCTCTGTGCGTCAGCCATCAGTTATATGCTGAGGAGTACAAAACTCCTTTCAGATCACAATGCCCTGCAGCCTCACCTGGAACTGTTGCTGAGAGCAGGGACTTTTGGTTTTCCTGCTGCGACCCACTCTCTGGGAGGTTATATTCAAGGCTCTGTGTTAAATCCATAAGTCCCTCCATGGTCAGAGGTGCCTCTCAGAGGTGGTCCCTGCAGTCCCCTGGGCAGCTTTCCACAGTCCAGGTTGTTGCCTGCCTCACCTCCTCTTCTCCCAACAGCTACTGATGCCAAGAGTAAAGGGAAGAGGAGGAATAAAATGAGCTCAAATAAGAAGAAGGAAGGAAGGAACTGAGAAGAAGGTAGGAATCAAAGGAATTATGAAGAGTGGAAGAAGATGGTGGTACTACTACTACTAGTACTACTACTATTATTATTATTGTTAAAATATAAGGTAATATTACAATTATATATTAATATAATGAATAATAGCAACAGTAACAATAGGATGAACCTCCAACAACTGTCTCCTGTCCTTTTACCATTGCTTCAGAAGCTATGCTGTTGAGTACCTGAAATAGACAAATACACAAAGATAGTACTTGCTTACACCTGTGTTGTATTGCTTTGGAATTATTTAAAGCTATTATAAAAATATTAATATTAATTACTTTCACACTAGACTTTCTAATTGACATTGAAAATCATAATTGTCATAGTTAACTATTGTCTTGCTATTTTTTCATATTCTAAGCAAAACGCATAATGCTCCTTTTGTACTGTCCCCAGACACTAGTGACTGTGGAAGCATCTGAATTTATCAATTTTCACACAAAATTCACACCTGAAGTCCATGGATCTTTTCCCCCACTGTGTAAAAAAGACCCTACAAGACCTGACAAAGTTGTCTAATTATGTCTTAAATAAAGTTCCTTATTTAAACAGCCACATTGCAATGTAATACCATTGTAATCACCCTTGTAATTGGTGATTACATGTAAATAGTATCAATCGCTTCTTTCTTAATTTTACACTGTGCTAATTAGATTTGTGATACTTAAATTAAATGAAATACAGGCTCACATAGAATGTATTTATTGGTTCAGTGTACTCTGTCCCAAATATAACCTGACAAACACCTGGTATGGATATACCATCACCTTAGACTCTCCGTGTTCAGACAAAAATAATTAAGTTTCAATACAAATAAAAAATATCACAAATATTTTGATATGTGCTTAGATAGTTAATGTGACTTTCCATTTCACAATTAGCTGGAGTAATGTTCTGTGTATTTATTTGTGTTTGTTATTTAAGCATAAACCATGCAAACATCAGAATATCAAAAAGCTAACACAAGATGCATAACAAGTTCTTCCAATTTTTATCATCAATCTCCTTTAATTAGGAAGCACTCAGTTCTGTTGAAGTCAGAGATTGGAATATTTCTTAGTCTCAGTAGTTTTAGACAAAAACTTATGCACAGGATGTAGAACTCAGAAGACAGAGGGTAGAGTAAAAACCCCACAAAATAGTGCTAAACAGACAACAACAGCATAGATTTTTTTTTTCATTAATCCTGTGTTTGGGGCCTGCATTAAAGTTTCAAAATTTTCAGGAAGGCAACAATGGAAAATGTAGGAAAACTCGGCTAGGCTCAGTGTCTGCAGAATCTTTTACCCAGGCAGATGGTTCATTGTTGCAATGTTAAAGCTGCAGTTGAGACAGCTGAAAAGTCATTACTCAGACCTCAGTGTTTTTTGTGGTGAAAATATGCCCATGCAATAAGTACATCACTGCACAGAGGGTTGAGTTTCCAGTGTTTCCAACTCATAATTTTATTTCTGGTCATAAAATAATCATTTGAAAAATGATTATTTTGAAAAGCTTTGAAAAGCTCCCACATTAAGTACAGAGCATCGTGAACTCCTCTGTCATTTACTGCTGGGAAGAAAAATAGGAGACTGAAATACAATGCCCTTCAGAGGCTCAGAAATAACCAGGCAAACACAAAAAAAAAGCTCCAAAAAAGACAAAAAGAAAAAAAGAATAAAAAACCATAATCAAACCAAACGAGTTTAGTTTTAAGATGTTTTTCTGATCAGGAGACTCACAATTGTTCTCAGAAGTGCTACTAAGGCAACTCATACTTTTCTCAGTAAACGTGAACTACAGACCCAAATATGACTAATACCATAACAATAAAGTTCTCATACACTCATATCAGTAAAAAATACATACAAGATGATTCACTAATAGGAAAATTGCTATAAAAGAATACTTAATAAAACAAGTATGTGTTTAAATTATTGTATTACATATTTAAACTTAAAAGTACCTTACTTAGATCTTCTGGGATGATTTTGTTGTTATAATTTTCAGTAGCTCCTATTTTTAGTAGTACACAGTTTGACAGGATAGTCAAGTGACAAAAATTATTCTGAAATTTGGATCATGCTTGTAAACAGTTATAGTTAAAGAGAAGAAATAAAGGAAAAGGATTTCAAAAATACCAAATATGAAATACTTAAAAAATTTATTTTCTTTTTCAAACAGGTATTTTTAGTGCAAAACTGTCAACAACAGTTAAAACAGATAATGCAGAAATGTAAAAAAGTGATCAAATAAAATACTTCATTTTGAAGTAGTATTTTTAACCTGGAGCTCTCTTTTATTTATTTTTTTTTTTTGGTTTGTTTGTTTGTTTTTTTCTTCCATTTAACACCAGTTTGGCCTGAACTGAAAACATTTTGACTTTCCTGATTCAGGCAGTCTGCAAAAAGAGTTATTCCTTTAACTACTGTTTTGTTTGTGCTATAATCTTACTGCTGAAAACAGAACGCTTGGTGCCTGTCTTTGCTGTAGATTGAACATGGACCGACACCTCCAAAGAAATTGGAGGTGCATCTGGACTCAGGAGAGGGACTGCTGCAGCAGCAGGGACACCTGACTGAGTTACCATACCAGTTGATTGACAGGAAATATCACCTTGGAGGTGGCACCAAGCTTGCAGGGAATGCTGCTTCCTGACCTGTAACATCTCATTTTTATGCCTCAAGCTCCTGGCTTGGGTAGGCGTACTTGTACGTGCCATCTTCTTGGATCTAGATACTAACTCTTCACTGCACATTATAGATTCATCTTTTATGGCTTACCTTAGAATATTAGACTCTAGATATTTGCATTGTGTCTTCTTTGGAGGAAGTTATTTAATTTGATTCAGTGTCCTGGAGTTAAATTCCAATTTAGTATAACTTGCAGGAGATCACTCTTAGAGAGAGCAGAAAAGTTCATATTGCACATGGGTCAGCAAATTGTTCCAAGGCTCTGTCAGCGACTGTGCTCACCTCAGCCTCTCGACTCACATGAAAGCTAGAAAATCTCCTGCAAACTCTCCCATTCCTGGTTAGGTTTTAGCCAAGATTAGTTAGATTTTCTCTTCTTTTAAACAAACCCAGGACAAGGTATTAAAATCTATCATTATCATTCTGCTGCTACTTGAGTCTATCCTAATATTTCAGGCTATATCTGCACTGTGCACAGCTGTGATAGATGGCTCCAAACACATGTGACATGCAAAAGAGACGCTGCAGGAGCATGGAGGTGTCAGCGTGTTGCTCTGCTGGACTAATTCAGCTGACTCCATCAGTAAGCCAGAAAACTAACACTGGTGCAGACAATAATGATGCCACTGCAGAAAATATTAATCCAACGGACATTATGTTCAGTAGCAGAGTGTGTGACATATATGGCTTGCAGTTTTGCCATCTTGTACAATGCGCTCTTACACACCCATTACCTACTGGTTGACACACCTGAATGGGTTGAGAGGAGCCATGGGTTTGTTCCTGTGACTGAGGCTGCATCATCAGAAATGTATCTTCTCTAAGGAGAGAAGACATATACGGTAGATGGGACTTGTTACCTCTGCATTTGTTGGCCTCTGCTTTTCCTCAGAAAAGGGAAACAAGAAGCCTCTTTCTTACAGAAGGTCTCTAATTAGAGTGCTTATTATTAATATCAAAGCACATTAAGGTCGAGAAATATTATTCATATATACATATACATACAGAACTTCTAAATAGAAAAGTAGGTAAGTGACCACTTTGCCAAAACTCTTCCGACAAAGTTGGAATCAAGTGTTTAGCTTCAGGCGAAGCTGCTGAAATGCTGTAATTAGGTTTCAGTTTGATGCCTGGTGCTGTGTCTCCTTGAGCTGAGCATGCTTTTGCTGGCTGGAGCACTGGGGTCAGACCCAGGCTGTGGCGTACAGCCACAGCACCCAGCAGCAGCCCTCCTGGGAATCCTGGCAAACACCTGTACACACAGGCACTTCCACTCTGTGCAGCCAGAACTAAGAAATAAAGGCTAGTTTATGACTTCTATTCCCCTCTGTATGTGTGAGGCAGAATCTGTAAGGGATTAAAAAAAAAAATGTTTAGAAAATCAGAACTTAAAATGAAATTTGAATATATCAATATTGAAGCTGAATGACCATGAGAATACAGACTGTATATCTGTGGACAGATACGCTAAACACATGAAAGAAAATGGAAAAAGTCACACACACTTCATAGCTGTCCCAGGTGCTCAGAACTCAGCTATTGTGTTGAAAAGAAAAAGAGGCAAAGTCACTAAGGTTTAATAATATAATATCGTTACTGTAATTTTTTTTCTGGCTTGGTTTTTGCTTTGTTTTCTTTGTCAGAACAATTCTCACTGATTTATAAAAAAGAGAACTCCAAAATCTTTATTATAACAGAATACAGAACACTAAGAAATAGTTTATATCAATACTGGGAATTTTTAAATATTTTACACATTTAAATGGAGTCATATATAGAACTCTTAAGAGGGAAGATTGCATATTTTTCAAAAAGTCTGAATCTGATGATTGAAGAAGATAATAATCTGGTCCTTAATAAAGGGATTTTTTTTCCTTACAGCAGTGAAGAGGAAGAGACAGAATGAAGCTATTGATTTTAAAGATTTTTAAATTAAAAAAAAACCAAACAAACACAAAACCAAACCAAATCAAACCCAAACATAAAACTCTTTATAATTTCCCATAGGATTTTAATACAGGTGTGATGATATTCACCAAGAACAGTCAAGACTGTGGTGAAGAATAACCAATCCTCCTGATCAGTGTGGTTACGTACTAATACTTTTTCATGTTCCAGAGAGCGAAGCTGTCACCCCCTAGAGTGCTGAGAAACAGATGAAATCCCAGAGTAGTCCTTAAACATAAAGTAACCGGGTCTTTTCCAACCTTAATGATTTTATGATTCTACGTTTCTATTCTGTTATAGACAATCCTGGCCTGGGCCACTGAATCCAATGTAACAGGGCAGTTTTGAGTGCAGAAATTTGCTGTCTTCCACTTTCCTGTCAGGAGCTTTCAGCTCACAGCCTGTCCTGTGCTGCTTCAGCCTTGGTGTGATGCACTATGATGTGTAGAGAAACATGTGACTTGTTTAAGAGCTGTGGACAACTGAGAGCCAAAAACTAACCATCTCCACTAATGTTTTTTCCAATCTCAACAATCTGCAGAAAAGGTACCTCTACACAGGTAATACCAGAGAGCCCACACTCTGTGCAGCTCTCATCCCTGTTACACCATGTACTCTGAGCATTCCTGAAGCACAGCAAAACCCAGATTTGTTCTTGTTGTGAGCGATCAATCTGTTAGACCTCTTGAAATTTTTTATTGAAGAGAGGGAGAGAATTTTCCGACAGAAAATGCTCTTTAAATTTTAGTTTTAGTAATTTTAAACGTTTGTTTGAGCTATTTCTTTTGCCTGATTTCACTTCTTGTTAACACTCTTTTGGTGTTAAATTCTCTTATAAAATATTATTTGAGTACATGGTATATCAAGATTGTATTCAGAAATGAGTTTGTTTCTCGAAGTATTGTCATTGGGAAACTTGTTATTGAGGAAAGATTCCAGAAAAATTCAATGCACAAAAAATTGCAAAAAACTTGGGCATTCTGCCACTTTATTAATTTGTGTTAGTGTAGTGATCACAGGAAAACTGTCTAAGCGGGTAAGGAAATAGAAGAACCATATACTGATAAATTACTGGCAGAAGTGAAGAAAAAGTGTTTGCTGAAAACATTTTTTGTGATCAATTCAGAAACTGATTTTGGCTTTTACAGCTCAGTCTGCCATATCAAACTGGGGTGTGCCTAATCTTGTTCTTGTAATTGGGGTAAAATATTTTCTATCCAGAAATAAGAATGTCAAAAGTAGAAAATTCTTCATCAATGCAGCTATGCTACCCAAAGTTATTTTACCTTATGAGAATATGGTGGCTTATTCTTATATTTCTGTTCATAACTGATGCAAGGAACCTATGTTTTTCCATATATATCAAAGACTGTCATAAGTAATAAAGTTATAGAACAAAAATATGCCAAAAATGTGTATATAAAAAGCTAGATCCTCTCTTGAAAGGCAAATCAAGAATAAAAATTAAAAGTACAGTAGTATGCAAAAGGAGTTGGAATTAAATGCAACCACATATTTAAAAGGGGTTTAGAAGTTTTCACAGGACTTGCTGGAAAATATACATTGCTTCTATGAGAAGATTTGGGTTTGTTAGTAATAGTCTGGGTAAAATTTCAGGATTTAAGAGAATACCAATAAAGTGAAGACTGACACTAACCAGACCATGCTATAAATACCACACAAAGAGACCAAACAAGACTTTTACTGAGACACATGCTTGACGTTCTGCTTCACTGCTAGTCTGTAACAATAGGAAGAAACCTGTTGTCTGTAGAATTAGTTCAGTTAAATAAACTGCTCAAAATGCTATTGTTTAGGTCTGACAGCAGCTGCTTACTGTGGTTCCTGTTTATGCATGATCAGCTGATGCAGCTTAGAGTCTGCTGCAGTGCGCCTGTAGCACACATACATTTTAAACTGTGCCATTTGGCATATAGAGTCAGTCTATGTCTCTTTGCATAAATTCCTCTTGGTTTTGTTCTCATCAACTGGTAAGCATAACTCAAAATGCAATTCGAGTTGCTTCTCTAAGGGGAACATTTTCAGAAATTAACTTCTATGAAGGTGAATTGGCTTATACCTGCAATTTAATTGTGTACAACTCTCAGAGCAATTACACTGTTCATATTTGACTGCAAATGTAAGCTTGAGTTTGGATTGCAGCATAAAATCTGTAGTAAAAAAATATAAAATAAATTATTTTCTGAATATCAATGGGAAGGCAGTTTTTTTTCTGAATGGCAGACACAAAGGTAGAAGCAGAATTCTCTAAAACTGAGTTTCATTCTGATGAGGAATATATCTATTGTTAATAAGCGTGTATTTTTTAAATGAACAAGACAGGTTATATTTCTGAAAGTTCTCTCCTCCAGATATCACATAATGCAGGCACATTCAAGTGCCTCATTTAGCAGTTGGTTTGTCTTTTACTACAGTAGTGGTAGATATTCAAGCCTGGGAGATAACACAGATATCGACAATTATGTTCGCTACACAAGCCATTCAGCCTTTTCAGAACTGTGACCTATAATATTTTACTAATACAAACTTTGTGCTCACTGGTAATCATGGGATAATAATTCACTAAACAGCTAGAAGAGAGCTCAGCTCAAGCTCCACACAGACATATGCCAGAAACAGATTATAGGGTAAGAGGAAGAGAAAATTAAATTTTAACTCCCTCCCCTCATACATAAACTCAAAAGAGTCTCCAAAACAAACAAATGTATCCTCAGCTGTTAGGAAGGATAGAAATCAGTACTGAAAACTGTATTAAATGGTTGGTTTCATGGGGACAGAAGGGAGCAGAAAGCAAACTTCCTATTACCAGCTGACTCTCACTGAAAGCATGATCTTCTAATCCGATCCAGAAAAGGCTTTAGCTGAAGTCAACAAGGCTGGACGCTTTAAAGTTCCTGAAGAGTTCACAATTCATAATAAATGAATAACTGAATAATTGAAAATTAATACCAGCACTTAAGACTGTTCTCTGTAGCATAAAAGAAAGAAAATGTGAGATGAAATTCATAGAGATCCTTATGTTTTCCAAATTAAGCTAAGACATTGAAATCTATCTTCTTAACCGTAACATGTATTTATGAGTTTAGTAGTAGGGAGTTGCAGTAAATGTCATATTATTATGCAGAATGTATTTGTAGCTCATTTATAAGTTTGTAGTAAATTTGAGGCACAAGAATCAGGATTTAAAGACTAGAAGTTTTTATGAATAAAGACTTCTGATTCAGGTTCTAAACTCTGAAAACTGACACAAAGTAAAAGCAGTTTTTAGCTAAGCTTTCAGACTAATATGGATAAAATTCACAAACTGGGGAATTATATAAATTATCTGGTAGAATAAGAAATGTAAATGTTTCCTTCTTAGATCAAGAAAAATAACATTTATGATGTCAGAAGTCCTTTGTGATTTATTAAGTAACACTACTTTTGGAGATGAGGTGAATGCCACCTTTGATGCTTTTGAATCTGAAAATAGTAAGGAATATATAGGTTGGGTTTTTTGTTTTGTTTTGTATTTTCTTTAATCCAGAGATAACCCATAGTCTTCAGATGACAATAAAATGTTCCATTTAACATTAAATTTACATCAACATGCTATTCAGTACCACAAGAAATTCAGAATAAATTTTTAGTGTGATTAAAGTATTCACATTCTGAACATGACATTTAGTTGAATTTAAATTCATTAAAATACAATTAAATGGCCAGACACTTGGAATATCAAATCAAGAAAATGTAATAGCTTGATTCTGTTTATTCGCATTCTTCACTAAGTACTGCGAAAGATGACTGTGTGTCTTTGGGAATTTTTCAAATGAGATTGCTCACACATGTAAATGACGAAATATAACAAAATTATAAATCAGAGTATGCCTCAGACTTGTATTGCCCCACCATGCATTATTAGAAATAAGAGCTCTGAAATAACTTTATCAAAGAGGCTAGTGTATTAAATCAGGTATGGTATGGTAAGGCATAGGAAAAGAAGTTCACCTGGTGTTCCCAGGTAAATGATCTGTACCTGAGGATGTAGATTGTTTTATTCCAGCCTGGCATCAAAATACACAAAGCATTACTGCCTTTCTTCTGGATCAGAGCGAATTTGGCCAGAACAAGGCCAAGTTCTTATGATAATCCTCATGAGCTTAGAGCAAGGAGGTTTTGGCCTATGTTTAATTAAAGCTGCATTACAGTACTTAGACATCTGTTACATTTGTACATTGTGGGTCAAGGGCTCAGCTCAAGCTTCTCTTCTGAGGTCTGTATGGCCACTGCTGAGCCCTTTTTCCCCCTCCAATATTTTTATAGCTAAATCGTGACTTCTGTGTTCAAGGACACTTTCCCCCATCAGGGAAAGGCATGTAACTTGGTCCTTTTATAGCTAGCATTTTGAGATTTTAAGAAGAATATTTACAGAGAAACCTTCCAAAGAAGTTTAATGAGCCACAATGTACAAGCAGTTGCGGGCATGCATGCAAATTTCATCTTTAAGTCTTTAGAACAATAAATTGGGTATCTAAGCATTGCAGTTTGGTACAATATTGTATTGTCTTTATTTGAACACCTGCAAATAATGGTTTTTCTATATTTGCATAATTTGTTGCTATTTCTATCTTTTATTTAATATCATACATTTTGGCACTTACATTCCCTTCCCACCCCCACCCAAAACAACCTAATACAATAAATTCATCCCTCTTTATATGAGCCTTTAGTTTCCATCAATGAGACTAATCACATGACTAAAGATTTGGACATATACTTCCTTAACAAATACCTATGACAGTTTAAGTTTGCCCTTTTTCCCCCTCTTAAATTACTTCTGTAATGGCTTTATTGACAGGAGAGAATATTTGAGTGCCCTGCAGGCATGTCAGAGAAAAGTACCACAGTGTGTATGCAAAAATTTTTCCCTAGATCCATATAAAAAGTTGTATTTAAAATGTTTTGTTAAATTAGCTTGTCTCTGACAAATTTATTAGGGTTGCTATGGCTGAATCTCTTCCCTTGCTTACCATTCACTAAATGGAAGACTGCCAGGAGCAGCTGCTTATATCTATCAAAATTTAAGGAAAGATGCAATGTTCATCCTTCCAGCATTTACCAAAGAGCTGGCCAAGGGCTCACCATCACCCCAGCAAGGGTGCAACATGGGCCTCTTGAACACAGACAACTCTTTGGACCATATAGTTGTTGGAGGGCTCATGGAAAAGCTCATATTGTCTGTGTCTGAAATGATCTTCTTGTAACTTTACAATGTCTCATGCTGCGTGTCTGTTAGGAATGGTGGCTAGTTTGTGGTATCAGTCCTTCAAGAAAAGAAAATTTGCGTATGAATATAGATATGCATGAATACGTATGTGTATGTAGATATTTATATGATAGGTACTAAATGACTCTATGAACACAATTCTTTCAGGGAAAACAAGAGGTTGTTTATCATCATGCCTTACTTTTTCTGTGTTTTTACCCTACTACCCGTTTAGACCCGGTTAGTTTATTCCAAAACATTAATGAAAATTTGATTTCTTTTGGAAATACGTCAGTGAAATTATATTTCCATCTATTGTTAGCGTATATATGAACTTCAAGTGATCAGGCAAAAAATTTTTATATTCATGTCCTTACTGCCCCTTGAGGAAAAGAAAGAGATAAATTTCCATTCTTATTCTGGAAAATGCTTTATATTTGATAAAGAGTCTTTCAAAATAAGAAGGAATGAAGGCACACCTATGCATATAAATATTTTTCCAGGCAATTTCATCTGTAAAGTTTTGGGTCTGAACTTTGACCTAATCAAAAGGAGTATCAAACTCTACTCTCATGAGCTGTTAGGGATATTCCTCATCATCTTTTCCCATGGTTTTAGGAAAGTGATGTGTCCTGACTCAGTGGAGGCAGAATCTGAAAATTTCATAGTGCAAGTGTTTACATTCTAGAAGGATATAAAAGAAAAGATATATAACCTAATCAGATTGCTGAACGACAAGTGTATTTCTTTCAAAGTAAATACCTTCTGCAAAATATTATTTATATAGTTCTTGCAAATTGGTTTGAAGTGTTGTTTAGACAATCTTATTATGTATAAAGATAAAAACTTCCATCAAGAAATTATGTAAAAGAAAATGGACACACCAGCTGGATAAATCTATCATACATCGGCAAAAAGCAACAAGCACTTTTAATTAGCTGAGTGAATGTAGTTTGCTGAATGTTGAAAGCACAGACTCACTCATATTAAAATGTGCCTAATTTTCTGTGAAAAAGTCCCATCTGAACAGCCCTGACCATAGTCAATCATACTAAAAGCCACTGGTGCTTTATTTGATTTACCAATATAAAATGCAAATGAGGTGATTAAGTGGAGTGGCAGACATAGTAGGGCCTCTTTCAAACCATCAAGTTAAATGCAAGCAGACAGCAAACTGGCTGTGCAAAGAAAATTTTAGCATATTCGTTTGATTAGTGCTACAAAAATTTAATTAGGTTGGCTAATTACTTGACAAATTGCTCTACACTAGAGAAAAGGCAGAGCATGTTTTATATCTGCAAAAACTCTGTGTGTATTTTAGCCCAAATGCTATCTGCCAATTTGCAAAAGCATTATTAAATGAATGAAGAATGGTACAACAGTCTCCAACAATGGCAAATTGTATAATGCATATAATTAGAGAAGGCGCACACCACTATATCCATATGTCCATGATCCCTCAAGTCTAAAAATATTTAACACAATATTTCTAGAAAAATACTGTCAAAACAGATTATTACAAGGTTATCAGTTCTTCATAAGAAGCAATATTTAGAAAATACTAATTAGTGGAAAACACAGCTCATCCAAAGCAGAACCTCTTCACCCAAATGAACTCTATCAAACACAGTAACACTTTATCTGTACATTGCTAAAAGGAAATAACATCACTTCAGCTAAGGGATGTATCTCTCTATTAATTGTTAAAAAAAAAAAGACAGATTTGGAGTAATTTCACATTTGGCAATTTTATTGGTGTGAATAGGCCATATAAGAAGAACTTTAGGTA
Organism: Climacteris rufus; assembly: GCA_013398175.1. Classification (NCBI taxonomy): domain Eukaryota; kingdom Metazoa; phylum Chordata; class Aves; order Passeriformes; family Climacteridae; genus Climacteris; species Climacteris rufus. The sequence continues at coordinate 870,130 of VZRZ01000586.1, forward strand.
GAGTGATACATTTCTCTTCTTGTTTGTCTATTTGCACTCACATGCCATGAAAGCTGCCAATTTTTATTCAGGAGACCGCATTTGCTTTTGCTGGCATTAAATGTAACTAATCAGCCTCTACTGACTCAAACATCATGATAATATAAATAGATATCCACTTTATCTACTCAAGTGGAAAAAATAAGTATCATATTATATAAACATAATGCATTGCAATTGGCAATTAGATACTGCATTTAACTCAGGCTAAAACAATGTCTTAGGAATCCAAGAAATATGTGAGATCTCTTTTAACAATCATCATACATGTGTATGCCAGAATAAAATATTATTTCTTGCAATTAACAGTTCTCAACTTCTGTTCTACCTTGCCAGTATGCTTTTAAATGTAAAATCTTAGTGAGATATCAAAAACATTAAATCAAGTATAATTTCATGTTATGTCAGTGTAAGTATTAGTGTATCACTATGCTTGTTTCCAACATATGTTAAAACAAATTTTAATTCCTTTGCTGTTTGTCTGAATAATTGCTACGCTCATTCAATAATTCAAATGGTTTTTCTGATGATTGTTAAAGGAAAGTAGCCAAACATGGTATTTCAGTCTCTGTGTCCCGATTCTTAAAAATTCATGCTTTTCAAAAGATAATGTTCGTTATTGTATTTACACTTTTTGTAACAAAACTAAAAGATCTGAAATTCCATTTCACTTAGAAAGCACTTGTTTATATTAAATAATCCAGAAAGAAGATAATAATAGTTGTTAGGTTTTGAAACCGCTCACATGAGAAAAGAAAAATGTGATTTCCTACATTGCTACATTCCTCTTTCACAGAAGCATAGGAAAGGCAACACGTGGACTAGGGTCAGGAGGTGCTCCAGCATGCAAGCTGTAGCTGCCCAGGGCCTGGTTGCCCAGGGCTTCTTCTGAGAAAGTTGTCTTTCCCATGCAAGCTATGAAAAACAATAAGATAAGCGCCTGCTATTTTCCACAGCTGTTTTGACTCAAGGCAGAATGTGTTTTGATTTAGGTGGTGTAGAACCCAGCCAATCATACCGGGGGTGGATGGCTACTAACGAATCATCTAATTGGGTTCCTACCATATATAAGGGGAAATAGGATAATAAACACTCTCTGCTGCTGCCTTCACTGAGCTGGTTGTGTACTTATTTCTGCATCTACAGCAACATCCCACAGTGACACAAGCAACTGGCTTGATCCTAGCCCTGACACGTTCTCACATTCAGTAAAGCCATCTGCATTGAGGCAGAAGTTAATATTGCCTGCACATTGAGACAAAGATATGACAAAATAATTTTTAAAGACTGAGATTCTTAAAAATAGCAAATATAAGGAGGAAAAGAGCTTACCTTCAATCTTGTCTTGTCATGTTCGCTTTAGGTATGAAAAATTCTGCAGTGAAGCAGGTCTTGTGTAAGATCTTCCAATAAACTGGATTTTTTTAATACGACTAAACTGAAAAATCACCATTTTTTAAAGATAAATATCTAACCAGCTGTTGAAAGCACAGATTACACAAGCAATCCCAAAGTTTCCTTGAATGTGTCAATGACAACTTCCTTATAGATGTGATTGATCAGTCAAAAAGGAGAGGTAGCATGCTGGACCTTGTGCTCTGCAACTGGGAGGAACTGGTGGAGAGGGTGGTACTGCAATGCAGCCTTGGCTGTAGGGACCACTAGATAGTAGAGTTTGAGATGGTCATGGCAATGAGGAGGTCACACATCAAACTCACTGGCCTGGCCTTTAGAACAAACTGGCTTCTTCAAGGACCTATTTGATAGAATCCCATGGGAAAAAGCCCTGGAGAGCAGAGGTGCCTGCGAATGCTGTCTGATATTCAAGGATCACCTCCTCAAACCTCAGGAACAATGAATTCTAAAAAAGAGGAAATCAGGTAAAAATGCCAGGAGGAACCCATGGATGGATAAGGAGCTGCTGAGCAAAGTCAGAACTAAAAAAGCTCTCAGAAGGTGAAGATGCCCTTGCAACCTTCCAGCATCTGAAGGGGCCTTCAGGGAAGTTGGAGAGGGACTCTTCATCAGGACCTGTAGTGACAGGACAAGGAGTGATGGGTACAAATTGAAAGAGGGGAAATTTAGGCTGGATGCTAGGAAGAGTTCTTTATGCAAGAGTGGTGGGGCACTGGAAGGAAGTTGTGGATGTGCCAACTCTGGTAGTGTTTAAATCCAGATTGGATAAGGCCTTAAGCAACCTGGTCTAGTGGAAGGTATCCCTGTCCATGGCAGATGGGAGACTGGAACTAGATAATCTTTAAGGTCCCTTCCAACCCTTAACATTCTACGATTCTATGATTCTATTTTACTACTGTTTTCTCTTGACCTTGACCATGCTATATATGGCCATTCACCATGCATTAAGAGGGCAACAAGGGAACATCTTCAGACCCAGTAAAAGAGAATTATGGTTTCTCAAGAAATGTCTACCTAATGTCAGTGTGGTAAGAGACATGAGGAAAATAAACTACTTGGTTTTTCCTTCATAGTTTTTGAAAAGCAAGGAGCAATTTGCTTAGAAATATGCAAATGAACAATTATATACAGAATAACTATATATGTATAATTATGCATTGAATAGCTAGCTAGGAAAGCCAGTAGAATACAGAAAAAATGATATTAGAATGCATGCTGGAGACTACAGCTTTTCTTACAGCCTTAAGAGAATCTTAAGGATCTTATCAATGTAGCATAATAATTTTCAATCTTCTTTTTGAGAACCTTTTTGTCATAAATTAGGTCTTCCCACAAGTACATACAGTCACTGTTTCTAGCCAACCCCAATCCTCTAAATTTCAAATTCTCACCTTTCAGCTTTCAAAAAATGCAACAATTTGTCCTCTCAACTGCTTCCCACATCCAGAAGTCCCTGGTCTCTTTAACTGCCCAGATGACTTTATAACTGACCCATCTATACTGAATCAGAGCAAAGGAAGCCTCTTTCCTGAAGAGGAGTTTCTGTGAGAAAACTGGGAGAGGGAACAGTATAACATCAGGAATGGCACGCGTACAAGGAACAGAGGTCAGAAGGGATTTTTGGTGCCTGTTCTCATCTCTGAGAATCGTGCACCAACAGTGTGAACTGTGGAACGCCCTTGGGGTGCCTTGGGCGGGACCACCCCAGAGATAGCAGCTGTGGAACCAATAGCAAAGGCAGCAGAGGCAGGACTGTGTTTGAGGAAAGCTTTCATTCTCAGCTTTTTGCTTTGTGCTCCACTGGCTGAGGACGTGCAGAACAGTGCTTATCCTAAAGTGACAAATGTGTCAGTACAAAACAAAACTCTGGCAAGTATAGAGCTTCTTGTGTGTTTGACTTGCTTCTCATCACTTCCTTTCTCTTTGTGAAATGGGAGAACAAAGAAGAAAATAAGAACCCTAAATGTTTAAAAAGGCACAAGTGATCATAAGGAGTAACAGGCAGTTTACCTATTCTGAAAAAAACCCCACTTAAACAAAGTCACAGAAATAGGAATCCATTTTTACTTAGATGAGACAATTAGAAGTTGGACCCTGCTCAAGACAAAATAGCTATTCATTTTAGTTACTGTTTGTGAGGGAGACACACAGCCCTCTAGCTGACATTAATGAGATTAAGAAAAGCTTTGGTTTGCATGTAAATTGTATAGCTGGTGCATGGATTTATGTCTTACTGTTTTTTAAAACTCTCAATTTACAAGAGGACTATCTTTTAAAAAAATTGTTTCATTACTGGTTTATTTGCCGTTTATTCCTTGTTATAGTAAAAAACTGCTACACTTGGCCTGGACTCGTTCCTAGTTTCACTTGACTTTTTTACACATTTTGTGTTTCATATTGTCTCCTCATTATTGCCTCCTTGTCCTGCAGACAAGACACTATGCTAAGCTGGTATGCCATTCCATTCTTGTGTATAAAGTAGGATGATAAAACATAGGCAAAAAAGTTGAAAAAAACTCACTGTTGTGGGTTGTGATCTGTGAAAGTTATATTACTTTGGCTTAGTGAAATGTCAGTGTTATACTGCACATAGTTAAAATTTACATACCAAAATTAGATATTTGCTATATATTTCTGGAATCAAACTTTGGTTGGCTACATGACATTGAACATGCTCCTTAACTTTTCAAATAAAAGATTCTTCATTTTATTTATCTGCATTAAGATTCACACAAATTAAGTTTTAATCACCTCACTGTGTATCATTCTAGATAAAAGGTGATATCTGGGAATATAAAGGGTACTAGTATGACAATTATTATTAAATCAGTATACTTCCTCTAGCCTAAGTCACTGTTTTTCAGTCTCTTCTGTTTCTGCTCTTTTCTGTCAGTTGCATATTAATTTTCCTTACTTATGTGACTAAATTTACTCCTGAAAAATTATTTCAGCACACTCTGAAACGATGGCAGCAAAATCTGCTTCTAGACACACCTGTGTTACCTTTCTGAGACTTGTACTACCTTTCTGAAAGAGTTAAGACATTAGGAAAGGGTCTTGATAAAGAAGACCATCTGTATTGAGATTTTGAAGAAAAACAGTAGAATTTAGTGACATCATCATAAATAGCATACTCTAATCAGTCTCTCCTTTCATGTGAATTTGAAAATCCTTCTTCCCTAGTACTTGCTAAAGGCAATTATGCAAGAGCAAACCCATACAGTGCTACTGCTGAAAACTGCCAGTAGATTCTGGACTGTTTCAAACAAGGATTTATTAGGTTGTCTATACACTTATAAAGTATAATAACAGAGGACAGCGGGCTGATGAGAGTAAGCAAAAAGCTTCCTGGGCAATGCACCTAATAAAACACAATTATAAATTAATATTTCACTGATAGTCTGCAGCCTACACTTATGCTTGAGAAAATGATTTCTTTCTTTTATTTCCCAATATTTCCTGAAATACTAGTGAAAAGAAGTCAGGCTTTTAAAGATAATAGGAGGATTTAATTTAAATTTTGAAATGTAATTCAGCTGTTTGAATTAAAATCAATGATACTTGAACTGACAATTTCCTCACCTTTGTAACAACAAATTATATTTTACCTGCGAGCAAAGTGAATTGTATTCTATGAATGTTCTGGGTGTACATTTTGTACACTGAGATAACAGGCAGAACCATGTGAACAAACCCTGAACATTAAATTACGAGCCACAGTTTCTTCTCCCCTTACGTTAACACAGATCTGAATAACTTTGATGAGTGCAGGATGTTTCTTCTTGGTCAAAGTTAATGTAGCTGAAAACAAACCTTTGGGCACATAATTTTAATGTATGTGTTACAGATGACACAGCAAACACAGGTGACTTTCTTTTCCTTGTAGGAATAGAGTCCTTGGGACCTTTGCAAGTTCTTGTTTGTGATAAGTCTAGTCTTCATACATATTATCTTACTAATTAACAGCAATAATTAGAAAGTATTACCAATGTTTTCTTTAAAACCTTTATTCTCTCCAAAACCTGAAAAAGTTTCTAGAATGAACAAAGCATAGCATGACCACATGTGCCAGTAAGGTCATGAAATTTAGTTCTTCTTGATAGACTCATTTCAAAATACTGATGAGCCTGCCTGTCTTACATTGAGGCTGGTAGCACCAAATCAAACTCCTTAGATTATTTTAACCTCAGATAAAAAGTCATTCTCATTATTTTTTTTTCAACTTAACCTTCTCCATCTGACTGGATTTTGATCTTCTACAATACTGCCCTGGAAAAGAAAAGGCTTTTTCCCCTTTCTGTTCTTAATCACAATATTCCATGTTAGAGGACACACAGAATAAACTTCTTTTAAGTTTATGACTGAATTTGAGATCAGATCTTAAATAAAGGAATGTTGATACCTCAGTTTAAAAAGCAATGCAGACATTCAGTTCCAGTGCTGGATCATTAACCATCCCTTCTAAAATCCACAGGGCTCGACAAGCTCTGCAGGTGCATGAGGCTTCCAGAACCCAGTTCTGCTTCTGCATGTGTTGAAATATATGAGTTATAACAGTGCTGAGCGGCCAAGAGAAACAGCTGAAGTTGTATTTATCTGCTTGAAATCCTGAATTACTGGAAATATATTCAGAGTGCCAAATTACTATGAGACATGAGTGTTTGTTTTTTGAATAAAGACACAGTGTATCTGATGTGTGCAAGGTACTGAAGTGCATTGAAAAACAATAAGTGATATAAGTATTGGAAAAATTGTTGAGCATATCTCAAAGAAGGTATGTGTGTGTGTGTGTGCGTGTGTGTGTATGTGTGCTTTCTGACAAAATAAGAGGCAAAGGATTTGAAATATAGCTATTTGATACATTAATGTGATGTTTGTTGGTTGTTTCCTTGAAGACGCTCAGAAGGCTGTGAAACTGTTACATTTTCTTTCGTCTATTAGAAGACAATGGGTACAAGACTGCTAAACGATGTAGTGAAACAAAGTGAAAATAAAAATAATTTTTGTGGAAGCACAGTTCAGCCACTGACAGAGTTAAACCAAAGAGATGGTCAAGACAATGGTCAGAATCAGAAGAGTCATCCTCTTGTGAAACTGAGAAGGGAATTGTGGTAGAATAAGGGAAATAACATTATTCTTGGACCAGTCCGTCTCTTGCTTTGCTTGTTTGAGCAGCTTCTTTTGTTTAATTCCTTCCTCTTATTATTCCATTCCTTACTCATGTAATGATCAGTTTAAACTGAAAGGCAGTATAATATACAGAGGTCCATACCCTGTATATTGTGCTGCCTGCTGGTGACAGCAGTCTCTTGGGAAGTAGGAGACTGTATGGGATGGCTGTGACAAGGTATTGATAGTAAGGGACTACAGGAATGGCCTCTGAGGGAAAGGGTTGAGGCTGTCCCATGCTGACACAGTGGGATCCAAGCTCCAAAGGACCCACCACAGGACACAGCTGAACTCCAGTCATATATGGGGTGCCTCTGGGAAAATATACATAAGAAAAGGCAAAAATGTCAGAGAGAAAGAGAAATGAGGAGGAAAAAATAAGGTGAGAAACAACCCGGAGAACAGCAAAGTCATTGACGGAGGGAGAGAGTGCTGCAGACACCAGAGAAGGTAGTGTCCTGCAGTCCATGGAAACACCACACTGGGGCAGAGAAAAAGTGTAAGTAGGAAGGAGCAGCAGAGAGGAGCTGTTATGAACTGGCCACAAACCCCATTCCCCATGCCTCTGCATCCTTCATTGAAGGGAGGCAGAGGAGCTGGGAATGAAGGAATGAAGTTGAGCCTGTGAAGAGTGGTGAAAGTGGAAGGAAGGTGTTTTTTAATTTGTACCTTAGCTTCCCAGCATCCAGATCTACTTTAATTGGTAAAAAATTAAATTAATAAATTAATTTCTCCCCAGTTGAGCCTGTTTTGCCCATGATGGCAGCTGGTATGTAATCTCCCTGACTTTATCTCAACCATGACCTTTTAATCTTATTTTCTTCCTGACCTATTGAGAAGGAGGAGGAGTGAGACAGTACCTGTGTGGATGTTTGGCTATTAGCCAAGGTTAACCCACTGCAGAGGTACAAGGGTAGCCTACTGAGGCAGTTGAGAATCTCAGAGGACATTAACACTGCTCTTAGTTGAAAACAAAGCCGTAACATGGGAAGTTAACTACAGCATATTAAACTGAAGCCATTAAATTGAGTGAGTTGAGCAAAAGGGCTGAACATTATTCTTTTGGTTCGATTTGATCAACTCAGCACACAAACACTCTGTAGCATATCTTAAGCCCTGCAAAAAGTATGTGTACCATAAATTCATAATTTACCCAAATTTAGGCTTTTACATTTCACTGATATGCCACTTAAATAATACGCTGGATATCGGTCCTCCAGCACTGCAAGGTTCCTACTTTCCTAAAAAAGTTTATTAAAAGAGTGTTGTGCTACATCAAGCAAGGTAGGGGATGTGCAGGAAGGACTGCAGCTCCTTGGCAGTCTCAGGCAAATTGACAACCACTGCCAAGTTTCCTGTGGGCCATAACTCTGGCTTCTATGCTTCCCTGCTCTCTCCCTCCTGCACTGCTGCTGTGGTAGCAGCAGTGAAGTGTAAACGTTTTTTCAAATCTGCTAGCTAAATCCTTATTCTGCCTTTCTCTAGAATGGACTGGAACTAACACAGTGTTTGAACTATATAATGATTTTTTGCAGTAAGAAACCTGGACAATAGTCAGACATTTTATTGTTCATCCCATGCCTTGCTTTCTTGGGTAAAACACCGGGGGACTGTTCCCTGCAGACCTGATGCATCTGACACTAAAAAAAGTCTATCCTGTCTTTCTGTCCCTCCCAGAGAGAGATCACTTAATGTTCAGTGATGCCTTGATGTTAAAAATGCTAATTGACACAAACTAGGTTCTGTAATTAAGTCATAAATTTGAATTGTGCTGAGCAGCTTTTTCTAGTTGAAAAAAAGTAGTTGAGATAGCTGGCGAAGAAGCAAAAGTGGTTATCCAGCTATTTAAGTGATTCTTGAGTACTGACTACAGGCTTCGGCTTATTAAATTCTAGTTTGAAATTTTAAATCTGTATGAAGTGATGTTTCTATTTGAATTACATACATAGTGAAAAGAAGTAACAAACCTTTTTTCACTAAGTATTCACCTTTGTACTGTAAGTGAAAACATCTTATCCATAGTACTGGTATTGTGGCTTATCTAATTGTACATAAGACTATATGAGTACCCCAAAGGTAGAAATGGCACCTTTGACTTTGTAGTCTTGCCATTTCTGAACCACTAGTGAATGGCTGAACCTACTTCAAAAATGCTAATTTATTTATTAGAGCACTGAGGCTGCTTTCATCTCTGTATGGCTGAAAATTATTTGACTCTGAAATCATTATCATTATGGGGCTAGCCAAGAGCTACTGGACTGATGGCTACACAAAGAGCAGAAATGAAGTTCCACCTGACTAGTCATCATTGAGGAGAGACTGAAAGAACCTGGCTCATAAAATATAACTTAGTAATGATTTTATCAGCAGGTGCTTATTCTAACAAATATGGTCACTCCTGTTGTGTTTGCATTTTAAGTGGCAAATTCGTAACCACTTGCTGTTTCGTGTGGACCTGGATATGGCTTCTAGTCTGGAAGGAGAATATAAAATTTTGATAAACAGTGTAATTGTATTCTTTCTGAGCTGCAGCAACAAAGAGAACAAGCATCAGCTGCACTTTGCCTGAAGCAGCAAGGATCACCAGCCAGAAGTACACTCTTGCAGGAGCTATAACATCTGCCCACATGTCACTTGCGGACAGACATTACTTCAAGTACAAAAACACTGGTTCAATAACAGCTTTTGGAAGTTAAGCACTTCAGAAAATCAGGCGACTTATTTTGCTGCTCAACCAAAACTTTTTAAACTTAATATTGTCACTCATTTATTCACACTCCATTTTTCAACCTGATCAGAGTGATGAAGCATACAAGGTTTTTTACACAAAAATGTGTAAGTAAATTCAGAAATCTTATTTTCATCCATTATGAGAGGCAGATTTTTGTGTCAGTCTATGTTCCCTGTGGTATGATGGATAAGCTACTCCCACACTGAATCACAATGGCTAGAAGAAAAAAATAATTTCTCTTGGGAAACACAGTCTATCTAAAAGTCAAACCTGGAGAAATAGCCTAGCTCTAGCTTCCCCGATATCAAAAGAGATCAGATTATTGTTGAATTACAAAAAATGAATATTTCTACTTTGGCAAACTGAAAGGTATCAAAGTCACTTATTCCACCTCCCATAAAAACTCATCTTCTTTTGCAACTTTACTAAAAAAAAAAAAAATATTTCTTTGGGGAAATTTTCCATTGTGGAGAAAATGCATTTTCCATTGGAAAAAAAGATGATGTATCAGAGACTTTATTTTGCAACTGGAAAACAGATATCTGCATATACATTTTTTAACTGTATATCTGTTATATCCCATGTCCATACACAGAGATCTTGTAATTGTTCATGAACACACTAATATTTGAACCCTATTTCTTCTGATGGCCCATGCCATCTCCCATTACAAAGTAAATGGTAAAAGTAAAAAAAGTGGGACAAGTAAAGAAAGTCAGATAACTTTGTGAGATTATTTAGATTGTATAAAATCATAGATTCATAGAATCATTAATGCTGGGAAAAATACCCTCGAAGTCCCTGAGTCCAACCTTTGACCAGACATCACCATATCAACTGAACCATAGCACTAACTGCCATATTGAATAATTTCTTGAATACTTCCAGGGATGCTGACTCCACCACCTCCCTGGACAATCTGTTCCAATGCCTAGCAACCCCTTCTGTGAAGAATTTCTTCATGATGTCCAACCTGAACCTCCCCTGTCACAGCCTGAGCCGATTTCCTTTCATCCTGTTGCTGGTTACCTGGGAGAAGAGACTGACCTTGGCTACACCCTCCTTTCGGGTAGCTGTAGAGAGTGATAAGGTCTCCCCTGAGCCTCCTTTTCTCCAGGCTAAACACCTCCAGCTCCCTCAGCTGCTCCTCACAGGACTTGTGCTCCAGACCCCCCAGCTCCGTTGCCCTTCTCTGGACTTGCTTCGGCCCCACAATATTTTTCTTGGAGTGAGGGGCCCTGAACTGGACACAGAACTGAAGGTGTGGCCTCACCAGTGCCCAGTGCAGGGGAACAATCCCTGCCCTGGTCCTGCTGGCTACAGTGTGGCTGATCCAGTCCAGGATGCCAGTGGCCTTCTTGGCCACCTGGGCACACACAGGCTCATGTTCAGCTGCTGTCAATCAGTACCCCCAGGTCCTTTTCCAAGGGGCAATTTCCAGCCACTCTGTCCCAGCATTTGGTGCTGCCTGAGGTTGTTGTGAACCAAGGGTAGGATCTGGCACTTGGCCTTGTTGAACCTCACACCATTGGCCTCAGCCCATCAATCCAGCCTGTCCAGATCCCTCTGCAGAGCCTTCCTGCCCTCCAGCAGATCAACAGTCGTGCAAACAGGACTGGGTCCAATACTGAGCCTCGGGGAACCACACTCCTGACCAGCCACCAACTGAATGCAGCACTATTCACCACCACCACCCTTTGGGCCTGGTCATCCTGCTGGGTGCAAGCAAAGGGGGCACCTTTCCAAGCTGTGGGCTCACAGCTTTTCCAGGCAAATGCTGTGGGAAGCAGTGTCAAAGACTTTGCTGGAATGCAGGTAGACAACATCCACAGCCCTTCCCTCATTCACCAGATGGGTCACCTGGTCACAGGAGGAGACCAGGTTAGTCAGGCAGGACCTACCTTTCCTAAACTCGTAGAGGCTGGGTCTGATCCCCTGGTTGTCCTGTGCATGCCAAGTGAAGAAACTCAAGATAATCTATTCTATAATCTTCCTGGACATTTAGCCTCTGACAGGCCTCATGTTCCTCTATTTTAGGTGACTCAATTGCTCTTGAATTTACTATCTCTTTCCATAGACTTAAAAGAGTTACAATCAATCACAGTGCATCCAGACCTCGTTGGAATAAGCCCACATCCATATCCAGTTAATTTATCCCCTTTTGTTCAGTTGTCTACCTCAGGAAAAGAATAAATTCTTCCATGCCTATTAGCTTCTCTTGAGACATACAACTCACCCTGGCTCAGAGGATTCACACTGTAAGGATTCCAAAATTTCCAGTACAGTAAGTTTGTGATTTCAGTTTTCTTTCATAGTGTTCAGAATTAGAATGACCTTTAGCTATAATTAAATTCCCATGGATATGTTTAGATAATTTTCTAAAAGTTGATTGACCAAATATTTAGATGATGTCTCAGACTGGCTTTTAATGTGGAACACTTTACTAGTTCTTCTGCACTTTTAAAAGAGCTTTTTAAAAATATATCTTTAACAAAAATCCCCTATTTTAAAAGATATATATACCTGAAATAGTTTCTTTTTTTACTCCTGACAGTTATCCTTCTGGGGGGCCGCAGGGCAGAAAAAGTCTCTGACAGGAGCAGTATTTTCTTTGTTGAGGAAATCCTAACAGATTAGTTTATTTGGCCATGAAGGTTGTTCTTTATAGAGCACTTTGAAAGCATAAGCAGAGCAAAGAATGCTTGAAAGTGCATGGAATTTGATTTACATTTTTAGAACAAAGAAACAAATGAAAATGTGACTATTGTCTTTATCTTCAGTGTTATTGTATGTGGTATCCTTCTATAATCTTCTCTTGTAATGATACTTAATAGCTGCCTTTGAGATATTAATGGAAATTGTCACAGGCAAGGGAGATATTACTGCATGTAATGAAGCAAAGGAAGACTGAAGGGAAAAAAAGAACAATAAGTGAAATCTGAACAAATAAAAGAATTTAGCTAATTTCTGAAAGTTAACCCTTTATGTGGGTAATTGTCATAAAATCAAGCTGAGTGAATGCTGTTGCTATTTAGCATATTAGTACACTCTTCATGAAATCTTACAGAGCAGTTACAGTACATAGATTTTGGATCTAAGAATTTAAGTGTATATGATTTATCAGCCCTTAACATATCATTATAACTATGCTACTATAAAGTACGTCCAATTTTTCATACTCTATGCTAAATGAATTCCTGAGGATTATGTGTTCTTCAACTAATTCATAACTAGGAAGACAAATAAAAATATTTTTAAAAGGAAAAAATTACAATTTGGGTAGAAAATACAACTCTTGTCAAAATACAAATATGGGGATCATATCTAGACATATTTCCCACTATCTCTCCACTCATCTAATGTCTAGGAACATTACTGTTGCATAGCAAGCAATTGTCCTGACCAGCTAGACTAGAAGCATATGAATGGAAGCTGTAAAACATAAATTAATACCTTAATAAATATATTGGCATTTTGTAGTAAGTTTTCAACTGTCATCATGTTTTGGTAATGGAATATTTAGTGAAACACAAACAAAAATTAACACCCAAATGGAAGCTACAACACTTGACAATAGCTTGCTCACTGCTTGTTTGTCTGACCCAGAGAAGGAGAAATTTTTAAAACATTAACTGTTTAGTTTTAGTTATAAGATATTTTATTTAAACTACATATTTATGTTAACCTAAATATATTTAGTTAAAAAATTAAAAAATGAAAATTACATTAGGCCTGCATAAAGGTCTAAATTTGCTGCGATTGGTTTGAATAATTACAATTAATAGAAAACTATTTTTAATACATTGTATACTTATATTTTGCCATAGTTTTGGAAGAAGTCATGGAATTGATAAAGGTTATTGACGTAAACCCTGAGAAAACCTTTGTTGAAATGATTAATCTGGAAATGATAGTCATTCCTGCAAAGAAGTCTATTCTTTTCTATATTCATTGTCTGTAATGAAATAGTTCAGAAATGTAAGGAAGGTAAAAAAAGAACAAAACCCCAGAAAACAAGGAAGGTTGAATGGTTTTTTTTGCTTGTTTGTTTGCATTTGGTTTTGTGTGTGTGTAGGGTTACTTTTGGTGTGTGTGTTGGGTTTTTTTGTTTGGTTTGGATTTTTTTGTTTGGTTGTTTATTTTATTTTTTTTTAACCTGTGAAATGAGTATGGAACAATCAGTTCTACTGTATCTGGAACTTGAAATTACACTGATTAGAAAAAATAGGTAGAACTTCATTAAAGTTGGTTTGTTTTTTAAATATACAAACAGAAAACTTGCTTACAAACCCAAGCATCTTATGCATGTAATGTGTATGTAATGTTGTTTTATACATATATAAATATATATATAAATATATAATAAAATACATTAAAAGATGCATTTTAATGGAATTGTACTTTTCATCCAACTGGAATTTTAAAATATCAGAAGTCAAAAATTGTTACTTAATCACTAAAAAAGAAAATTATCATGTGATTTTATGACAAGAAGAATTAATTTAGTGAATTTTATTTATGACATTTACTGCCTGTTCAAATGTATGTGCTTAGTGTATCCATCTAAAGTTAAAGAAATGCCAAATTTGTTCTAATGCTATAACTATGAGACTTACCAGCTGATGACATCAAGTAATAGAAATATAAATCCAAAGAACAAAGAATCTGATCTTATGTAATAAATAGCTATATATACCTGCTGCAGTTATATTTATACATATGAACATAACCAGATTTAAGAGGCAGACAAGAATGTAGTTGATTAGGCATGACTGGGAAGAACAAAAGTTTAAGAAAATAAAGAAAGATAAGAAAGATTAAAACAATATAAGTTTCTAGAATCTCAGATGATTTATTCAAAATGCTGTTATTAAAATTATCAGCTAAAATTGCCTTGACTTAAATAGATGCTCAGCAATGCAACTAATGGACTACTTCTGAGCCTAAAGGTGATATAAGATTGAAGTGAATAAAATAGCCATGCACTTCCTTTTACAGGATATTCATTTGTTGATAGATTCTCGGACAAAACCACAGAGTTTGGACATTCACAAGCAATACTCTTAGACAAATTGTGCTGTGTGTTGCTGTATGGAAGTCTGAGATTTCTACAAGAAATCTTAAGGGATATGTGTGAAGTGTAAACAGGAAATCCTTAGGGAGTATTTATTATGTCTAGAAGTTTAATACACAAAAAATGGAAAATGGAAATCCCAACTTATAAACCAAATTCTGAAAAAAAAAATCACAAATTTTGTGGTTACTTTTATTTTTTAATGTTTTTCCTGACTTTAAGTCAAGACATTCTCTGCAATTGTTTCTTAGTTAATGTTTTAAAAGCAACAAATTTTGAAAAACAAACATACCCCAAGCCTGTACTCAGATGATTCCTAAGACATTCTAGTAAACGTGCCTTACAATTTTTACCTGAAATTTGTAGCAGGCTAACATTCTCTGTGCAAAGATGGTGACTTGTGAACTGAGTACTTGAAACAAATGTTCCATCTAAATCACCTGTGCTATCACAGAAGAAAGAAAAATATACATTTTCCAAGGCTTTGAGGGGAGGTATTTGTTGACTCTAAAATAAGTTACAGAACATTCCCTTCATTTTCAGACTGTTAATGCTTATCCATGGCTTAAGTAAGAATACTTACTTTTTCTCTTCAATTGTGAACATTACAAACAGAGATTAGTGGCCTTTCACTTCAGAGCTGTCAGAGTTAAAGTGACATGAAGCTATTAACATTCTGTTGCAAGTGGCCAGAAGCTTCCTCTGAGATTCCTCTGCCTTTTGGTTTTAAGGTTTGTTGTTTTTTTTTTTTNGTTTTGGAAGAAGTCATGGAATTGATAAAGGTTATTGACGTAAACCCTGAGAAAACCTTTGTTGAAATGATTAATCTGGAAATGATAGTCATTCCTGCAAAGAAGTCTATTCTTTTCTATATTCATTGTCTGTAATGAAATAGTTCAGAAATGTAAGGAAGGTAAAAAAAGAACAAAACCCCAGAAAACAAGGAAGGTTGAATGGTTTTTTTTGCTTGTTTGTTTGCATTTGGTTTTGTGTGTGTGTAGGGTTACTTTTGGTGTGTGTGTTGGGTTTTTTTGTTTGGTTTGGATTTTTTTGTTTGGTTGTTTATTTTATTTTTTTTTTAACCTGTGAAATGAGTATGGAACAATCAGTTCTACTGTATCTGGAACTTGAAATTACACTGATTAGAAAAAATAGGTAGAACTTCATTAAAGTTGGTTTGTTTTTTAAATATACAAACAGAAAACTTGCTTACAAACCCAAGCATCTTATGCATGTAATGTGTATGTAATGTTGTTTTATACATATATAAATATATATATAAATATATAATAAAATACATTAAAAGATGCATTTTAATGGAATTGTACTTTTCATCCAACTGGAATTTTAAAATATCAGAAGTCAAAAATTGTTACTTAATCACTAAAAAAGAAAATTATCATGTGATTTTATGACAAGAAGAATTAATTTAGTGAATTTTATTTATGACATTTACTGCCTGTTCAAATGTATGTGCTTAGTGTATCCATCTAAAGTTAAAGAAATGCCAAATTTGTTCTAATGCTATAACTATGAGACTTACCAGCTGATGACATCAAGTAATAGAAATATAAATCCAAAGAACAAAGAATCTGATCTTATGTAATAAATAGCTATATATACCTGCTGCAGTTATATTTATACATATGAACATAACCAGATTTAAGAGGCAGACAAGAATGTAGTTGATTAGGCATGACTGGGAAGAACAAAAGTTTAAGAAAATAAAGAAAGATAAGAAAGATTAAAACAATATAAGTTTCTAGAATCTCAGATGATTTATTCAAAATGCTGTTATTAAAATTATCAGCTAAAATTGCCTTGACTTAAATAGATGCTCAGCAATGCAACTAATGGACTACTTCTGAGCCTAAAGGTGATATAAGATTGAAGTGAATAAAATAGCCATGCACTTCCTTTTACAGGATATTCATTTGTTGATAGATTCTCGGACAAAACCACAGAGTTTGGACATTCACAAGCAATACTCTTAGACAAATTGTGCTGTGTGTTGCTGTATGGAAGTCTGAGATTTCTACAAGAAATCTTAAGGGATATGTGTGAAGTGTAAACAGGAAATCCTTAGGGAGTATTTATTATGTCTAGAAGTTTAATACACAAAAAATGGAAAATGGAAATCCCAACTTATAAACCAAATTCTGAAAAAAAAAATCACAAATTTTGTGGTTACTTTTATTTTTTAATGTTTTTCCTGACTTTAAGTCAAGACATTCTCTGCAATTGTTTCTTAGTTAATGTTTTAAAAGCAACAAATTTTGAAAAACAAACATACCCCAAGCCTGTACTCAGATGATTCCTAAGACATTCTAGTAAACGTGCCTTACAATTTTTACCTGAAATTTGTAGCAGGCTAACATTCTCTGTGCAAAGATGGTGACTTGTGAACTGAGTACTTGAAACAAATGTTCCATCTAAATCACCTGTGCTATCACAGAAGAAAGAAAAATATACATTTTCCAAGGCTTTGAGGGGAGGTATTTGTTGACTCTAAAATAAGTTACAGAACATTCCCTTCATTTTCAGACTGTTAATGCTTATCCATGGCTTAAGTAAGAATACTTACTTTTTCTCTTCAATTGTGAACATTACAAACAGAGATTAGTGGCCTTTCACTTCAGAGCTGTCAGAGTTAAAGTGACATGAAGCTATTAACATTCTGTTGCAAGTGGCCAGAAGCTTCCTCTGAGATTCCTCTGCCTTTTGGTTTTAAGGTTTGTTGTTTTTTTTTTTTTCCCCCCGTATCAGAAGATCATGAAACCTCTTATTTTGCACTGTTTTCATGAAGATCACCCATTCCCTTTTCACTTGAATTAGGCACTGGCAGAGTATCTTCCAATTACTAGTGCTCCTTCGCAGCTCCAGATATTATACACCTCAGAAAGTCAGATTATCCCATATAAACTACTTTATGATGTTCCACGTGGAAGACTTTGAAAGCAATAATTAGAAGGCATCAGTTATACCTATGAGATGACCAGTTATAAAAGGAAATGAGTATTATTCTTATAGCACTCCTGTTGGATTTATACCCCACTACCACAAGAGCTCAGCAAAAATACCCTATAAGTACATATCTCTAAATATGAAACAAAATCCAAAAAATAGGAGAAAAGATGGACAGGAATCTGGAGAAAGATTAAGCAAGGATACATAAGTAGTGTTTATACTTTTGTATTCTGTTACTTTTTATTTCCTTGTTACTTTATGGTCTCCTATCTGCTTATAGGTTGACAAAATGAAGATATCTTTCATTTACAGAGTTTTTCGGGACAGCTTCTAGAATCTCTGGATAAGCTTTAATCTGTCTGAAAATTTGCCCATTTTGCAGTAAGTACAAAGAGCTATTCACATATTAAGGAGACTTAGAGCAAATTGCCTCCAACATGCGTGGAATGGAAAAGATTTTCCACTGTGCAAATGCTGACAGGGGCCATTTTCACTGCTGTGAAGATGTGAGGTGAAACATTTGGCTTATTGAATACACTGGAAGTTTTGATAACAACTTTAGACACCACCTCACAAAGTTTTATACGTTGCAAGTTAAAGACCACTTTCTGTAGATATAAACCTGAGGCTTCCTATCCATTTGCACATCCTTTCTCACTCTTTACTTCTTATCCTGCTCAGATATTTTCACCTTTGAATACGATTTCTTCTGCTTTTCTTAAAATTTTATACTAAGCGTTTCCATATAGCTGTATTTATTTAACAGCTATCATAAATGCTATTACAGCCATGTTGTTTTTACTTGCAGCAGAGCTAAACTTTGTGCTTCTAAAAAGCATAAAAATTTTCAAGGGAACAATAACTTCATGTATTGGTTCATACAGAATGTTACTATGAGAACACAGTGACATTTGCAATAGGAGTTGTAGTGAGAAAATAGGGAAAATTCTTTTTTTTTTCTGTGAAAGACTAAATGGCTTTTTTAAACTTGCAAAAGCAGCATTTCACAGTCCATTACCATTTAGGAAATTATGGTTTTGGTTTCTTGCAGGTACCAGATTTTAACAACCTTGAGCTAAAATCCTTGACCTTGATCAGCACTTTGATTGTCTGATGTCTTCCAACGCTGGATATATCAGCAGCCATTTTACCACTTTTAGCTTGTCTTTAAAAAAACAGACAAAGTCTGAAAAACCTTTATAAAACAGGAACAAGCACACAACTGAAGTCTTGTCTTTAAAGTTTAGAACTTTTTAAATACAAAGAACTTGACTGTTAATGTGCAGAATTAACAATGATTGTTTTCCATGCTTACCTGCACTTTTAAAAAAAAGCTGGAATAAATTCAACTGAATTTAACACAGTTAGACAAATCTATTCTAGCTAGTTAATTCATATAAACCTAGAAGAAGGTGTTATCACACTTACTTTATAAATGAGGAGAGAGAGGTGGAGATGAAAGCTCAACATAAAAACTAAGATTAAAACTCAACCCTTATCATAAAAGACGCCAACAATGAATGGGTTTGGATGCTGCAAAGCAATACCTCAATATATTTGCAAAATAAAATAAGATATGTATTGGTAGTTAAAACAGGATAGTCAAAAAATAAAACCAGCAACCGTCTTTCTAAGGAATATACAGAACTCTTCATTTTAAATGAAGGAGATCACAACTTTTTATGTACACTCAGAAACTACTTTTAAAATTTCGAACTATCTCTACAGATAGTTTCACTGACATTGGGACAAAGTTTTAAAATTAATTGCAATTATTTAGATTACATTCTAAACTTGAAAACACTTTGAATAAAAATAAAGACCCCATCTTGCGCAAATCTCAAGTTGTTTTAACTGAAGTAGAAGAGATATTCAGGTACAGCAGAATATGATTCACATTAAACCTCATGAGTCAGAAACAGAATGACATTCCCTCCTTCTAAAACTGTGGGGAAAGAAAGAAAGAAAAACAACAGCCTCTCTGTAAATTATCATCTCTGATTACAGGGAAGAAAAAAAAAAAAAAAAAGAGGAAAGCACGAAGCATGTTGCAGTGTAACGAGCACTACCTGAGAGCTGCACTTCCCCGCATATGGCCTCATTCTGTACATAGTGAAATCAGTAACAAGGGTTCTTCTTGACTTGAGTGGATTCAAGATTGAGTTTATTGGCGCTGTGCCCAAGAGGCATCATTGAAACTGTAAGAGCAAGGCCTGAGACTCCAGTGGGAATCCATGCATTGACTGAAGCATGTCCTTAAGCAGATATCTGACTCCCATAAAGTCAACAGATTTAAATATGTACTTTAAACCAAGAACATGCTTTGTTGAATCTTGGCCTTTGGCAATTATTTGAGACATCAAGTTTTACTTACTTTACAATTGAGCTACTAAAACATTTTGGAAAAAAATAATGTCAGTAATCATTTTTATTGAGGTTTTTACATTAAAAAAAAGAATTGCTAAATGTATTATTAATTAATAAACAACAGGGGCACACTTAGTTTTATTGTAAAAAGGGTTTGCTCTTGTCATTCCTGGAAGCATTGCTGCATCAAATTAAAAAAATTAAAAAAAAAGAAAACAGGCTTAAACAAGCTCTATGGATATAAATTGGCCTTGCTCATAAAGATATAGTTTTAGAGATCCCTCTTCTGCAACAGGTGAAGAGTGTCCTCACAGACACTTGCACAAACTTGTAAAGCTGTAGACTTCCTTTTGCAGAAAATGGAGAGAAAGAGCTTTCTTTAAATATGGATACAGAAATTATGAAAAAAATTCAAGAATATTGCTAATTTATAAATATCTGAAGTTAACTGGATTTGATAGATGTTCAGAACCTTAGAAAACCAGAATATTTATCAAGATGAATGATAGTGATACAAGAACTCATTTTTTAATACATGTTTTAAAAGGATTTATACAGGCATATGTGTAGAGACATGTCCATACACGCAGATATAGATATATACTGATTTTAGAGGTAGATATATACTTTTTTTTTAAGCCCTTTAGTACAACTGGTTGAATTCCTCATTCTCAATTTATTAAATACTGTATTTATATTCTTGGTATTTCACAATCACTTGTGAAATGAACTTCAGTTCCATTAATGTGTTTGATAACTGTGGAGACTGAAAAATCAGTCTACTTTTAAAGAATTTTATTGCTAAAAGGATTGAACTAAACTTAATTCTGAAATCATCCTCACTGTTATTTGGAAAGCTATTCTCAATTAGGTTGCTGGGATGCATAAGTATGGATATAATTAATCTATTCTTCTTTTTGAACTGATTTAATAGACACTTTCTCAGACTCCCCCAACTTCATAAAATACAAATTTCCATATTTACAGAAATTTACTTCTGTTCATTCTTTTCATTAAAAAAACATGCATTTTGAGAGTATTCTAAGGAATTTCTAGGAAAAGAAGTTGCTTGTGAATGTGAAAGTGGGAGCATATTAATTTACTTTTTTTGAGAGAGTTCTTCCTTTACTAAGCAAAACTGCTTATTCTCCCCAAGAAGGGACATAATGATTTGCTTAAAAAAGAATGTGCACTCATCCCTTTCCCTGCAATATCCTTAAGTAATTTATAAGTGCTTATTTCAAACTGAGGAGTTTGACAGTGCCCCTAGTGAATCTTGATATACATGTCTTACAATTCATACACAAATGATGCTACATGAAATATTCATTAGAAATACTCTAAATTATGTACCAAACAACGAGGGTACTGTCATTGTCACACTTTTCGTCTGGTAAATATCCCAGTGGGCACAATGAATTCACTTATATCTCACAAAGAGTTTCCCAACATGTTTCAATTATTTATCTTATGACTACAATTTACCATGTGCACATTCATGTTTTTGTTTTTCACTTTTCTGAAACACACTCCCATATTCAGTGCAGTAAAATACATAAAACCTATAAAGAAAGGAATCAGCTTATACTTAACTAAAGTGAAATACATTTCAAAGCCGTTTTTCTGTTTAGACTGCTTTGATATCTGGTCGTAGCATAAACAGAATAGACTTCAAGAAGAACGTGTTAAGTGTTTTTAAAACCTCCAGAAGAATTCCCCATTAATTTAAAGTGAAGCACACATGGAGAGAATGCTGGAAAATGGATCTCTACCACATTTACAACAAGCAGACATCATATAATGATAAGAAGCAACAGGTCTTCATGTGATGAGATGAATGGTGTCATTTTTAACTTCTTAAAAGGCAGATGAAGAGCACATGGTACTTCCTTGACACATGATGCCAAATGACACTTATCACTTAAAATAAGTAGCTAGAATTCTCAGACATAATAGATCCATTTGGAAAGTGCACAGAACAATGCTAACTTCTTACAAATATTTAACATCTTCTGACATGTCACATTTCATTATTCAATAATATAAACTAGCATAAACTTGGTTTTTAAAGTAAATTTAATACAAACTTAAATTACTCTACCCACTCTACCCACACTTTTCAGTGCCTTAAGCTACCTTTAAAGTAGGGGTGGCTTGCAGATAGATTACTGACACACTGAAGATCCTGCACAATGGTAGAGACAAGGTCTATAAGAAGAAGCTTTTCTAATGTACATTTCTCTTAACCCAATGTTATGGTTATACACAGATAATGTGTAAGTAAAGACAGAAGGCCAGGTTTGAACTTGCCTGGGCTGATGACAGTGCTAACGAAAGAGAACACAGACTCTGACACAACAATACTAACAAGAAAATTCCATTTTCATTTTCTGGTTTACCAAGGGTTCCAGGGGAAGTCATGGTGTAAGTGGTCCTCCCACCAATCTGATTAGGCACCCCTACTACTGCTCCCCACTGGTTGTACTCACAGTTGATACAACTGGGAGAATGCTGTGTAAGCACGTCAGAATCTTAAAAAAATGTATTTATTGTCAGGGAAGGAGAAGGACGTCTAGCCAGGAGCACCTTCCAAGTGCAATGGTATGAATAGGTGTTCAGGCAGCACAATTTTGGTGAAAAAACATAACACGGAAGCCAGAGAGAGTGAAATGGGAGGTGACTTCCTCTGCCAAGCTTGCATGGAGACTGCATGAAGAGTTTAGATAATTGATTTTTTTTTCCCAAATTCATTTCTTCTTGGTAGCATCAGGAACATCAGTTTGAAAGCATATAGATTTCTAGATTTTATATAGCCACAGCTATTAAAGTTAAACTTTGACAGTTTTGGAGAAAACCATGCTTTTCAAGTATTGAAAGTCACGAAAAATAAAACTTTCTTACATAATTTATCCTTCTCTAATTCTAACAGCACTACAGGGTAGATTTTCTTTGATATATGAAACTCCTTCCATGTAAAAAGATCTTAATTCTCGTGTTTTTAAGAAAATTATTATTATTTCTCCTTTTCCCATTATGCTACAAGAAGGAAAAATATAAATATTATAGTTTTTTGGGTTTTTTTTTTATTGCAGCTCAAAACTCAGAACTAGTATAAAAAATTGAACTATTTCATTTTATCACTCTTGCGAACAACTGATTTAGTTTTAAAAGCACTAGTCAAAAATAGAACACTACAGAGAGTTGTAGAAACCATGTAACAAAAATGATGTTAATTAAAAACCTTAAAAGCAATGTCTAGAGAAACTCTAGTTATTTTAAAAACATCTAAAAATGAATTATGGCAATATACCTCTGTGACTGTTAACCTTTTCTGATTTGTAGACACTTGAATGTTTACATCTCCTTAAAGAACATCACAAATACAAACTAGTTAACCATGTTTTGTGGACATTTTAAAGTAATATATTTATAGAGAAAAAGAAGTTGAAAACTTTGAGTTTAGCAATAGTGGCATTTTTTTTTCAAAAAAATGTTAATGCTGAATGCAATATATGTTTAGCAAGGCAAACAGAGGACAGATGATATATAATTTGTTTCTATGATACTGTTGAAAAATGAAAAGATTTCATTAACAAACTGGATTTGCAGACTCAGTTTTAAATACTACTTCTACTCTCACTCTTTATGCCGACTAGGAAGACAAGATGCCTCAGGAAGGTAAGTGATATATAAAAGGTTTTGTTGTTTCTTTCTGTATTACCCCTTTTTATAAATAATTACTCCCTCTCATAGCATCCTGGCCAAAGCTCATTGGCATTGTATGTTTACTAGAAAGCAGGGGAAAAAATCCAGCAACTATCAATACATGTTATTAAATTTCAGGTGGAAATGCTTCCATTTATGTAACACTTTACTGCCTAACACACATTACGGCTATTGACCAATTTCTCTAAGTTTAAGGTTAAGGCTATGCTAGACCATGACACTTTTGTAAAATTATTTTCTACATTGGTGAAACCTGCAAAAATAAGAATATAAAGCAGATGATGCATTTCTCTTAGGTAAAACAATGTTAAGAATAAAATTATGTGGTTTTTTTAAGGTAGAAGCTAGTTGTTTAATGTTAGATTGGTTTTCTGAGTACATATATAAAAAACTATTAATAAACCCTCTGCTATAAACTTTCAGCAGCTGATGCCGAAGAATTCAGTGCTCTGTAACCATTTCTGTCACTGATTTCTTATGAAACTTTGTGGAAGTGAACAAGTTGAGACGTTAGGATTTAAATCGTCATTTAGTCTGGTGGCTGATGTTTTTTGGTGGCTGTGACAGAGCAGGCACTGGTCTACATAGCTCATTTCTAGCCCTTGGAGGAGCTCTAAGCAGCAGATGTGTGGGTAGCTTCTGGTTGGCCCTCCTTTGATTTGGTGACAGTGTCAGCTTAGGCAGTGCTTGCTGCCATTTATTTCTGCTCCCATCCCATTTCTGCTCATCATCCCTTATTTCAGCAGGAAAAGTGTTTGCTAATTTGCAGAGCAGATTGCCAAACTGGTCCAGTTTTCAGTTTCAAATTCCACTTCTCTAGTTTCCCAGTGGCCTTCTCCACAAACACAGTGCAGCCACTGCCACTCAGAAGTACAGTGAGTTGTGGTTCTGATAGTAACTGCTGAGTGATTAAAGCAGTTAAGTGACAAATTTCTATTTTAATGGAAAGTGCCACACAACCAGCCCGCAAAAATTCTTTCACCTTTCTGTTAATGGAGCACTTCTGAGCTCATCAGGGGCCATGAGTCTAGAGGTGAAAAGTAATTGATTTATTTTGAATATCCATTTCATAGAATAATGGAATTGTGGAAGGGTTTGGGTTGAAAGGGACCTTTATCTAGATTATCTAGTTTCAACCCCTCATGCCATTGTTAGGGGTGCCATTCACTAGGTCAGGTTGCTCAGGGTCCCTTACAGCCTGACCTTGAACACTTCCAGGAACTGGGCATCTTCAACTTCTCTGGCCAGCCTGTTCCAGTGCTTCACCAACCTCTGAGTAAAGAATTTATTCTTAACATCTAGCCTAAATCTGCTCTCTTTCAGTTTAAAATCATTGCTCCTTGTCCTGTCTCTATCTGCCTGTATAGAAAATCACTCTCCCTCTTTTTTTATAAGCTCCTTCAAGGTAGTGAAAGCCTGCAATGAGGTCTCCTGCAGTCTCCTTCAGTGTTTTCCAGATTGAAGCACCCCAACTCTCTCAGCCTGTCTGCAGAGGAGAGATACTCCAGCCCTCTGACCATCTTAGTGGTCCCTTCTCTGGATGCATTCTAACAGATCCTTTTCTTGTATTGGGGACCCAGACCTGGATGCACACTTCCAGGTCTCACAAGGGCAGAGTAGAGGGGTAGAATCATCTCCTTCATCCTGTTGGCCACACCTCTTCTAAATGTGGTGGGCCTTCTGGGCTGAAAGCACACATGGCCAGGTCATGTCCAGCTTTTAATCCACAGGAACTCCCAAGTCTTTTTTGGCAGGGCTGCTATCAATGACTGCTTCTCACAGTCTATACTCATGTCTGGGATTTTTCTGACACAGATGCAGTGACTTAGACTTGATGAACTTCATAAAGTTCTATGGACCCACTTCTCAAGTCTGTCTAGGACCCTCTGGACAGCATCCCACCCTTCTGTTATGTCAGCTGCACAGCTTGGTTTTGTGTTGTCTGCAAACTTGCTGAGGGTGCACTCATTCCCACTGTCTGTGTCATTGATAAATATATTTAAGAACATGGAGCCCAAGACAGAGTCCTGAGGGAAACCATTCATTACCAGCTGCCACCTGAACATAAAGTGATTGATTACACTCTCTGGCTGTGCCCATCCAGCCAATTGCTTTTCCACTGAATAATCCATTCATCTAATCCATTCATCAAATCCATGTCTCTCCAATCTGGAGATAAGGATATAATGTAGAACCATATCAAAAGCCTTATAGAAGACTAGGTAGATGACTTCAGTTGATCTTCCCTTGTCTACTGTTGCAGTCACTCCATCATTAGAACACCACCACATCGGTCAGGCACAATTTGCTCTAGCAAAATAGTGCTGGCTGCCTTGGATCACCTCCTTGTCTTTTATACACCTTAGCATATCTTCTACGGGGATCTGCTTCATGGTCTTCAGAGGTGAGGCTCACTGATCTGTAGTTGTCTTGGTCTTCCTTTTTTAAAAAAGGCACAATGTTTTCCTTTTCTAAGTCACCAGAGACTTCACCTGACTGCCATGACTTTTCAAATGTGATGGAGAGTGGCTTGGTAACAACATCAGCCAGTTCTCTCAGGGTCCTGTAACCTGTCATCCAATTCCATGGACTTGTGGCTATTCAGTTTCATCAGCTGATCCCAAAACTCCTCCTTGCTTACAGCAGGAAGGACTTCACTCCTCCCAGCCCACCAAGACGTCTGGGGACTTGAGAGATGTGGAAAACCTGGCTGCCAGTAAGACTGAGGTGAAGAACTCATTGAGTACCTTAGCCTCCTACATTTCCATCACCACCAGTTCACCCTTCTTGTTTGTTAGGGCAGTACACTCTTCTTGGCCTCTCTTTTCAGACTATAAACTTATAGAATCCCTTCTTGTTGTTCATGTCCCTTGCTGAATCCTTATCCAGTTTTACCTTGGCTTTCCTGACCTCGTCCCTACACATTCAAATCATATCCCTGTTCTCCACCCAGGTCAACTCTCCCTGCTTCCACTGGCTGTGTCTTTCTTTCTTACTTCTCAGTTCGAGGAGCAGATCTGTGCTCAGCCATGCCTGTTTCTGACCTACCTTGCACAAATGCCTACACATTTCTCCACACCTAAACATTTCCACATGGCCATATTTTGTAAATTAAAACTTATTTTATTTTGCTTTATTTTATTTTGGGATCAATGAAGTTTAAGAGATATCTACACTCAAAAGTTCAAGGAAAAAGTATCTGCTGCTTTCACATATCTTTGAGCCCAGTCTTGCACTTCTTACTTGAATGAAATTCCCCATCACGTAGGACAAAGATCTCTAATGTCAACAAAGCTAACCCACTTGACATCTTTTCAGACGAAATGTCTGGCTTCTCAAAAATCAACCGATTTCAGTTCTTAAACAAAACAACTGCTTCCTTCACCTGATTTCAAGAGCAACTTTGCCAGCAAAAAACCTGCAGAAGTGGCCCCATTGTGTCTACCCACCCTTGAACAATTGCTGCTTAGCAGTCTCTCTTAAGAAAACTGTGCATAATCAAAGGTAGACAATGGGAAAAACAGTGAATATGAATGACTCTGGGATCTCTGAGTGCCTTTGTTGTGCTGCCACCAATGTACACAAGAAAGGAGCTATATATGGGACCATATGAGGTGATCAAAACATTAACCAGACATTGTAACCATTTTTCAATATTCTCAGCCCCGAGTGTGTGTTTGAAAGAAATGTGCTACTTGGAGCAAAGCCATTTTTTAGTGTGCACGTCCTGTGTCTTTGCTTACTCATGGCGGTGGTGGTGACAGAAGTGCTGACGCCAGTCCCAGAAGCAGCACTAGAAATACCTCTCTCCCTTCCTAGCATTCAAAGCTAATTCAGAGACATGTGAAAAAGAGATGTGTAATTTTATAGCAGCTTGTTTGTCCAGATACTAGCGCTGAAATGCATAACTTTATGGTTAGCTTTCCTAAAAGTACACTTTAAATGATAATTAAGTCATAAAAATTTGAGGGCCAGGTTGCGATACTGCTCCTTGCCGTGACAGGCGGTGCAGCCAAAGTTGAGTATGTCCTGCTCCTGAGAGGTATGACTGTGCCTGGGCTTACTCAGGAGGGACCCCCACTGGCTGGGAGCCCACCCTGAACGGGTTGCAGTTCCTTGCTATGCAGTGCCTTGCTTTTCCTGAGGTCTCAGCATGCCATGAACCAGACACTAAGCTGTCACCCTGCAGATCTGTCTGCTCCCAGATGCTGCAGGCAACTTGATGTTCGAACCCAAGTACGTCCAAGTGTACTGCCCCATCTTGGGGCTCTGTCACTACTTCCATTGGGAAAATCATCATTATTCATGTATCTTAAACTCCCAGTTCCTATGAGCCATCTTATTTACAGGGTGATATTTATTTATAGCTGTTTCATGAAGTATAATGCACTACAAAGCGTACTTGTATTTGTGTGTGTGTGCGCTCCTGCCTGCTTGTGTACACATACACATCAAAGTATTAAACCCATATCTGGTAAGTATGTGAGATTATTTTAAATCCATTAACCAAATCTAAAATACCTTTAAAAATAAATAACATTTTTCTGTAAGGAAAATTACTAACTAGGTAATTATTGGAGACATAGTATGCAGTATACTTGGTGATATCTGAGTCAGGTTTATTAAGAATGCTATTTCTTAGGCAGTCTTATAAATACGCTATGCTTTAGCTGCCGACCTACTAATTACTAGGTCATGTATCTAGTTGTTAGTGAGGATGACTTTCTTTCAGGTAACCTGTACAAAATAGCTGTTTGTGAGATCTAACAAGATCATAAAACATTGTGAACTGACCTTAAATCAGAAAAGACTGTATATCACCATACCATATGGCTACTTTGAGGCACACTTTCAATAATATAGCTAAATAAATAATTGAATGATGCTACTACTGCTATTGATACTACCGATAATGATATTAATCTGATGCCCAGCTTACTGTCTGTTCTAAGTCACAGTCTGATAATTTATAGAGTTATTTTTTGGTATAATTTGACAAAGATTAGTAGATAAATACATGAGAATTTTTTATCCTAGTATCTCATCAAAACTACTTCTTACTGAAGTTTGCAGTATTGCCTGACAGTAGTCTCTGTATATAATGTAAAGAGAGTAAAGAACTTCTAAAACTGAAGTAACATATCAAATGTGTATTTAGTTCATCAAAAATTAAGCTCCACATCACTGCAGTTACAAAAATGAAGTACAACATAAGCAGAATTCTCTCTAAATTATTGTATGTCTATGTCTGTGATACAAACATGGCAATTAAATACAAGGATAAGTGACTGCTGGCGTAGTTGATTGCATAGCCAGGTGCTAACAAGCAGAAAATCCACAGGAAAATTTGCTTTTCTTTCCACATGGCACTGAATTTAATGGACTGTGGGAAAGTATTGTTCAAAGCAAATCTATTCATTTTGATGACCTTCAGTGGCACAATATCTAAGAACTTCTCAGTGTGTTGTTATGCCTCAATTTATTTTTCCTCATAACGCTCACGATACTAAATTTTCGGACGACTAACTGTGCATACTGAGATATATTTATACTGGTGTAGTACGTACAAGACATGTCTCTGTAATTTTTCTGTCACGGGAAAAGCCTATGGCCCAGGCTATGCATGCAGTCTCTTGGCTTCACATGAAGAAGTGCAGCATCCAAGAACCATGGCAACCTTGTCTTAATTCCCTTTTCTCATTCTCTCATAAACCCACATCTTAGATCACCTTCCATAGCTTCTTCTTGGAGTTTGGTGCGAAGTTTTTCCTTTACCGTTACCATTAGTGTAGGCAGAGAAAAACCAGCAATGAAAAAGTAGAATATGGACTAAGGTGGAAAAGTCAATTGATTCTTTAAAAAGAAAGTCAGGGAAAGGTAAAGGGTCACACACTCAAAATATTATATCAAGAAATTTAAATAAAATATTCAGTCAAATTATTCAGATATGGTGAAATTTATTGTGATATCACAATTTGCTACTGAGTAAAGACATAATTCAAACTTTCATTTTATTTAGATCCTATTTTTAGCTTTCTAGTCTGATTGTATCAGTATGCCAGGCATACATCAAAAGCACCACGCTGATGTCAGAAGGAAAAGATATCATTGTATGTGGAATCTCAAATTGACAATAGAGAATTATTGCTGCAAATGAAAGTGTAAATAGAAAATTAACATTGTTCAGGATTTTGTAGCTCATATGCTGTAAAATTAATCGACAAAGCTATTTCAGGAGTGACCTAAATATCAAGCTAAGTAAAGTTCTAAAAGCTTCCACCTAATCCCTAACACAGCCAGAGAAGTTGGCATTTTACAACAGTCACTACAAGGTATTATTGGCAGTAGTTCTACAAGCAGCACATATTAGACTAATTACCATTAAACTATATTAGTTTCTGTTGATTTCCTGGCTAAAAGTTCAGAAGAGCTTACCTTTTTCCATGTAGTGTGCTTGCCAGGTTTTACAGAATTCTCAGGACTTCATAAGTAATATAACACCTTGTGTGATGTAATTTCAATAAAGCGATTGTTTACCACAGAAACGATCCTCAGCCTGGCTCTGATCTAAGAAACGTTTGTGAATGCCACTTTGCCCTTGCCCACCTGTTTTATGTTTCTCCTCCTCCCCTTATCTACCTTTTCCACACAACAAGACAATCCAAAGTGTGGGCCATTTAAGTGTCACCAGGTCTGCAAGGCTCGAAAAACTCTGCCAGTTAACATAAAACAAAATCACTGTCGGTTCCATGGAATCGCATTTCTCCACCACAAAGAAAAACGAGAGGAGAGGAAAGGTAGCTTTAGAGTGGGGGTTTGAATGAGGACACTTTGTGAATGTGAATGGAAACCCTACATTCTTTGTTATTTTAACAGGCTGTGTCTGTTCTCCTTGAAAGAAATTGTATGAGAGAAGATTGGATTAAGTAGTTTTTATTTTATTTCAATGCACTTGTGCACTTTTACAAAGATCAACTTACTTAGCCATGTAATAAACTCTTGTTTTACAATAGTACTAGTGCATATTATACCACTGCAGATATCTGTAAAGCAGGGAATCAGAGCAGGGAAACAAAACATTTGTTTCTTTGGTGAATGAAGCATATATCATTACCTTCAGTCAGTATGTCGGCTATAACTTGAACCTTTGGAAGCCAGTCAGAACAATGCCCAGGTGCCAGTTAATCAGCTTTGAGCAATTGTACCCATTCAGATCACTGCCTAATTCTTTGCAATTAATCATTTGATAAGTTAGTGTTTATGGTAAAAATCCTGACATTTTCTTAGAGCAAAAACTATTTTCAATCTACATAGTGCATAGCAAATCTGCCTTTTAGTGGTCAAACACCTCTTCATTAGAGAGACTTGCAATTTTGCACAGCTGTAATCTGCAGAAACAAGTATAAATACTTTTAAAAGTATGAAAATCATGTGTATTGGTATTAAATTGTGGAAAAATTATGTCTTGTAAAGAACTCATTTAATCTTTTCAAATTAAAAAACCTTTATTAAGACTTTCACTCTTTTAAAGTTTCTGCTGTGTTCCTTGCATTTCTGGTGCCATTTAAACTGGTTCTAGTAGAAACAGGCTATTCAAAGTTGCTGCATTAAGTTACAATTGAATTTTACCAATGTGATGCATTGGCTATAGAGTTTAATGAAGGAAGGTGACCAAGAAACAGGATAGATGTCAGTATTACAAAAAGTAAGAGACATAAGGCATTATAAGGTAAGAAAATAATTTTGGATAAAATATATATATCTAAAGAAAAAGAATTAATGTTTAGCAAGTCTTATCGATGTCCTGTTTTAGAAAAATGAGCAAGGTTTTCATGTTTTTGATGTTACATATCCTTTGTTCCCTTTGGAATCAGAAATATTTTCAGAATTTTAACCCTTTCAAGTGAGCATTAAGTAGTGTCTAATAGTGTTTAAAAATTACCTTTAACAGAAATGAAATCTTAAATCTAAATGAGTTTCACTGAAAATATTCTGAACCTTCTATAAGAAGGTTATCATGCAATAAGTTCCTCATACACCTAGCATATAAGAATGGGTGAATAAAATAAGAATGAGAAACTCCAGGAATAAATTTAAAAGACTGTTTTGATAGGCAGAATAATGTTATTGTGAGCAGGAAAAGGAGAGCAAAGGAGAAAAAGTCTTGCACTTAAAAGTAAAAATCTGTAAATGAAGTAAATTTGGTCTTTCCCTAAGTGTGAGCTCTCATATAGAAGATGAACATACAGACACTGGATAGAAATACTTTACCTGAATTCTGGAAAAAAAGCAATTTATAGGATCAAAGAATATTGATCAGGACAAATTTGAAGAGAAAGAAATTATTAAATGCTCTTAGAACAATAATTGTCACTAGTTGAGGTGTTCCAGAAAGATAAAGTACCATATAATCTTATGAAAAATGTATTGTGGAATTTTTCCAGCATAAGAATGGGTATTTTGAGAAATTCGCATAATGTGGACAAGCATATATTCTGGATTCTATGGCTAAAGATGAATGAAATACTTGTTCGCAGGAAAGCATCAGAGTACATATGTTTACGTCCAGGAAGATGCAGGATAGGAAGAACATTTATACACATATCTCAACTTTTCTGAGCATCTACTGTAGCTCTGTCGCTTCATTCTTCATCTGTAATATTTTGTCCAGAATACCAGTGTGCACAAGTCACTCAGAGAAGCATTTATGGGTTTAATAGAACTCAGTTTAATTGCTAACAGATAAAGAATTTCAATGAATACTGACACAGCAGGTTAATTCTAGGACCATTCAAGTATTATACTTGAATTTTGAAAATTTTCGAAGTTTTCCAACAAATTAAAAGACTTGAAATTATTACAAAAAACATTTCAAAATGCATACAATAAAAATGATATATAATACATACGAAAATATTTTAAGGAGGTTTTAGATTTGTGAATAGAAAAAACTGTCACAAAAATAATGACAAATTATTTGAAAAGTCATTAATGAATTAGAACCTGTGTATTTGATGCCATAAGAGGAGAAAATATAACTTCGTATTTCACCCTCTAAGGCAATAGCTAGATTTTTATTTCTTTAAAAAAATACTTTACACAGTGATGAGACATAATAGAGACAGCATTCAGAGATCATTTATAGAAGTTGACATGTTTTTTTTTCCTATTAATTGCTGAAATTTCTTCTCTTTTAGTTATGTTTCCCTTCTTTTATGTTCTGCACACACGTATTCTAGAACCATTTCCATATTCCCGATAAGAAATTCCTTGCCACAAGAGGAGACCAGGGTATTGGTATCACATTTTGTCACCCTTGTTTTTGCAACTTATCACTTG
Source organism: Climacteris rufus (assembly GCA_013398175.1). Classification (NCBI taxonomy): domain Eukaryota; kingdom Metazoa; phylum Chordata; class Aves; order Passeriformes; family Climacteridae; genus Climacteris; species Climacteris rufus. Next base: position 902,958 of record VZRZ01000586.1, read on the forward strand.
TATCACTTTCAAACTCTTGTTTTGTTTGTCTTACTTTCTGGTTTCGGTATGGGCAAGAGTTTTTAAAGATGTGTGTGAATCATGCTATCCTGAGCTTCTATTAATTTAAAGGTTGAATGTACTGTGGAAGCTTCTATTTAAAGCCTGATGTTGTTCTGTCTACTTTTATGTTTCTAAATTATATTAGATCTATTCTCATATATGAGCACACCAAAGACAAATGTGTCATCACTGTTGAAAGATGAATCAATAAATTGAATGAATATGCATAAGATCATCAGATGGTAGAGAGAAAAATGTATTTTAAGGCAAAAAAAGAGGAAAGCTTTATTTTCTGTAGGACTTAGTCTTGAAACTGTCCTATATTTTTGCAAAACATTTATTTAATTTCCACTTAAGTGTTGCCACTCTTTTACACTAACTGTAGTATGTGGTTATGACACTAAGTAAATAAGGCTAATAAAATCAGCATAAATAAGCTGAAAAAATTTTCATTCAAAAAACTTAAGATGTACAATTTCTAAAGCCATTTCTAATGATATTTTACTGTCAGATGATAATTTCTATTTATTTCTTGGTTTTTCCAGTTAGAGCCATGTGTGTAGCCAGCACAGCAATCCCACCCTCCATCTTCTAATTTCTTCTGGCAGTGTTCTGTAAAGTAGTCAATTAAAAAAATTTTTTTTTAAGTAAGTCTACCACAAAGGTCTGCAACTAACTGCAGCTGTTCCATCATATTGCAGCCTATTCAGGTGACACACACCATCTCTGGAGCCTGTACAAACACTATTAGGAACATGAAGTTGTAAAGTAAAAAACTTATTTTTATCCTATGTCTTCTGGATTTCTTGACTTTGATGGTAAAGTGTATCAGATGGGTGATTGCAGCACTTCAGAGTATTCAGCTCTGCTTTGCCCGTGGTCCTCAAAGAGCTTGCTCAGACCCTAGCGTTACTGGTTTGAACCTGGATTGTTTACTGATTTGGCACACATGCAGCAGGAGTTTTGCTTGAATAAGTGGTTCAGGATTAGCCCTAATATTAAGAATCTGCATAATGAACTGTCACAAAGAAATGCTGGCTTTGTCAACCTTGCACAGCTGTAGTTTGCATCAGCCAAACAATAAAATAGTCCCTGTTGCCTGGTATTTATGTGCTGAGTGATGTCTGTTTGCCAGTTATAGTGCTTGCAAAAACATATATGAGTGATGTGGTCATAAGTGGCTGCTGCAACTGGTGTTTAACGGAGCAGCCTCATAAAAGAAAAAAACACCATTCCTCATATACGCATTGATAACACTTTTTTCTGGAATCAAACTAGTATAGGGGCATGTGATTCTTTTCTAAGGTACAATTGCTTGCTTCCAGTTTTTAACACATTATTTTGTGCTCCAAAGTCTTTAGTCTTGTCTGCTTCAAGGAAAATAAGGCTATAAAGCTTCAAAATTAAATTGTCTCTTGTTGATTTGTGCACCAAAGTGTTCATAAATCAAGACAATGGTTGACTTTTCAGATTTTTAGAAACTTACCCCTGTTTATGACATGGGAATGAAGAAGATATGGGAAGGAGGGACACTTTTGCTTTGTATTCCATTTTCCCCAGAAGCTGCAAAAGAGCTTATTTATAGGTAAATAGAAATACAAACTCTGTAATTCTGTGTCGCATGTAGTGCAAAGCAGTTTGCTGAGTCACTTTATCCTCTGCATATAAAAATATTTTCCCAGTTGTCATTTCACAGAGTAGAAAAAAAGACTGCAAGTTCAAGTACTGTTTCTTTCCCCTGTTTTGTTTCATTAAAACTCAGTGATAAGCTCTGTACTCAGCTGTTTTCCAGACTGCCAAGAAAGCCTTTCTCTAGAAAAATGTTTCACAAAATGACATTAAAGATGACAAAAACGTGCACTTTTGTTCACTTTTGTTGTGTCTAGTTTTCTGTTATTGCTTGAATCTCTGTTGTACAGGTGCTTCATTGTGCACAGCTGTTTTTCAGGTCCTGGCAAGAGCAGTTGCAGAAAATAAAAATATTTGCCAGCTTTGCTTTAACAACAGTGAGGGCTTTTATTTCTTTGTATTAATTCCATCTACATGAAAGTACACAGGTCCACACTGCCTCCATCACAGGAATCTGGCAGGGAAACTGCTGTCAGCTAGCAGCCAAGCATTTTGTGTAGACTACTGCTACCAGTAATAGTTTTCATCAGCAGTGAATTTGTCTCCCATCCAAAGTCTGCACTTTCTTCCTTATATTGTGTCCATTAACCCCATCCTCAGGCTCCTTGCTCGTATCAATTAAGCATATATAGCAACGTAGAAAACTAAACAACTAAACTCATTTACAGCAGCTCAGCTCTGCCTAAAACTGCTTCACTTTTATTATTACTTCAGATAGAAAGTAGTCTGTGGCTGTAAGAGTTTTCTGTTGTTATAGTTATCAAAAAGAGATTTGCACATGAGCATCAGTTGTCCAGATCAGCTTAGATGAACACTGAGCTCTCTGATCTGCTCACAAATAGGTGAGGGAAAAATAAATTAACAAATCCTTTGGAGACAAAAAAATTCTTCAATCCACCTTGATTCATTTTCAAGAATGAGGAGAAATAATCTGTTATTATGAGACTGCTTTCTGCCTGTAGTGTCAAACTCGAGATCTGGGCCAATGTGTTGAAGTGTTGCCTCTACCCCGTGAAATCGAACTGTGTAGAGGTTTAGAACAACTTTTGCAATACAGGAAACATCTTCAAATTCCAAATGTACTTCTCTTCTTCCTCTTTAAAAAGTACAATGATTACTCTTACTGCATTTCTTTCCAACTGTCCTCTGTAGTTGAAAGACTATTTATGTGAAATAGGGAGCATTTGTATAAGTTATTCCTACACACTGGGATAAACTCAATGAGATGCTCTTCTCACCTGTAATTATTTTGGGAGGGCTTATTTTTACCTCTGAGTCCGTATGACATTTCAAATCAAGTATATATGAAGGTCTTGAGATTCAGGAACATGGTGAAATAGAACACTCAGAAATATCCAGTTGTAAAAATGAATAGTGAATGGCAATAATTTCTTCTGTGTCAGTGAAGGATAACAAAACTCAGAAATCTAAGCCTGTGTGTGTGCATGTTTACCCTGGTTCCTGAAAACTGGGGAATTTATATTGCTAACTTTTCTGAAGCCAGGACTGTATACTAAACCTGTTCTTCATGTACTTCAGGATGGGAAGCAAATTGTTCTGAGATATGCACATTTTTTTTCCCTAAGCAAACTTTCCCTTTTTTAACTCAGGACAGACAAAACATCTTCAACAGACGCACTTTGACCCTATATCACACATCTCAGCCATTTTCTGCCCGTACTTTTATATTCATTGCTTTTCCCAGCAACGTCTCCAGGCAAAGGGCAGAGGGACCTTTAAACATCACATCTCTGAGGCATCAGCTCTTGACATCAGTTATATCTACAGCACCAAAAGAATCCAGATTGGAGGACTGCAAATCTGGATGACAACTCTTTTTTTGAATAATCTGTTTAATTGTTTAAAAGCACCTAGGCTCGGAATTTCAGTTTCTAGTTTCCGTTTCCCACACAAGTTTTCTTCTCTATTATTTGTGGCACTGAGACACTATAGGTTATGGGAAAGGATGAGTCAATTTACATTCCCATCTCAGCTTTCCTCTCCTCTCAATGGGCTCATCCAATATCACTATGTATTAGGCAACTTTATGTGAGCTTACAGATATCATTAACTCTTATACCTTATGATTTCCCAGCAAATCTTTTCAAATCACGAAGAATCACATATGTACTTTGATAATATGATATATAAGCTTGTTCTTGTTAATTTAAAGCATATACTGGCACCCACAACAAAAATGAGGTGATATATACATACATACAGTCCTATTTACAAGGTCATTGGAAGAGGAACCCACCTAAATAACCATAATCATTTTACTATCGAGTTAAATACATATTTTACTTCAACTTTGTGAGATATTACCATTTATTAATATATATAGATTGCATTCTTATGAGAAATTTCACCTCTAAGGCCTCCTTCTTCTAAACTATGAAATATAGATCCAGGATTTTGTTACACAGAATTTGTTAATCCAGTTTCAATAATGATCCCTACTTTAAAATGCATTTACACAGTAATTTATCCCTTAATGTTAACATAATAATTTCACAGGGTTTACTCATTGATTACAGTAATGTATTTCTTTCTATCAAAAATCCACACATAGTTTAAATCCACATTTATCTTAAACACATATGTATCCAAACCTAAAAACAAAGGAGTTGTGCAATTTCTTTTTTTCAAAAAATGTTTGGAAATTAAAGACTAACATAACTGTTTTGCGTCTACAGAATCCTAGCAATGCTAAACTCAGATACTGAATTTACAGACTCTGGACTGCAAACAAATGTCGTGAAAGATTATCCTTATTGCAGAACACAAACATCTAAGAAGGAAAGTTTTTTTTCCTCAAATCAGAAATGTTAGGTAGGAATGAATATTTAAAGCTGATTATTTTTTCTTTCACCACTTAAAAATACTGCTGCTGAGTAGCAAGTGTTTTACAACATAACTGAGCCAAAAAAGCTGAAATAGCTTTCTTATTCCAAATTTCTTTGATATGGCTAGGAAACAGCAGCATTGCATGAAATTTAAAAATTCCAACTCAAGAGAAACTTGACATTTGACTTTGTGTCTTACATGATAGAAAGGAAAAATTGATTTTTTCCACATTAGGGAAAATTTCTAATAATGTTATTTAGTAATATCAAAAGATCTTAGTCTAGATAAAATGTCAGATATAAAAAAAATTATTGAGAGGTTTCATTAAAATCCGTTGCAACAATTAAAAAGGCTAAATTTCTCTTTGTGGTATTGCTTAAAGGTTTTGGACATCCTGAATTTCTGTTTTGTCTTCTGAGTCACGTCCTCAGAGGTGGTCCTGAGCTTTCCATATTGTATTGATATGACCAGACTATTACTCCCTTATAATTATGAAATAAAAGGAGATGTTCTGTGACTTTTTTTTTCCTAGCCTTGGGTGGTTAAAAAAATATAAGTCTTACTAATTATTAATTAATTGTAGGTTCTGTCTTTTACTGGAGGACAAGAAATTGTAGAAGAAGGGCCACAAATGGAAAAAAATCACAATATTTTAAAGGGCATAGGATTATAATTCAGCTTTTTAGGAATTTGTTCACAAAATTCGATGTGATATAATTAATATGGTTGAATCTTTTGGCTTAAGGTCTTATTCAGTAAGAATAAAAATACTTAGTTGACTGTATCTAACGTCAATTTTAAGCAGCAAACAACATTTCTTGTACAGGAAGCATGATAATTGCATAATAAAATAGTATTTATTATATACTATTTTTGATTGCAACATTGACCTCAGTAAGTGACTCAAAATCAAGTAATACCTTACTGGTCACTTTTCCTGCCTGCCCCAGAACAGATGCTCCACTCAAAACTAATTTCATTTGAAGAGTTGTATTGTATAAGCAGGAAATAATTCAAATTTCATTTAGCTAGAGAAGGCCAAGAAAATGAGTATCCATCCCTGTTGCTAGGATAGACAATTTGGGTATGGAAAAACATCTGAGTCATGCTCCAGTGATTTCTACAACTTTGGCGAAACTGAGTAAAATAGTAAGATAAAATAAAATAAATTAAAACAATATAAAATAAAGAAAAAGTAAAATAATAAAAATTAAACGCTGTGAAATCCAAAAGATAATCTTCTTTCCCTGTATTCCCAATATGTGTCCTGCTCACTTAGGACAACTCAGATTGGATTTGGGGCTGGAGGGTATCTCAGGAAGTTTCTAGAACAGCATTCTTCTCAAAGGAGGGATGGTTAATGAGTTGAATCGTATTACTCCAGCTTTTATCCCATTCAGTGTGACCTTTTTAGTCCAGTCATCCTGTCAGTATTTTGTTCACCTGGTTTCTACCAAAGCAATATGTCTTTGATAAAAAATGTAGTGTAGGAGAGGGATGAGAAAACAAGGAAGCAATATGTATCTTTCATGGCCTTGGGAATTTCTCTAATCACAAAACTTGATTTGGACTTGGAGAAAATTGTGAGAACTGATAGCATAATTTCTGTCTTTTGCTATATTTTCAAGTCATATTGGCACAAATTGTCTGAAACAGCTCTAGAAATCTTTGATGCCTTCATCAGGTTTTGAGAAAGGAACATGTAACTCCTCTGCCTTTGGCTTTGCTCCATATGGGCTAGGATCTGCCCTGATCTTTTTTTTTTTTTTTTGGGCAAACTGTGGGTGTGCACAGGGACAGAGAAGTTAGTGTCAGAGAAGCTAATGTCAAAATGCTTGTCAGTGACAACCTGGAGTGCCTTTGGATTTCTGTGTTTCCAAGGTGGCTCATTTTAGATCGTAAAATTAGATTCACATAACATTCTGCCTATGGCACCAAACTGTGAGGAGAGGGCTTGCTCTTTGCTCATTGAATACCATTTTAGAATTCAAATAGTCTACAGGTGAAAGGAGAAAGTAATCAGAGGGCTGTCTGCAGAACTGAGATTTTCAGTCCATTGTAGTGGATGTGTTTTAATGGAAGATTTGTAGCTAAATGCTTATCAAGATGTTTAACTTTGGGCATTGATATTTAAAATAAATCTTTCAGGCCTGGAGCTGTAACCAAACTGAGCTATATACAATATTATCTCTTTGCTGAAGTGTTTCAGCATGAAAAGGAATGGGTATATTTCTGTGGAAAGAATGAGGCTGTAGTCCCGTCTTCTTGCAAAGAGAGGGAGAGTCATAGTGGAAAAGTTGCATTTAAGGAATTTCTATTATTCAGCTGACCATTTACAGCCATTTAATATGAATTTTCCGTGTGAAAATCTCAAAATTTTTGTTTAATAGTGATCTGGTTCATACAGACTATGCATATTTTTTTCAGAAGTTGTTAAAATATTCAGCAAGGAAAGTGTGCCTTGGCTTTGAAGCCTGAAGGACTTGTAAAAAAGGCTCTCCCTTTCTCTGTCTTACACATAATTTAAGATATATAAATATATATTACATTGGTTTATGTATGCACTAGAGTTTATAAATGAGATAATTTTCATGCTAAGCATCATTAAATGTCGATGTGATCATAGTCCTCCAATGAATAAGCAAAAAACTCCCTAGATAACATTTATATTATTTATTCTAAACATAGGAGTCTTAGACAAAATGGTGCAACTGAATAAAGGATTTCAGATCTGCTACAATGTGCAACTCACACACAGTTTTGATGCCTTAGTTACCTGTTACTTGCTTTTCAACAGCCTTTGCTTGCTTTAATTCAGAGGAGTTAAAGCTCAACTATATGAATGAATATATTTTAATTCTACTGTGATGAAAGTCATTGGCAAACAAGCTTTTCTTGTAACAATGTCTTCACTTTCAAGATCACTTTCGGTCTCAACTAATTTTTCAATTCTTTGAGGTCTTTCTATTTCACTAAGGATTTAGAAATGTTCAATAACTGCTTTGTTTTGGAAGAGTGCAACCTGAACATTTTATGTCTCTCCATGAAGAAAAATGATTGGGAAAATGTTTTGAGATACTGATAACTTTCATTGCTAAAATGTCAAAATGCCTTAACATTCTTTTTCAGTAAAATGTTGCTTATTGTTAATGCTAATATCTTCCACCATGTAACAGCCATCTCACTTGACCTCTTCTAGTAGAACTAGGCTCCTCTGACATCTAATTCAAAGAAGAGTTGGAAACATTCCATTCCTGAAATGTCAAAATGGAATTTTTTATCCCAGTGGTTAGTACTTGCTTTCTAATTTCTAATTGCTCTTAATTTTTCAGAATGGACAAGGTCAACTCACTGAATTTTGTGCAGCATTTGTGTTTCCATGGCACTGTATTTTCAAAGGAAGGACTTTCCAGACAACGTTGCTCTGAGTGGCTCAGATGCAACTCTCGTCTCTGGGCTGAAACATCTGTAACTATTTTTTGGAGTGCAGGTCAAGAAAATTTGATGTTCTTGGCTTTTTCAGTCTTGCCTGCTATCAGTAGAATAGAGTACTTCTTGAAAGGGTGAGCTTAGTTAAGGAACAATTTTTATGTAACCACAAAATTTTTTTAGTCAATAATATATGGCTGAGTGATAAAGAAGAGGCATGTCTCAAAATTTACAAAAATTTTGATTTACTGTCAAATCTATGATAGGCATTAACAAAGCCTGATAGATTAAAAAAATGCTTGGTCATGGATGGAAGTAGAATTTCATTCAATTTAAAATGGAATAAAACTTAGTGTCTTACCGTTCCAAGTAATTTCTTCTATATGTATACAAACTGTGAAAAAGAATGCATTGCGCACTTTTGAAATTTGCTAGGAAAAAGGGTTTGAAAGACACATAAGATTATTTTCAGATGGACTTTCTCAAATTTAGTAGACTGAAAGGATTTTGATCTACTTTAAGTAATGGATTAAATAAATTACAAAGAAAAGGTGGATATTTACAGACTGAAGAGGAATATATCTGTGTAAGTTATGCTGTGTAATTTAGAAACATTGAATAAGTTTATTAAAATTCTTTGTAAGTAAGATTAAGAGCAATTAAAAATACGAATTGCATTTTGAGATATATAAAATACTTTATTTTGGCAGATATCTAGTTACACCTGCTATACTTAGAGCACTTTCCATTAGAATTCTCTGTTTTCTCATCACTTTCCTAAAGGCACAACCTTAGGGTTGAATACTTGATCCTAAAAGACGTTTTTTGAATATCAACCATTTTTTTGTAACTACCAGCTTTTCCCCCATTTCCCTTAGTGTGTAGAGTAGGATAAAACAGCAACAGTTTAGAGAAAGATTAACACTGTTTTCATGGCCCTAGTAAAAGAAAGGGAAAATGACATTAATTAATTAATCTTTCATTCTTTCTTCTCAGAGTTCTGCAGTGTTTTATCATTCACCATTCTGGTATTTTATTGTTAGCATTGTATTCTGCAGCCTTTTAATATGCAATCTTCTTAAATTGTGATTACTAAAAATGGATAAGTACTACAGATGATGATTTAGCAACATTAGGATTAACCAACCAACTCTTATTGTAACAATTGTGCAAAGAATCCATAAAAGGAAATCTTTTTAAAGTTGCATCACAGTATAGGCCAACATGGGGCTTTTGATCTGATTGCATTGAAGAATCATTTCTTCTGTTTTTGTGTATGTTTTTGACTTTTCAATCGTAGTATCTTATCTTTTTCTTATTTGGTATATTTTTTACATTTCTCCCCTCAGATGAGATTTTCTGAATCCTAATATTGTCCAGTAAACTGCCTATCTATCTATGTTCTTTTATTACATCTTTAAAAATGTTAATGAAAATGATGATTACTTTCAGCCATTTGGCCATGGAGACCTCAACATGGCCTCACTCAGACCATTATTTTGACAGGTTTCTTCTCTGTTCTTTGAAATCAAATCTGGCACCCTAGAAGATAGTAATTAATAATACTGGAATAGTGCTGGTTAGTTGTTTACAAATTCTAGAGTAAACTTTATTTGACCTTACTAATTGATTATACCTGGAAGAAAGATTTTTTTTTTTAAATTTTTTTTTTAAATCCACCTTTCTCCTTTTTTCTACTGTTCCTTCATGTAAAGTTCACTCAGGTCACACTAGGCATTAAATACATAACTTACTCTAGACATATCTATTGAATCTGATGTTTATTAATAGATATACAGCAGGAGCCAAGGTATCTTCTCTAGACACTTTCTCAACGAAGTATTATGTGAGATATAAATGTTTCTAAATTTCCTTCATAATCTTCCACTGATGTGTTTCTACTTTTTTCTCCTTACAATTTTTGTTCTTTTTCTCTTGTAAACCTTTTGCTTTATATCTTTCTGATTTTATAAACATTTTCTGCTTACTGTTCTCTAATCATTACCCTGGCTCTGGGTTTATTTGCAATGTTTGCAACTACTCCGTTTTGATTTTTAGATTTTGTTCATATCACCATGGTGATTTTTTAAAATTCTTATTCTTTCTGTATTTGAAAAAAATGCCTTCTAGCTAATTTTTAATATAGATTCTCCAATAAGATACCATGTTTTACAGCCTGATTTCAATGAGGTCTTACCTATTGATCATCTGTATTTGCTCAGGTCAATGATCTTATTCCATTTTTTTGCAGCTTTTTTTTAAATTATGAACTTTATTCTTTACTGTCCTGCAAATTGCCTTCTGTCTTTAAATTGTTATCAAGGTCTTGCATGTCAGCTAGAACTGTATTTAAAGCAACTGTTCATATATCCTTCAAAAACTTTTCTTGTATTCTTCCATGGCCCATGTGAAGGTACATATACTGTAGATGTAATAAAGTTTGCTGTGTGAAGGTCTGGCCTCCTCAACACAAATGCATCCTGGACATGCCAGAGAGAGGCCAGCAAGGGGCCAAAAAGATGATGAAGTGACTGGAGAATCTTTCCTATAAGGAAAGACTGAAAGGGTTGGGACAGTTCAATCTGAAGAAGAACAGGCTCAAGGCAGACCTCATCAATGTGTATAAACACATGAAGGGAGGGTTCAAAAAGGTGGAGTCAGGTTCTTTACAGTGATGGCCAGTATAAGGACAAGAGGCCAGAAGCACAGACTGAAACACAGGAGATTCCCTCTGAAAATAAGGCAACACTTTTTTCCTGTTAGGGTGACTTGAACAGATTACTCAGGAAGGCTGTGAATTCTTCATCTGTGGAGACATTCAAAAGCTATGTGGACACAGACCTGGCAAACTGGTTCTGAGTGACCCTGATTGAGCAGGGTAACTGGACCAGATGACCTCCAGACTTCCCTCCCAATCTCAATCATTTTCAGTTTAAAAAGCTCTATTTTTAAAGCAGAATTTGAACAGTGGAAGCATTTCTTAAGATCATTCATAAGAATGAGGCTAAAACAAAATAGTGAACACTTTTGCATTTACTGAGAATATTCAGTGTTGCACAGTAAATGGTCTCACATTTCTTAAGAAAAAATTAGAGTGTGGTAATGAAACTAAGGAATGCATATAGTGCATCTGTACTAGAAAGGTAAACAAAGGTTTCATAGATGAAAAATTCTGGAATTTCTTTTTTTCTCAGCAATTGGCACAACTACATTAGAATTTTTTTTAACCTATATTTAATATGTAGCAGAATTTATATCAAAAGAAAAGCTTAACAGGGGGACACCAAAACCTTTAGATGACAGAAGAAAAGGAAATATAAGGGAAAGAAAGGACAAGGCATAGAAAAGAAAGCCTTTGAGAGTAATTTCTTTGCACAATAACCATTAATGCATCTAGTAAATTTCCAAGGTCAACAACAGAAGTTAGCACAAACATTTTCATAAAGGAGCTGGGCAAGAAGCTCCAGAGAGATAATGCTGTCATTTTTGCTAGGAATGACAAAGGACAGTTCAGGATAGTTTCTCACATTTCATAGTCCTGGTCAAACCATATCCTTCTTTTGAACCCACCGCTGTATAAATGAGTCCTTTCCAACAGTAATAAAAATCAATACGACGCCCATTAAATATGCAGAATGTAGAAGATTAATGAATTAATAGCCATAGTATTTTATACAGCAAAGAGAGCTGTCCTACATAGAGGCACAGCAATTTTGTGTGATGCATTTCATATCTCAAACAGATGGGGATAAATTCCATCTCTCTTTTTTCTCACATTACTGTGAGGCAGAAGGTTTTAGTATGGGTGTGCTGCCACTGCCTACAGGCCTCTAAAGGTAGGTGATTCTCTTCATTCTGGAACCAGGACTTACTCATATTATTTTTTACTTGGTATATTTTTATGAATTATTGTATTACAGTGTCATGTCAGAGCTAAAATGTAGTTACGGTTGGAGCACTCTTGTAAAATTCACATTCAAAGACAATCTTTCCCCAAAAGCTTATAGTCCAAACAGACCAGAAAAGGATGAAGCTCAAAGTTATACATCAGATGGAGCACAAACTGGGAACAGGATTTTCTGCTCTGGAGATGTCAAGATTTTTGTAGAGAATTTCTTACTTTTGGCCCGGAGAATAAACTCCTAGACTGTACTACTAAAGAGCTCAGAGTCAGAGATTTTGTAATTTTTAAAGACAATTTGCTCCAAGCACAAGTGTTATTGGCCAAAAATCTTTACTGGACTGAGCTCTAAAATATCTTAGGAATGGAGAAAAAAGATTGGAGGAGAAATAATTTAAATCAGAAAGGACTTACATGCAGTGGAGTGGGACATGAGCCACATTCAAAGTGAGTATATTCTTCACTGGATGTGTAGGTGTAACTCCCTCGTGTATATTAAAAATGATCACTTACAAAATGATTTTAGATATATTAATGGACTTACTTCCAATCTATTTCTGCTTGTCAGATGTGTCACCTCACATCCTTAGAGTACAAGAATGGCAACACTCTCTTTTCTCTTGATGAGTGAACTAAAACGGAAATCAAAGTTTTCCTATATGGGCTTTTCAAAGGAATTTTCCATTTTAACTGAAACAGGAATAGGAACTTTCTGATATTCAGAAATATCTGCTGAGCTAGAGACTATTCATAATCACAGATAAAAAACAAAGTTTCTGATAAGGTCAAAATCTGTAAGTTGTGCGTTAACTGATGTCATTTTTTTGTGGGGGGAGGTTGGGTAATGAAAACTTTTTGTTTTGTTCAATTGTATGGCATCTTATACTAAGCAAAAATCCTTTCTCTCTTTGCTGTTCTGCCCTGTCATTACTTAACACTGTAATTAATTTTCCTGAAAGTCCAATTTATTTTTCTTCTACTTTCATTTCTAGTAAAACTATTAGAAAAATGAGGTTGCAGTCTGGAGTTATACCTAGTACTTCAACAGGTGTTGCATTAGTGAGTGAAAGATCTGTTCTTGCCTGACTCAAAGTAGTAACAAAACACCCAAGGAAAATGCCTGGTAGCCAAAGAGGTTTTTGTTATTTAACAACCATAACGTTGTTGCGTAACATCTCACTAGGCTACATTTTTTTAAAATTTTATGTTGCTATTGTACTTTTCTTGGTATTTTGTTTAATGTATCATCTAATTGCTGATGTTAGACTTTACTTATGGACACTTGTGTTCACTTTATATATGCATACATGATGTGAGATATTCTTTGAAATAAATGGTTAACTCCTATGTCTCTAATGCATTTTATTGTGGTTGAGTAGTCATTGTTAACAGTAGTTAACAAACCTGTATATGAAAAGGTATTTCTGAACGTTTTGAAAATGTATGTATATTCTGCATGAAAGTGCTTCAAATCAGATTTTCTTATTAATATATATTTTTATTATATTGTTGAGTATTAATTAGAGTAACTGAGTGTAATCTTAAAGGTAATAACATGGCATGTGATTGATATAAATGATTTACAGCTACATAGGAAGAGATTGTACTCAAAACCCCTAGATTTAGGCAAAACACAAGCACCCAGGAATAAGTGACCTTGTAAGTATCCCTATTTGCAAAATTGGTGCAAAGGAATTTTTGTTTGTTTACTATTTGAAATCATGGCTACTGACCTAAACTTTAGTAGACTGACACCTGACCTGATATACTAATATATACAGTTAATATTTGAATTTTGAACTGCTGTACTGTGGGGAGCTACTATGACAAGGTTTTCTTAGTTCAGAAGAGTGAGAGGACTATCCATAGTAAATAGGAAAACAGAATCCCTCCCTCCGCTTTATTTGTTCAAAAGGCAAAATAGTAACAAATCACATCAGAGCATGGAATGTGATGTTAATATAATATTTATTATTTAGTGAACTTTCAAAATGAATAAATAGTGCTCACTTTGAAATAGTACACTGTGATTTTGACAGAACAAGCTTGAAGAGATGAAAGGTTACAACTGAAAAGGACGAGGAGCTTCTGACTGTAACAGTTCAGAAATAGAAAAGTGACAACAAATGTAGGTTTTAGAATCAAGAATGAAATCTCTTTTCTGAGAAAAAAAATCCACAATGACAGAGCCATTTGTAAATTCTGAAAGGTTTCAGCCTACACAGAAGTCCCAATTCCCTGCACATATTGATGAGCACATACACATACACATTCACTCCACAGTTTCAATAATTTCACCTACGCTGTCTTTATGTGACTCAGAACTTCAACTTAAGATTTCATCTGTCTGGAAGGTTACTGACACAGAAAATACAAATAATGGAAAAAAATAAGTATGAATAAATAATTATATAAAATATTTGGAATTTATACGTTAAAGAAGATCTTTAGCATTCCAGATATCATATGAATCACACATTCAGTTAGATTAAGTTCTGTGTACATAACATATACTCCTGGAGTTGGAGGCAACAACTGTAGTCATCATGAGGTTTGCTTGGATAAATACTTGGAATCACAGATGGGTCAGGTTGAAAGGGCCACAGCAAGTTATCTTGTACAACCTTCCTGCTCAAGCAGGGCCATCCTAGAACACATTGTACACAATTGCATCTGCACAGTTCTTGTGTATGTCCAGAGAAAGTGATTCAGTCAGCTAGAAGCTCAATTATTACTTTTTTTCAAGATCTGTGCAGTATTTCTAGGAATAGGTTATTTGTTGTGAGGAATACATACAATTGCAAAATGTCTTCCCTTTAAAACACAATATGCTTAACAAACATGAGCAATTAGCATTTTGGACAATGTCTTATTTTACATATTAGAGCTTCCGTGAGAATATATGTATCAATTTAGAAATGGATTAGTTGTTCTTCTCCTGGACTTTAGAGAAAATAACTACCAGAGTCCAGCCATTTCACTTTTAAGTTTAAATGTCCCAGACCTTCAGAGGCTATGTATATTGAAGAATGGTTTTCTAAATAGAAACTAACTGAAAAGATTAATGACTAGTCTGTTTTATTCAAATCAGACCTGTTTAGTGGAGAAGAAAAGCAAATCAACTATTTTCTGGTCTTGCTAACTCCTAGTCAGACTGGTCCACCTTTTAAAGATATCATTAAACGAGAGTATGTGCAAGCAACCTGAATTGCCAACTTTGCATTATTTGCAGATTATAGAAGGGTATACTAGACAATGTTTGTAAAGACTAAATTTTCTTGCATTACCATTAACATTAATCCAAAATATTTAATTAACTATCTTTTCTCACAGTCTAATTTATTGGAAATGAACTTAAGGAATTTAAATCAATTATCGACTTATTTTTCAAAAATCTTACTTTTAGCTCACGGAAGAAACAACCACTGGCACATACTGGTGTTTCTATATATTGGTTATTTTAATAGTACACTATTGTAATTTTTAATGGACTAGGAATTAAGTAAATAAATAAAGTTAAACACTTTAAAGGAATTTATATCCACTAGAAAAGATTTGTTTTCATTACCTCTTTGATAGTATGATATGGAAATTACTCTGATGATCAGCTGGTCATCACCATTCATATTTCATCACAATGTATGCATCTAAATAAACATGATTGTAACTTTATGCGTTTCCTAATTATCCCTTGTCATAAGTAGCAAAGCAATACCTGTGATCATATACTGTCTGTAGTTGAGAATACTTAATATATTTTTTGTTGAGCAGCCAAGGGTCAAGACAAATAAGATTAATCTGGATACAGAAGGTTCCAAATGCTTTCAGATAGGATGTTCTGGCACTTTCTCAAGTGCAGAAACAAGAATCAAAAAATAGAAGTCAATGGACGAACTTTATGAAAAGGCTGTTCCTTAAGTCTCTAGATGGCATTCTGGAAAGCTGGAAGTCATTTAATACTTAATTTCTTTTTTTTTTTTTTTTTTT
>VZRZ01000586.1:918819-989786 GCA_013398175.1 Climacteris rufus
TTTTTAATTATTTTAGTCTCCAAGTTAGGATTTGGCTGGTCTGAGAACAAAACAATCATCTGAACCATGAACTTTTGTTTGGTAGAAATGTAGAACCAGAAAATACAGCCATAATTTTGAAAGAAATGACCCTGGATTGACTCTAGTTTAAATTCACTGCCTACATGTGAATATACTGCCTCCAAGCTGCAGCAGCTTTTTTACTGGTGTACAGGAGAATCAAGTGTCCAGAGGTCCACTGACCTCTTCCAATTTATATTCTTTTTTCCTCCTCTAAAACAGCAAAGTGCGGTCTGTAAGTCACTTTTCAAAGATAAGCATGTGTGAATCTGACAGTATAATTTTGCCCTTAATAAACAGAATTTATAGTGTAAGCTGTTTCAGAAGCTGTGATAAACGAGATAATTGGACATTATTCCATATTGTAACACAGACGGCCAAAATTATACCATTTAAGACACTTAAGAGGATCTGTTTGACTTCTTAAAAATATACTTTTATAATAATGAAATCCAAAGCTTATACTTTTCTTAACTGACAAAGGTATTTTGAGAAACCCATCAATTATAATTCTAAGTGTGCCTCTGTAAGCCAGTTTATATTGACAAGAATACTGAAATAGAATTCAAAGCTTAACTTGACTTGTAATGGTATTGAGAATTCTCACATAAAACATAACATTATTCTTTCATTACTGACACTTTAATATGAAATGTATAGAAATCAATGTTCAATCGTAATACTCAATACATTGCATATATATTCTGTGATATACAGGGGAAAGTTATAAATGAAACATAAAATACTAATACAAACCTTTGCAGAGGCCTGTGAAATCTGATGTGTGCAGGTAGTGCAAGAAAATGTACATTTTAAAATAAAAGTACAAACCCCTCTGTACTATAAGTCAAGATTAAGGAATACTCCCAGTTTAGCTATACTTCTACTTTCCTGGTATTTTAAAAGCCTGATGATCTAAGAGCACACACATTTACTTATCTTTCAAAGACATAATCACACTGTCATCCATTTCAGTACCACAAAAGATGGATAGCATAACATGGACTTAAAATGGGTTCATTAATTATCAAAAAGATAAGTGTTTCATCAGGTATATACAGCAGATAATATTTATCTTTTCTCATAGAGAAAAAAGATTAAAGTAATTCTTACACACATACTGGAAAAGAAAGAGGCTGTACCACTGAAAGTTTCATAAAGTGACACTAGATAATACACTCTGCCACTAAAGACAACCTTACACAAACACAACCACAGATGCCTTCCATCACATTCAACTTTGGCAGTTAAATACCAGAATGAAACCATATATTCCAACTTTAACTATTTCATAAACTTCCTTTTGTTTCCTAGCAATTACACACAGAGGGACTGCTTTTCTAAAGTTAGTGTTTCTGCTGCAGTATTTGATAACTACTTGATAGATATAGAGTAAATAATTTCACTAACTGTATAACACAATGATACATGAAAACAAATACCAGGGCTGCAAGAGACTATGAAAGGAAATATCAAGTCCATCTAGGCATAATTAGTGACACTGTTATGTGAAGTAAAGAAATATTACTATAAATCTGTTGTAAAAGAAACTCTGATAAAATAAAGCAAACTTGGGGTATTCTGACATATTTAGCAAGGATCTGTTCTGAAACAAAACCAAGAAAACAAAAATTGCCTCATGAGAAATAGCTAATTACAAATGTACTGTCATGAACTGAAAAATGCATATTAAATTTATAATTATATTTATTTTTAAAAACAGTATTTCATCTTAAGTCTTTCCTCTGAACAATGTTCCCAAAATTGAGACGCTGCAGGTACAATTACCAGTAAATGAGAAAAATACGTAAGAGAAATAATTTCTCAGCTATGATTCCCTAAAGACTATGTGTTATGTCTGTAAAGACATTATTTCACCAGTCATATTACCCTTAATTTTTACTGGAAATTTGTCTAGATATATTAAAAAAAACCCAAAACAACAAAACAACCAAACCCCAAATCCTTCGTAGCATCAATTTTTTGTACAAGTAACATCCATTTTTATGTTTTTATTTTGTTATACATAAATGTTTTAACACTTGTACAGGTCACAACCTTTTTTTTAATTAGAAATTTGCAGCAAAAATAGAAACATTACTCTCAAAAACATCGCAAGCCTAAAACTCAAAACAATTCCTCTCTCCTGACTGCAACACCATGTCTGGAGTGAGGAAGAAAAAGCAGTGTTTAGAAATAATGCTGTTCACTACTTTCATATTTGGGCTCTATCAAAAAGCAGAGAAATCAGTGGAGGCTCTCATTAGCTTTACTGAACACTGCATCATATTCCTAATGTGAGTCAGTACATCAGTTTACTTGCAAGATGGCATGTAATTTATTACACATCACAAAAGAGAATTGATGCCTAATTTTTTATAAGGTAAAACTGAAACTAAAAAGACAGTTGATTTACTTATTGCTTACAAATATATTGCCTTTTTGAATATTTGTTATGATCTGCCCCTACATGCTTACAGTTCTAACACTTGCAGAAATCACTTTAGTCAAGAAAACATTTCAAAAAATTTATTCACTTTGAAAAAGGTATTAAAATAAACCCCCACATTTTGTAGTTAGCAATGATTTGGTGATTAAGAGCAATATGATGCCCTATAAATTTAGCAAAATAATGCTTTAGGACATCACAGAAAATTACATTTCTAGCAAGTTATCTAAGGACATTAACTCAGGTGAAAATACAAGACATCAGAATACTGAAAGGAAAACTATTAAGAACTTGTATCAATTTTGTGTGTTGCTCTATGTAGCAGCACTTTTATAATAGAATTACAGTTTGCTTTTCATCATCATTATTGATTCACCCAAATGCCTTACGGACATCAATACAGAGATCTACCGAATCTTAATGGCAAAAATGTCAGGAATGGTATTGAAACTAACACAGGTCAGTGATTTTTAGCACCAGTGACTTCTTGAAAATGATGCCCTGACAGTTTGCATTTCCACAGCTTCAAAAGAATGTTTTAATGGCACAGAAACCCTTGCAATGTCCCTAACAGGTTAAGGAAAGGAAACACAGCTTAGTTCAGGCCTATGCTTCCCAAAGCTGAAAAAGTATGTTTATTTCCAGTTAAAACAGCAAGGCCATCCTACCAAGTCTTTCAAGGGTTATATAATAATAAATAGAAAACATCCAAAGAGAACAAGTTTATTTAAGTCTAAATGATAATGTCATTCCTACTAAAGGATTAAATAATTGAACCTATAATGAACTAAAAATGTTTAACTGTTTAACTCCTGAGAAACTCAAGAAAGGCTCAGTGTTTAAAATAAAGTCTATATACATTCCTTCAAATATCTGAAGTGCCCAGAATAAAGAGTGAAAAAGGTAAAAGCCTGATATTAACTAAACCTTGGCCACAAGATATTACTGAAATTTGAGCTGGTGATGAATATACTGGTCCAACCATGATGTGGAGAATATTTTAGCTGATTATTTTCATAATATTTTAATACTTGTGAATTTATTAAGAGTACGAATAACCATTTTTTGTTGTTTTTTTTTTTTTTTTTTAACTAAGGTTACTATCAAATCAGATACAAAAACTGAAGTGGAGCTGTGAGATTGAAACATTATTATGTTTAAAATTACACAGCTCTCTTTTTTACCACATACATGCACACTATATTCAAACAATATAGCATTTCAATACTGTGAATATTAATGAATTTGACAGTGCTATTTTGGGAAAATACCAATGACATTCATACACACTAAACATATCTCTGCAGTCCAAACAGAAAAAAACCATAAAAAAATCAGAACTGGATTCAGCAAGCATATACTATGAAGAAGTTACGTCAGGGATTGCAGAATGAATGACAGCTTATTTTCTGCAGCTAACTCAAGATTAGAATTGGCACCTACCCTTATGCTAATGAACACCTAATTAGAGACACCTCCTATTCAATAAACTGCTCTCTCATCATCAGTTAGATTACCTGACAAGCCCTTTCACTCCAGTTCTGGCCCACCAAGAATCTTCATTCTTTTTCTTGTCTTCTTTTCTGCAAGAGATCTGATCCCGCTTAATCCCTGGAATAATGTAGCTCCTCTTGTGGAAGAGCTGGTTTCCCTCTTCCCCTTTTTACATCAAGCTAATGGAGCCAGTAGGTATTCTATTGATCTTTCTCTATGTGGTTTCCTCAAGGATTTGACAGACTTCCTTATAGGTTAAACATCCAGGCTTTCTGAAGTGGCTATAAAGCTTTGGTTTTGATTTTTCAAACTTTTTTCTCAAACCCTTGCTCATCTATAATCTTTAAAAGCTCAGTTGATGCCATGCAGAGTACAGGCTTATTTCTTTGCTGAACTAATCTAGACACTGTCTAGTGTTGAGTACAGTTGTCTGATTCAAATCTTCTGTTACAAAGCAGATGACATCTAGCTAGATGTCATGAGAAGAGACTAACAATGACAATTCACTTATCCCTTAGAAAGAATCAATTCTCCCACAATGCATCTGTCAGAGAACTCTCACTCAGTAAAAGCAATTTTTCTAGCTGTCTGACACTGTAATTGCTCTTAAATTTTCAATGAACGTTTTACAAGAACTCCCCTGAACCATGATGAAAAACTTAACTTTTGCTAAAAATGAGAGGCTGACAGGATGAAAGAGGTCTTTCTCTTTAAAGCTTTGCTTGCTTCAGTAGGAATTCTTTCATATCATCAACAAGCTGTTGAATAGAGGATAGATTACTTTCCATTTATTTCATCAATCAGATTAAAGGCTCTCCTTCACAATGCCCTTTAAACAAGAGCTGTTTATGATGTCCTCCCAGGTTCTACTTTAATGTAGTATTAAATCACCCTGAGCAGAGAGGCAGGCAAAGCATATAAATATGATGAATATCTGACAACATTTAAGCATTGCATACATTCAGGTCATTTCCCTATTTCTTGTCACTCTGCAAAAAATGTGAAATCCCTCCATTGTCCCAACCAGGTTTTAATGATCATGTGTCATTTTGATCTGCCCATTGTCAAAAAGGAAAAAAGAGCAAAAAAAGATGGTCTATAAATAGGTATATATAGATAGATACATAGTAGTTCTATATCTGAAATCTTCTGACAGAGTATGCATGACAGCAGCACACAGAGCTACTTGTACACACACTTCTTTAATTAAGATTTAGTCTGAAAGCTGGATTCACTTGTAGGTGCAGATCTGTTCTATTTTTAACACACATAAATATTGCACAGGAAAAAAATGATCTGCTTCTTTCATTTTGTACACAGTGAAACTGTTTTATTAGTATGAGAAATATGTTCAAGCTCCAGGCGATTGTTCAAGAATAATCAATATGACTTTTGGTGTTATTATTGACTACACCATTAAAGGCACCATTCCTTATTATCTCGATAATTCCTCAATTAAATAACATTAAGCATATTAAAACATATAATTTTCCCTGGCTCACCATGGAATTATGAAACACGGTAATGAATTCTGAAATCTTTATTTATCATGATATATATTTTAATTAAGTATTTAGACATTCTAAATGCCAGTTATTTGTGTTAGAAGTGATGAGTTCTGGTACAATCAATAAACACAAGCCATTAAATAACTTGCATCCAATCAACACATAAATACTAAGAACATACTGAGAATAAAATTATGTGTTCATGAAAATTTTAGGTTGCATTTTGTATTTTGGGTGGCTTTTTTTTTTGTTTGAATATCCATGCTATAAGAATACTAAAAGCATATACGTGAATTATTGTTAATATGCATACAATATGTATGCATACTAACAATATGCATTAAGTAAACATATATGATTGATTTATTATAATGAGAAGAATTTTGTGCTATAACATTCTGTAATATTTCCTTGCGAAGTGTCCAGTTTTCAGGATGAGCGTAACCATTAGTGGATATGTTAATGAGTAAAATGTATGATTATGTATTAGGAGGCTTTCTGATGGTGTATTTTTTATAAATTATGGGAAGGGATGTGTGTAACTGGAAACATTCTACAAAAAAAAGTTTGTTTCCCTTGATGGAATCTGTACATGTCTTAATACAAGGGGATTATTTTATTTCCCTTTATGGAATGCTACAATTAAAATAAGAGTGTATAAAATTATGCCCTTCTTCAAAACCACACTTTCATAACAACTTAGCAAAACCTGACTTTAAAATCTGGACTTTTTTCACAAGCACAGATTTTCTCTGTCTAATAGTCAGTGCTGCTTTTCTTTCAGCTTTAGTTCATGGGCTCAGGTACATTACGCACACAAATTCCTCCTGCATTCGTCCATTTAAACATTTCCATATTCGTCCTTTCTCCCTTGCTTACTCTCCATGAGTATTACGTTAGTGTTTTGTCTGCTTTTTCTCTTTTCACAGTAAAATTGGAAGAGCTGGCACATCTTTTGTGACCCCATTGAAGTCAGTGGGAATCTATTTTTGCATAAGAACTCTTAAATTGGGAGAGGAATTCTGTAAGTTGATTTACCACCACTTTGCAGAGCTACTTCCATTAGCTAGTGTAAAAATTAATCTATTTATACTAATGCCAAATGGATCAGTAAGTTGGTTTCTTTGGGAAAAAAAAAATTCCCAAGGTCTTACTTTTTACAGAGTTTTATACTCTGAATCATCAGTAACAGCCTTAATACACTGATTTTATATCAGATCAGTATTAACTTGATGCAAATATTGAAAAAAAAGATGCTATCAGTTTTGAACTATCAAACACATGCATAAAAATTGTTAATTTTGACAACATATCAGGTGGAAGTATTTCTTAGAATAAAGACAATATTTCTTGGACTTAAAAGGTAGTTTTAATTGCAACCAAACTAACAAGGTAAAATGGGGGATGACAGGTGGAATTTTAATTTGTCTAGTGGTTACTTGTCTAACTTAAGAAAGTAGAAGTAATCAAGTAGTAACTTAATCACAATTTTATAAAAGTCTGTGGTACAAGATAACATTGTAGATGGATCTCTTCTAGTTTTTACTAATAAAGGAGGAATTATTTGTTTCTTAAGAAGGAATGCTTATTGCATTTTGCAGGATGAAGAAAACAATTTCTTCCTAGATCTGTTGACTAAAATCCTGAAAGAACTATCAAGAAATGTCTCCACTTAAAAAGAAAAAAAATAAAAAAGACAAAATATTGGCTCCTGCTTCCCTTATAATTTAGAAAACTATTAGAAAAGATAGATCTTAAATATTTCACAAGAAAATATACAAGCTGCATTCTTATAAACTTGTTTCCGTCAATTTCTTAACAAGTTTATTCTAGTAGCTTTAGCTATCCTTAAAAACACTATACATTTTCTCATGTTAGGGTTTAGAAGCAAAACTATTTTCTTTTTTCCTAAAGACAGAGTTATAATATTTATTATTTATTATTTTCTCTAATTCATTTGCATAAAATAGCCAATATGGACAATAAGTTTCTGGATGTCAATAATGTTTCCAGCATGGACCCCAGAAGGGGAAAATCCTGGAAAATCATGTTTTCTGTCTGGAAGTCTATTTCCTTTCATAAAAGAAAAGCAAACTCAGTAATTCTATCCATGCTGGTCAAGTTTTCAAAGAGTTGTCTACAAGAAGTGCTGTGGTTCTGCAAACATTTTCACTCTGCTTATTTTAGAAAAAGCAAGTGCATCTATTTTCACTGTGACACTCCCTGCTAATAAACCTGTTTCTGCTCTTCCTAAAATCAGCAGGGTGATTTCAATGGAAGCAAAGTTCAAGGAATGGTCTATGGAGATACTTGTCTTTAAGAACACCAAATTAATGCCCTCCATTATCAGCAATAAAATTCACACACTTCAGGTTAGACACATATTGAACTAAGGCCTGAAAATTATATATTTCATATAAGGGAGATACTAAGTAATCTCACAGTATGAACATGCAAGTAGGAGGAGATGATGACTGTTATTACAGGTATTCTTTCAAAATATTTCAGATCCAGACATTTTACAGATAAGAAAAGTGTGATCAAATGAAACAATTTGTAATTGAGAAAATGTTGTTCTGCTGGATTCAGTGTAATTTTACTTCTAGGAGAAATACTTGCAAGAAACTTGAACTACAAAAAGTCAGTTTAAAAATGTAGAAAGAAATAACTGCTTACTTAAAGGACGTGAAAGAGTGACAAGGGAGTATGTGATGAAACTGCTGAAGCTACCTATATGCTGATTTTTGAGAGGAATGCTGTCACCCTGTGACTTTCCAGCCCCACAAAATCTCAAAGAGCAGAAATTAGCACAAGTGGTGAACAATGAGGATGCTTCATAGAAAATTTAAGCCATGTGGAAATTAATCCAAGCAGGATTTTTTTAGGCTGGAGAAGTGCAATAAACATCTGACCCTTCAAATATTTGTCTGAACTCCAAACTTCTAGGGATTCCCTCATCATTTGAGTTTAATAACTTTGTTATTAACACTTTTTTGAAACAGAAGCAATAGCCAGGCTCATCTTGCTGAGAATGAAAACTATAGCAAGCTATACAAGGTTATATTCTCCAGTTAATTGATTTTACATCTGGCACATCAACTGATTTTAGGAAAGCTGAATAGTGTCTTTGTCTTCACCTTAATACTACGGCATACATAGAAAATTATTTCTTTAGATCCCTTATTAAATCAATCAAAATGAAATGGAAACAGAAAGTTATTTGAGCTATTGAACTCTATGAGAGCAAACTTTAGTTTAGTATCTCTAAAGAACAAACTAGTCCTTTAGAGACATTAACAACAAAAGTTTACTTAGGAGGCAGAGGCTAGGGAAAAAGTCAGAAAAAGAAAATAATTGTGAATAAACTAAAAACACATTCTACTTTTCAATCATAAGTGTATAGGCACTCTAAGATTTGAGGAAATAGAATTGCTTATGTCATGTTCTAATTCAATTTAAGGATTATATTTGTTTTCCCAGTAATTCTGCAATGTTGTACTGAGATGCAGAAAAAAGATTCCCATCACATCATACACTTCTCATCTCATTAGTTGAACACATAAACAAATTTTCTCTGCATTTCCCAACATTACATTTAGTCTTGTTACCAGTCAATAAACATAACTATTTCTAGGAGAAAATGTCAGATGAGAATAAAAAAAAAAAAAAAATTACAACATTGTGCATATAGGAGCTATTCCTATCTCTTTAATGATATGCACTGTCTTGGAAGATTTCTTTTCCTCTATCAATATTCCAAAATTGCACAAAATCCAAACCAGTGTAATTATGTAATCTATATTTAAAATGTCCTTATGATTTTCAATTTGGCTATGACTGGATTTAAGGTGGGATAGAGTTAATGTTCATCCTGGTAAATGGTACATTGTGCTTTGCATTTAGTATGAGAATCGTGCTGGTGACTCAGAGGTGTTTTGGGTGTTGGTCAGTAGTGCTCACCCCAAATCAAGGACATTTCAGTGTCCCCTGCTCTGCCAGATATCAGGTGCACAAGATGCTGAAGGGAGCATGGCCAGGAGAGCTGGCCCAAATTGGCCAAAGGGATATTCCATATCACAGATTGACACTCTTACCATATGAGCTGGGGGTAGCTGGATGGGAAGAGGGCAGCTGCTGCTGAGGGATGGGCTGTGCATCAGTCAGCAGGTGCTGAGCAGATGTATTGTGCATCACTCACCTTTCTGGGGTTTTATTCCTCTCTATCTCATTATTACAATAACAAAAACAACAACAATAATATATTAGTTTCAATTACGAATCTGTTTATATCTCAACCCACAGGTTTTATATTTTTTTTTACTCCATTTTAGTGGGGTGGGTGGGTGAATAATGCGTGAGCAGCTACATGGTACTTCACGGCTGGGGTTAAATCACAACAAGATGAATCAAAAAATTTTAAAAAGCTTGGGTTAGATTCTTTGAAAATATTTGATTCTGATAATGAACTCCTTCACTTTAAAATTTCAAAATGTATTTTGGAAACATTATCTTTGATGTACTTTTCTGTGTTTTCTATTACTTTGCACTTTTCCTAGAATCAGCTGTAGTTGTGAAACTCCAAAGGGTGTTTGTGTTGGTCCTGAAATAAGTGTTTAAAGCAGATGGAATGAATCTACTGACCTTTGAGGAAGTCAAGCTTGATTAGACTGGATACTTTTAGAGAGCTTGTATTATAACCTGAAGTATCTATCCAAAGTGTACAATGAAAATTACATTAAGACATTTCAAATACTATTTTGAATATATATTATGAATTGTCATTAGAATTCATGGAAAGCTCTCAAGGAAAGAATACAAAAAATATTTAAAAAGTGAAAGTGAAAGTAATTATGTCAAAGATCAATGTTCAGGATTTTGACAGTAAGGTTTAGGAATGGAAATTGTGCAGGTAAATCAGTCAAATCCCTACAATTTCCCCAGCCTTTCAAAGGGCACAAACATCCAAATTTTCTTTTTCTTTTTCTTTTTTTTTTTTCTGATTGCCAGCTTCACCAGGTTGAACATCCACCAAATTTAGAGCCAAAAAAATTGTCCATTGGGAAACTGGCACTTGGAAAGGTTCTGGGAAAAAGTGTTTGTTAGTAACTTCACCAACTGTTTGTGCTGGCCTTCACTCAGTTCTTGCTGTGCTTCCCAACCTCTTATGAATACAGGACTGGCACACGCAAAAATTAAAAATATTTGCATACCAGTAAGTTTACACAGGACCTTTTTTTTTGTATTTTCTGTGAAAATGGAATAGGAAATTAGTTGATACAACTTAATTGCTGCCTATTATTTAGAAAGGCTTAGCCTCTAGCGGGCTAAAATACGAAGGTTAAAAATTCTTTAAAATAGCGATTAAATCTCCTATTTTAAGTAATTCCATACCAAGGGAGAATTTGGGTTTATCCATTTCAAGGCATGTTGGTAGACATTTGATAGATTTCCGATACAAAGAGCTGCAAAGTTCTGAACAGCATGAAAATTAACAAAGTGAAATGAAAAAAATTTCTTAGTTATTTTTAAAACTATTTTCTGATTTAAATTTTAATGAAATTTAATAAATCATAAACACCAGGGTAAGCTGATCAACACATCCTACCTCCCTTACTACTTCCTCTTTCCTTCAATGAAGACAAAAAGTAAAAAAGAGAATATTTCAGCAATGTTACAAAATCGTGTTACAGTATCGCTTTGACAAGGGCAGTTTTAAAAATTATACGTAATAGTTTTGTGGAGCACATTGCTTTGCAGTAGTTAAACTCACAGCTGGAACAGAATCAGCAATCACAGACATGATTAAAAATATTTGGAAGGATTTTTTTGAATGAACACAAGTTCTCCTTTTAACCTTAGGACAGAGGAAAACAATAAGTAGATGAGGCTTCAGGGACACATGTTCTCATGTTCTTGGAAACTTGGCCTCAGCTCTCAACTACATTAGCTGGTGTATATATAGGAAGAGGCCTTGTCTTTATTTGCATACATTTTCTTTTAATGGTAAGGTTCATTATAGCTATAACCAGTTTAATATTAAATACATTTCTTGTAGTCATTCTTACTGAAGTAGTTGTTTCCCAGCTACTGAACTGAAGGAAAGAGTATAAAGTTCATGCCAACAAGGTACTTAGTAATTAAAATGATGTGGTGGAAAAAGGCAGGCAGACGAAGTTTTGAGACTGAAATAACTGAAAAATCAAGTTTTAACAAAGAGAAGACACATTTTTATTCAATATATTATTTAAATAAGTAAATAAAATATTCTTAAATTTTACGTTTTAGAAGAAGGAGATTAATATAATCCACCTAATAGACCAAGAAGATACAATGCCTATTTTCAAGGGTTGAAATATACCAAAGTGTTTTCTCTGAGAAGTTCAAGGGAAAGTATGTTTGATTTCACTGAGGTATGAATGATGGCCCAGTTAGAAGACTTCATTGTAGCAACAGTAAAAAAAGGTATACCTTAAAAGTGTGAAAAAATGAATGGTAATCTTTCAAAAACTGGATGAGTGGGAAGAAGAGAGAAAAGATGAAGTGTTTTCAGCTAGGGTCTTGAGTACTTGGGAGAACTAGAAAAAGATTGTTGGCAAAGATGAGGAATTCGGGAGCATCAGAGAAGGCAGTTAAATGGAAGTGGATGCTGATGGAGAAAATTGTCCAATCTTAGATGTTTTGGTTTTAGATTCAACATTAGTTCAAATAACTCGGAGTCATAGAATCGTGTTCTGTGTTTTGTGCCTTATTCTATACAACACATGATCACGCAGGCATTTAAAGTAGAAAAGTTCCTGCTTTTGAATGTATATGAGACAATATCAGTTGCCTTGAATGTTTTAATCTTTTACCATCATACATTATAAGTGGTGGGTTTTTGTTTTTATGATAATACTTGCATTTATTATAGGTTTCAAGGAAATGTTTTGCTGCTTGTGGTGATCAGAGAGATGGACATCTAATCTTTGGACTGTGCTGACCAAAGATACTATCAAAAAGTTGTTTACTATTAGAGGAATTGGATGTGTTCCCACATGAAAGAAACCCATACTCAATATAAAACAAGCAGTGGAAGGCCTCATGAAGGCTAAAATGAGGAACCTAAAAGGAAGGGAAAAGGTAGATACAGTGGTATCATTCAGTGATGCATCAGTCACCATCACATATAGCTGAGAGTGGTAAAGATGTGGTAGACTCTGAAGAAACACCTGTGGGAGAAAGAGTCCTTGAAAAAGATGTGGAAGATTTTTGTGAGGTGAAATGCTTAAAGGGAACTTGGAAACAAAAACTGAAGAAATTAAACTGACAGTCTTATGAAAGGACTATGAAGAACAGCCATGGAGAAATTAAGAAGGGAGAAGATGAAATGGGTGCCCCAAGTCTGCGACCTCCTTATTAGAGTTCATAATTTAAATGCGATTACTAGAAGATTTAAAAGAAGATTAGACTAGAAGATTTAGAAACTTTATTAGACTAAGGATCATGAATCAAAAACTGGTCAAGAGAAGAGATGGAGTTCATAATGGTTTATCAGTAATACTTAGTCTGAATTTTCTCACCTATTGAAAGAATTGCACTAAAGAAACATTTGAAGAAGTGTAGGAACTGTAACAGAGGGATCAAGCTCAGATAAAGTGAATCAGAAAGAAGGAGATAATGGACTGAAGAGGGTATTTACCATAGGTATTCAAATGATACGTCTTTGATATAAAAACAGACAACTGAAAGTGAAAAGAGAGTTAGTGGAGATATCTCAGTGTCACAGAAGAGTTATCTTTTTATCACAGTGTGACAGTCTCAGTTCACCTTATGTTTGAAGTACAGGAAATTTTGGGAACTTTTTTTTTTACTGCTTGTAAACAAATGTGTTTTCTCTTGTGCTCCAAGAGACAATGAATTTTACACATAAAGAAAAATATATGGGCTTTTTTCAGAAACACAGTGTAAGACATTGTAAGGCTGGTAAGTTACTTTACATTGACAGTCTACTTGTTTCAAAGTAGTACCTTTCCAGTAGCTGTGGAGATACTGAGAATATATTGCTTCTCTTTTCCAACTGTTAGGGACATAACAGTTTCAATGGTTTTTGTTTAACTTTTCCCATATGGAAGAGAGAACAAAATTATAATATATTAAACTCTTTCATAGTACTGCCTCACTAATAAAATGCCTAGCCAGTACCTTTCAGTAGCAAGTTTTATATGGTATAAAAAAATAATGGCATTTTCAAACAGCATACAGCTGCTATTGTCTACTGACCATAGCCACCACAGCCAGAGTGTGTCTTTGAGCGTGTCATTCAACATTGATCATTCCACACTTTTGAAGTGTTATAAGCTCTCAGAAGAAAGGAAATACTAGATATTTTGGTAAGGAAGGTGTGGAAATAGTTGTCTAGCTCTTTATTTAAATGTTCACTAAAATGAAAATCTTGGTATTTTTGAAGGAGTTTGAAGGTATTTTAGATCTTCAATCTATTGCAAGAAAGTTCTATATAGTCTTTTAAATCTCCCTCTAGTTTAAAGTACAGATGAAAGATAGTGAGAAAAAAAGTGAGACTAGGCTTTGGTATAGGAAAAAAACCCCTAAAATTCAGAAATTTACAAGAAACGTTTGATTTCAAATTCAGAGGAGACATTTCTCAGTGTTTTGATATGAATTCTTATATGATTACATTGCTATATAAATGCTAATCTGTGTTTGCAATTTAACTTTTAATTAACAATTAATTTCTACCTTTGAGATCTTGGGTTTCTTAAATGTACTGAATCCATAGGACACCAAATGTACCTTTAAGGATTCAGGGACACAATTATGTAAAGTCAGCAGAAGGCACTCAAATGATACGGAAAGGACAAGCAGAGGTGAATGTGAGTGGAATAATCACATACAGTGATTATCACTTACAATGGAACAAAGATCTGAAAAGGATCAGGAAACAAAAGTGCACTATATCATGAGGGAAAAAATTTAACAATTTAAAAAAAAAGATATGCTGAAAACTGCTCATGCTCATCTTGACAAATAGGCAAAATTATTTTATTTTTATTTGCAAGCATGCATATACTTCTCCTTTAATTTTTTCCCTTCTTTTTTGAAAGTTACAGTCTGTATTACAACATATTTTTGTAGATCACTTGAGTGGCCACCTGAGCAAATTTTCACTGTCTCTTTCATCATCCAATGCACCATGTATTATGTAGCATTTTGCATCACAAGGAAGCTAACCTAAAAATTAAATAATGACAAAAGATATGGACTCAGTTGACTTCTCTACCCACAGGTTTCCTTCCCTCATATTGATCTTAGCTACCAGGAAGCTGAAGAACAAATGGATTTTGATGGCTGACCCAACAGAAAAATATTCTTGAAAAAAAAGTTTTATATTAGATCAGGCAGCTGAATGAGCTCACCTAGTACCCACAGAAGTAGCAGATCTCACAGAAGCAAAATAGGAAGAGCATGCTGACAAGAACTGGAGGAAAGGAAGTATCCTACTGGAAAAGCGTTTTGCAAGGTTAGTGTAAAAAATTAATCTTGCAGGTCAAACTGGTTTAGGAAAAAACCTTCTCTAGGAAAAAAAAGGTAGAAAAAGTGATACAGAACAAAACCTATAAGCAGGTAGTTTGACACTATAATTCAGGCCAAAACTTAGAGAAATCTTTTGGTGTAACTGTAGCATTTTGCTCATCATAGTGGTACATTTAGACATTTCTAGGTAGAAACAGAGCAATGAGAATTTACACTAAAACAACTTCTTCATATACCTGTAGGTAGATTCATATATTTTCATTTAGTATAGTACAATTACCAGTCTCATTTATTACCTACCAAGATGTGAAACCATAAGGTGAGGTTAAAGTATCATCAAGGGTATCTTCATCACTTCAATATCATTGCCTTAAAAAGCACTGACCAGGAGAAGTAGATGACCTCATTGCAAAATTATTACAGTACAGAGAACTCAGTTTCAACATTATAATTCATTTTCCTACAGAATATTTCAAATTTATGATCAGTTTCTTGACACATAATAGCTAATCGTTAAGGATAGCCACTTTAACATAATATGAATACGCATTTCTCCATAGGTAATACAACAGTTCCTGCATTAGCATTATTGACTAAGGTGCATTTAACTTCTTCACTAATACTTAATGGAAGGTTAATGTATAAGTCAGAAGATTAAATGGCTTTTACTTAAAACAAGTATATTGATTAAAATAACTTAGTGTGGTTTTTAAAGATGATTATACAAAAGAAGTCACACTTTTTAATATTTTATTAAATATTATGAGCAAAATGTGGTCTTCACCGACCAAAATTACTGGAAATTATTGTACTAATTGTGCCTTGAGCTAATTATTGCTCACAGTTAACAAATGAATATTTTATACTGAAAGGTAACAAATCATTCCTGCTAAATTCAGCACTCAAAGTTGGCTTCATTCCATCAGTCTAGGAATTGCCCTGCCACTGTTAGCATAGTCCTTCATATGCCACCTCCTCTTTCTAATATATGACACTACTGAAAAACAGGATAAACTTCCAAATACAGATTGTCTGTTCATTGCCAATAAAGTGTATTTCTATTTCCTTTTCATGTGCTAATATTGCTATCCAAATGTATGTGATAAATTTTGTACATTTGGTGTCTCAAATTCCAACATGTATTCAAGAAGCTGAGGCTAGGCAAATTGTCTTGTGGATGGTTTTAATTTACATTTGGGATTCTGCATGTGTACAACACTTAGAAGTTGATCTTACTGTTGCATGAAATAAGATGCTCGGGGCCATTTGTCTGTTCATTCACTTTAGTTTCAGCTCACTCAAACGCTTGTGCTGCAAATTTTTCATGTAATGCTATACAGGCCATCTCCTGGGCACTCTTGCTCCATACTCTCCTGAGTCTTTTCACTGTTATGGAATTGTTTTTGTCAAAGGAAAAGGAGTAGTTTGGTATGAAAATAAGACAACAATTCTAAAAGATGAAGGCAGGCAAACACTTTGTATATTAATAGCAGTGTGTCAAGTTACCAGATGTCACTGGTGATTATTGCATACCACTGAGGTACAAGTCTTAGGCCAAAAGAGATGAGCCTGGTAAAGCACACTTTGGTTATGCCAGCTTTTTGATGTGGCCCAGTTCTAGACTTAGGTGGACACTAGGGATAGACAGGTTGTGTTTGATTGATACAGACCAGCTCTAGTCTTAGGTGGACACTAAGGACAAACTGGTTGGGTTTGACTGGTTGTGATTCTGTCTGTTTGTTGAGACACTGCACCTGCAAGACATCTCTATTTACATCTTTCAAAAACACAGCTGATCTGTCACGGCTTTTGTTTGAACTAGATTTTCAAAGGGACGTAACTAACAGTGATAAGGGGATATGTCGTAAAAAAGCAACTAATCACAATTGGATTCTTCAAACATCCTTTTGCTCATTGAGGAAAGAATGAAGACTGACCGTAATGTTTCATGGCTCTGGTAGAAGAAATTTTTTATTTCTCTTCCGGTTAAAATTTCACACATGCTTCTTTAAATGCAGTATGTATCAAAAATCGAGAACACTGAATAAATAATTTGTATCACAGAAAATAGCTAAGGTAAGATATCTTCATGTTAGAAAAGGGATGACCACAGAGAGATAAGATAGTCTGAAAAATTCTGAATGACCCTGGAAGATGGCAAGCAAGAGGCTGCTCACTGCACCACCCCAGGCAGGTATCAAATGCAAGTAAGACAGTGTGTTCAAAGAAAGGAAAAGTTTCTGCATGAAATATATTTGAGCTGTAATACACCTCTCAGCTGAAGGCTGCAGGTGTTGTGAATGTACATGGATTTGATAATTGACTGGATTTACCTAAGGAAGTTAGATCCACAATGGGATAGTAAATTCAAAACTCTCCTTCTAGATCAGAAAATCCCAAGCAGGAGGCTGGAGAAGCATTCTGGAGAAATAACCTGGTATTTGGTAAAGTCAGTCCAGAACTGCTATGAGTGAGAAGTTTTAAACAGAAGACTGAAAGGAGAGCGTTAGAAACAACTAGTATAATATATTTGCCTATTAATAGAACACATGAGAAAATTCTGGAAAAAAAAAATTGTATCAAAGTTGACTTTGTCCTTTCTGGGTTTTTTTTAGACACAGATGTAGTTTATTTGTGTCCATTTTATCTAGAGAAAAACCAGTCTGCTAAAACCAAAACCCTTCCCCATCACAGTCCTTTCAGTCTGATATTATTTCAGCCCTGAGCTGGACATACAGGTAGAAAATTGTGGCAGTTCTTTTCATTTTCTCTTTTATAGTCCCTGTGGGCTTGAGCAGGTAACATGTGCATTACAACAATAAATTATATGTTTAATTGTTATTACATTCTTAATCTATTAAATCTTGAACCAGCAAAAGATGATGTTACCATACATGAAAAAAGTCTAAAGAATATTGATATAAAAAGGACTAAAAATACAAACATTGTCTAATTGAGTGATGGTGAACTGATTCAGTTTAAATTAAATTATAGTAGGTTTGCAATGAGAACTTGGGTTTCAAAAGGGCAAACCTTAATAAATTGAGGGAACTCATTACCAAAGTTGCTGACTATACTGACCTCTGAGATCTGAATGTGGAGGGGGTAAACATTTTAAGGAAATCTATCAAGTCAGTGGTACTGTCATAAGATTACAGGATAGGAAATGTCAAGAGTTGGTATAAAGGAGCAGAGGTGAAAGAGAAGGGTAAGAAGAGATTAGTCGGTTCTCAGCAGCATGCTAGACTTTAGCTTTTAAAGAGTTGAATAAAATAATTGAGATAGAATAGAAAATTCAATATAGGTTTGATTAAGGCAGGACTAATCTGATATCCTTTTCTGATAATGATTTTTTTTCTACAGAAGGTAATGCAAACTTGATTTACTAAAGTATTTGATATGGTGCCACACAGGAAATTACTACTTCAGCTAGAAAGTGCAGGGATTAAGAAAATCATTATAAGGTGGGCGAAGAACTGAACAGGACAAAAAAAAAAGCTTACTGACAAGGAACTATTGGGTTCTATGGAGGCTGTTTGGGGAGTCTCAGTATCCTGGGACTGGTCTGTTTATTTCTTTTAATGACATTAAAAGAAGACTCTAGAAAGGAGCATAAGTAAAACTTACTGATGAGCAAAACTGAGTTATTGAAGAAAAAGCATAAGTAGATATCAACTAGCCATTAGTGACTGATCTTGAGGGACTAAAATAATGGAAAATGCAAATTAGTTGTTTTTGGGATGACTAACAAAATCTGCTACAGGAAAAGTTAACATCAGCTGAAAAGAAATGAAAGTTAAAGACCTAGAGGTTTTGATTTTTCTTAGACTATAGGAATGATTGGAAGGAGTAATACTGTTACCCAAAGAGATTAAATTATTATATTTTTAGTTCTTTCTATCAAGTAGCAGAGGAAATGATAATTTCTTTCAAACTGATTCTGTATTTTCTACTAACAACCTAAATGAAGACTGAAGAAAATATATGAAATCTTCATTAAAAAGTTTTAACAATAAAAAAATAAAGCTATTCATAATAGATCTTAAAACAACTGTGAAGAAACCATGTCTGTTATGAGAGACAACTCGACTCAGTGACCCAGAAAGCTTTTCCAGTCCTGTGTTTACACACTGGAAGGAAGAACACAAGCAGCCTGGGAGGGTAAAATGTCTATATAAACCCAGATAAAAACTGAAATGACTTTTATTATATGATCCTTTGGGCTGAAAAATCTTCAACAATGTCTTAATTTCTATTTTATGTTCTAGAATTAAACCAACACTGGCCAGGCTAATAAAATAAGAATTCAGAAAATATTTTACAGAATTATTAAGATTCTATATTTCCTTTAAATCAGAAAACTAGCATGCTTTTCACCAGTTATTGTTAAAGTGCAAAAGAGGAAGCAATGTGAACCATAGTAGCAACCTGTTTGAAAGCTCTGTTGCAACACCTGGGATCAGAAACAGGTTGAATTGTTTGGGTCCAATACAGGGTGCCTGTCACAACCAGGAAGGAACAAATCAAGAGAGGAATTTGGTGCTCCAGTGAACAGAACATCTTCCTCCATCTGCTCCCAATATAACTTTCTTCTAAGCTAAAGCAAATGTGAGAAAGAAATGGAGAGAGGTTTTTTTTTTGTTTGTTTTGCTTTGCTGAGGTCACTGCTTTCCCATGACAAGGTAAAGACATGGTCCTGAAACTGACTGGCACAGGCTGCTTTAGAAAACCTGTAGTTGCCCTTGTGCATTAGTGCGCAAGGGTTATGCTGCAAAGACAGGCTGAACACTGCCTGTCCCCACTTGTGTGTGACAAGGCAGCATCTCTGAGAGCAGGCAAATCACTGGGACTGCCAGGCTGACTGAGCTGCCCTGAATCCTTCTGGGACTACTTGAGGATGACCTGAGCTGCTGAACTCTCTTTGACTGTAGTCACAACAGTTATAAACAATAATTATTAATACTTTCATAATGGCAACCTAATAATCTGAAATATTCCTGAAGTATTCAAGTTCCTTTAGCTTACCATAGATTTTAACGAAATAGTAAATTTTAGAAATCTGTAGAAGTGCTTTTTTTATTCAGAGATTCAGACTTGAATCCAAATAATACCAATTTGCAGATGAGCAAATTGTTTTACTTAAAATAAATCTTGTGAAATTGAGTCTTTCATAAGGTCAGCTTCTGTAATTTCAGAATGTTTGATGATTTTACTCCAATTTTTTAGGGTGCAAGACATATTTTAGAATAAAACCTGGATCCCACCTGAAAGCATATTCTTAACACTACTATATATGTGTTGGAAACACTCTTTGCTTTGTGCTAGAGTATTCAAAGGATTTGCCTAGATTTTAAAGGA
Source organism: Climacteris rufus (assembly GCA_013398175.1). Classification (NCBI taxonomy): domain Eukaryota; kingdom Metazoa; phylum Chordata; class Aves; order Passeriformes; family Climacteridae; genus Climacteris; species Climacteris rufus. The sequence goes on from VZRZ01000586.1 coordinate 939,220, forward strand.
CTTAGAGGAAAGAGTGTTCACCAGAGCCTAAGCTGGTATCTGCGTAATGAGTGATAATTTATACAACTAAGAATCAATCTCAAAGTATGAAAACAAATACATTTAAAATGATATTATTTGGATTTTTATACCAAATATATTTTATAAATTTAAATGGATGAATGTTAAAACTCTAATTTAATTATATGAAATTTAATGCATTTAAAGTTAATTAAGTCATTGGGAAGAATTCTGAAGCTCCTCAGTTACTTTGCAACATTTTTTAAATTAAGTTTGAAAGAGAACTTCACTTTTTGTGTTGAAATATCTGTCGTTTTTTAAGATCCCATTATTTGCTCAAATAAAAAATTGCAGAGAAACTCAAATTATTCCTAACTTTAGTGCATGCAGATAATGACCTACTGTGCTTTTAGAGAGGTAGCATTTGAGGTCTCAGTATTTAATATGGAAGCAAATCTGGGGAGAAGACAATGCTGTTCACTGCATTTAAAGTAAAATACTACTCTTTGCTGACCCTTCTTGAAAGTCCAACAAGAATACTGGAGAATGTCATATGGCTTTGAAAAGCCTGACAGCAGTTCAGTCTGATGGTCCATGAAAATTTAGCTTTTTTCTCATTTGTGAGCAGACCCAACCATCATTAACCTAACAGAAGAATCCATATACCTCCTTGAAGAAAGACGTTGTTCTAGAGCAAGTACAGAGCAGAGCTGCTATGTGCATGGAGGCAGTGCATGTGGTTCCACTAAGAGAAATACAAATATCCCACATGTCTGTGCCTGGCCATGACAATAAAAATACAAATATCAAATGCTGATATACTTGCTATTCAGTTTGTGGGAAGGGAATAGCTGTTAACACTTGTAATTTCATAAAAGTCAGTATGGAAGGGGAGCTGGTTTTATACTAGAAAAGTACCCACCAAAGCCAGTCCCTAAAACACATTCCTCTTAATAGCTCAGGTACCTAAGTTAGGGATGCAGATATGCACGTTCAGTTCCCTAGGACAGTTAACATCTGACCTCCATGATGGCTACAGCTTGTTAATATATTTATTTATTCACACTGTGGTGGTTTACAATGAATTTCTCAGTCTATTTAGAAGTGTAAAAGAGAAGGTTATGAAGAGCAGGGTAGGACAGAACAACTGAAACCCTTCACCTCTTCCTGATGCAGTTGCAATGTACCTGAAAAAGGGTTATGAAACAGAAGTTTATAAAAAATAGCAAGAAGACAAAAAAAAAAGTGGAACTGTAAGTACACTCATCCAAGAGGAGGGATTTAACTTCTGTTGGGATTATTTCATTACCTGAAGGACTAAATATTGTAAGAGTGGAGAATAGAAAATCTCCAATTCTTCACTTGCATGTTGGTACTGCATTCCACCCCAAACACTCCTAAACCTCTGTCTGCAAAAGTTCTGGTTTGTTATGGCAAGCTACAGGACTGCTGAGGCGGCAGGAATAAGACCGAGAAATGTCCTGTAAAGATGGGAGTTAACCCTGAACTAAATGCCCTGTTGAGCCATCATGTTATAACAGAAACAAATGCATTTTAAATACAAGTTGTTTTAATTTCACTCTGAACATATTGACCAGGTTGTATTAAGCAGGACACATACTGCTTTTCATTTTTAGTTCTAGTTTATTAAAACAAGAAATAGATGTGCAAACAGGCATCATCCTGTGTATGTCTGAAGCAAAATTGCAAGAAACACTGAAGGGGGTTTTAAGGTTTGTCAAGTAGATTTTTAACTAGTGTCTAGGGGATATGGATGAACTGTGATTTTTTTTACCAATATTAAAAGGCAGAAAGGAGAGAACTTTCCAATATTCTGGTTTTAGACACATCTTTTCATTCCTAGTGTGGAGGATTGACCCTGTCTGGATGCCAGCTGCACACCAAAGCCCCTCTATTACTCCCCTCTTCAGGAGTACAGGGGAGAGATGTTGTTGTGAAAGGCTCATGGGTTGAGATAAGGACATGGAGAAATCCCCACCAATTACTGTCATGGGAAACACGGACTTGACTTGGGGAAAGTAACTGAATGTATTGTGAATTGAATCACAGGAGCATAAAAAGAAATAAAAACTGAATCTTAAAACACCTTCCTCTCACCCCTTCCTTCTTCCTGGACTCAAATTTGCTCATTATTTTCTCCCTCACAGCAGTGCAGGGGACAGGGTATGATCATCACACATTGTCTTACTGCTCCTTCCTCCCCAGGGAAAGAGTCCTGCTCCTGCTCCAGCGTGGGGTACCTGCCACACGAGACAGTCCTCCATTAACTTCTCAAATATGAGTCCTTCCCATGGGTTACAATTCTTCATTTCAGCATGGGTCCCTCACAGAGTCATAGGTCTGTCCAGCAAACCTGCTCAGTGTGGGCTCCTCTCTCCACAGGTCCACAGGTCCTACCAACAACCTGCTCCAGTGCAAACTGGCCATGGTGTCACACACTCCTTCAAGCATGCCCACCTACTCCACTGTGGGACTCCTCCACAGGCAGAGGTGGATCTCTGCTCCACCATGACCTCTGTGGGATTCAGGGACACAGCTGCTTCATCAGCATTTCACAGGGAAACCTCTGCTTCAACAGCTGGACCACCTCCTCCCCCGCCTTCACTGACCATGATGTCTACAGGTTTCTTTCTCCCACATATCCTCACTCCTTTATCCTGGCTGCAGTTGTACAGCAGGCTTTTTTTCCCCTGCTGCACAGAGAAATTATCCCTGAGGCACTACCACAGTCTCTGATGACTTTAGACTTGGGCAGCAGAAAGTCCTTCCTGGAAAGGGCTTGCACTGGCCCTAGCCAACACGGAGAAAACTCCTGGCATCTTCTCCATGAAGCCCTTCCTCAGCCTCCTTGCTACCAACCTCTGCCACACAAACCCAATACACCTAGATACATGAATCCCACCAAATCAATCTTTACAAAATTAGAAATTTTTGTAAGAGTGTACACGTTTTCTATGGCAAAAGTTTTCTATGGCAAAAGAATATGAAGCTGTTAGCAAAACCAGAAAATAATGCTTAATTAGTAAAAGTTTGTTTACAAAGGCTCCTAGGAAATATCTGAGAAAAAAAAATATAGTTTTTATCCGTTTCAGAATAAGTGGTACTAAGCTATAAAGATATCAGTAAAATAACAAATGAAAGACTTAAAATACAAGAAATCAAATTCAGTTTGCCATTTTGAAAATTTCAGGAAAAATAAAGATCGTCAGATTTTAGACAGTTAATTGTTGCTAAAATCCCTTGTATTGATGATATAAACACAATCATAATGACTATATTGGTGATCATCTTAAGTCTAATGACTAAGAGAAATTTTAAACTTCACCTTCCCCTCAGGTAAGCTCTGTTGGACTAAGATGGAAAGTCCTATATGCTTAGTATAGAGCACAAAAGGAGCCTGATCATGCTTGAATGAAAGTGTTACATTGACTTGAATAGGAGCAAGATTGCTCCATCAATCTAGATTTTCTTTCTTCTCCTTCTTCTTTTGTTTCAGATTGGTAACTCTGGCTTGAGCTGTCAGTCAAAAACCATAGTAGATGAGATTCAATGCCACATTCATATTTCCAATGACATTATGGATTTATATTATACGTATATTTACGTCTCACTTGCAGTTTAACAGCAATAGACCTTTAGAATCTGAGTGCTGAACAAACCTGATTGCTTCCTCATATTAGGAGTCCAACTTTGGCTTACATTTTTTACATAGAGAACTAGTGTTTTCTAAATGTACATAAATTAGTCTTTTAACATTACTATAGTCTGTAAAAGACTTATGAAGCTTTTGATTATATACGGCTATTACAAAAATTACATATTGTTCTGACTTGCTGCATTAATTGCTCTTGACTTTGATAATTAACTCTAACACACTTTTCTTGAAAAATACATGATCTTTTAGGTGGTTTTCACAATTTTTTTCAGGCAAAAATAAAAATAAGAGCTTACTTTAGGCAAAAGCTCAACACTGAGGGGAGGCTTTAACTGAACAATCTCAGTGAGACATTATTATTTTGGATTCCATTCAATTTAATCCTGACTTTAAAAGCATCTGCATGTTGCTGATCTTGGACTGCCTGGAATTATGCAAAAAACCTTCAAGCTAGGAGGGATTCATTGCATTGCTTATACATGACATCTTGAAAATTTCATTGTATTTTAACTTTTTTTTTTTCAGTCTAACTAACCTTTTTTTCTATTTGTACTGTGTTACTGGTGAGATGAATTAATTTCTATATGACCAGTATTAACTAAATCCAGTTAGCATGTTTCCTGTAGTAGCATGTTTTCTATTAAATCAGGTGTCTATAAGTCAGTCTGAGTCAAGGCATCGTTCTCCAGTTTTTTCTATCAAAAGGTTTTGTACAGGAGGCGATGCATCAGTTGTCAGTCTAACTGGTAAATATCTTTATTTAAGACTCTTCAGGCAATCAAATGTATCATTAGTTAAGTACTAAAGAATTATTTAAATTATTGACTCTTTTAATATTATGATAGTCTGCAAATCCAACCCTATCAGGTTATTTGATGAGCTTGTGAGTTATCAAACTAAACACAGGGCTGAGGATGTGCTTTTTTGCAGCTTTAGTATCCCAAGTATGAAGTTTAATAGTTAATTAGACTATTAAGTCTAAGTTTTTTGTGACTTTAAAATCCATGGTTGTGAAAATTGCTTTCAGCCACAAATTATCTTTGGTTTTCTGAAGCCATATAGAAGAGTATAAAATGATATTTCATGTGGTATTTTTTGCACAACATACAGGATATTTACTGTGGTTTTTAAAATATACATAGAATGTATTAGGTATTTTCAGCCTTGGTTTTTAAATATGGTGGTCTTCTAAGCTGTTCCCTTAAGCAGCATCAGTACGTCCAAAACCTTACAGAAAATGTAATTTTAGCCTTGCATTCATTGACATCTCTCACCTTTCTTTTGTTCACTTTAGTCTCCTGATTCATCTGTGCTCTCATTTTCAAATTCTCACTGTGGCATTTACTGTGATCACTGACTCTTTCTGACCATCCTTTTCCTTTTATTCTCATTTTTGTTCTCATTCAGTCTTTCAGAACTGTCATATTGTACTCTAAATTACAATTTATAATTATGATTTTTTAAAAGCTCCTAACTATACTGATTTTTTGGTTTTTTCCCTTTTGATATTATCTAGCTCTTAAAATTACTTCTCAATATATATGTTTTTTAATTTTCTCGACATTAGATCAAATAGATATTTCTTTCTTTTTTTCCAAGTATGTTACTTTGTTCTCCCTCGAGATAATCAGGAATTTATATATTTCGTTTTGTATCTAATTAAGACATTTACTTCTTTTATTGGTACATTATTTTCATTGTTTTGGGCAATAATTTGAACAACATTAAATATGTGCATCTAAGATGCATTATGATAGTAGTATAAAAAACTGTCTTAGCTGATTTTGTTCCGTGCACTGTTAAGCTTTACAAAAGATGGTGCAGCTTTATGCATTATAAAACACTTCACACAAATATAAAGTATTTTGGGTTTGATTCTTGGAATATTCCAGTTTTCTCTCCTATCTGACAGGGACTGTGAGCTTTTTCTGGCTCTTCACTTCTGCACTCTTCTCTGTATTTCAGAAGGAAGGCTGAAAAAGTTTGAATATCTTTCCAGTGTATCTTAACATCAAACTACAATTAATAAAATTTTATTGTGGGAAACAGGGAACAGGAAGCTCTAGGTTCTCTAGCACTCCATCAGGTCAATACATCTATTATTATATATTGTATGCATTCTCCTTTTTGTGCAGTGCTGCACTAAAGGAAATTTTTAGATGTAGATAGGACTGCTATGACTCAGTTTGTCTAGGTATTAGTTCATCAAGTATAACACTTCCTAAAGATCTGCCTTCAAACTTTTGTAGAAATAGCTCTCACATGCTTCTGTTACTCCATTCTCTTATTGCTATGCTTCAAGAAAACACCCTGAAAGTTCAGGCTCAGCAGGATGAGACAGCAAGGAGCAACCTGTCAGATTACAGAGCGTCACACACTGATATCTGTGCTGCATCCCCACAAAAACACATGCCATGAAGATGTGCTAGTTTTGCAAATGACTCATGCTATCATTATCCAGCTACATCTGTTTCAATAAATAAATCAGATCCATTCTCAGTCTCAGTGTAAATAGAATGCCAGATTTCACATCCATATACAGATATCTTCCTCTAGCTCTGTATGTGATGATAAAGTGGATGCCAACTATTAATTCCCTTAGTTTGTTCATGTAGATGTTACAAAACCCTGAAAAGCAGGGAGACTAAGAGAACAAGTTGCCATGCAACTTAGCTGCATGGAAGCAGGATGCCCAAAAAACTTTTTCCACTAAGGATCAATGATAAGATGATTCTTGAAATAAACATCTGAAGAGAAGCCGAAACTCAAACACCCTCCACTGACGTTGCCTCCTGCCTTTTGTCGTGACAGTTTATAATGTGTGTATAAACTGGCTGTGTGGTTCACAATTTCCATTGCAGAGACTGGGACTTCAGAGTGTATATTTTTAAGAAAGTGAAGCCTGGGATTAGAGATATTTGGGAGTAGCAATTTTTCCCTAAAACACAATTCTCTCTCTGGACTGAGAATTAACTGGCCAGAAAGACACACAAGACTGTTCTGGCTCTATATAATTACTAGATCATTTTTGCTGTGCCACAATTTACTGTGAGGAGTTTAAACACAACTCAGTAGCTATGTAGCTTGGTAGCCATTCCCTTATGTTCCACAATTCACTCAGTAGAAGTCTCCATATTTGTAGACAGTAAGCTTATATAACTATAATTCTAAGCAACTATTATGAAAAATAAATTTATTATTTCTTAGCTGTTCCTGCATATTTTATCCCTAAAGGGATATCCAAGAGTTATTAATCCCAGCAATTTTGGTTAGCACCCCTCTGGAGGATAATTCAGACTGGCAAACGACTGACTCTCCAGACATGAGTCACCAAAAGCATTGACTTTTTGCTGCCTATTTTCAGCTCTTATGTCAACTGAGTCCACAGAGCTGTCCACCTGGATTTTCCCCCAGGAGAACACATTTGCCTTTCTTCATGCCATATCTCTTAAACTGTTTTATGGGTGGCTGGGTGTGCATGGTGGGGGAGCCTTGCTCTTGCTGCCAGAAGTAGCATAATCCTCAAAAACTCCTGCTCTGCCTCACTCATGTCTTCATTTTTGTCCTTGGGGGCCTGTAGTAGGCTGACCTTGGCTGGGTACCAGGTGCCCACCAAGCCACTCTAGCACTTCCCTTCCCAGAAGGACAGGAGGAGCGATTAAGATGGAAGACAATAGGTTGAGATAAGGCAGTTTACTAAAGCAAAAGAAAATACAAGTGAAAGTTTGTGAGTACATAAGCAAAGGGAAAAGTCAGTTTCTACTTCTCAACATCTGAGCGATATTCAGACACTTCCCGGGAAGCAGGGCCTCAGCACACAAATGGTTGCTCCAGAGGCAAAAACTGTAGAATAACAAATGTCATTCATTCCTTCTCTCTCCCTTAGCTTTTATATCTGACCTGACGTCATATGGTATGGAATATCCCTTTGGTGCATTTGGGTCAGCTGGCCTGGTTATGTCCCACCCCCCAAGATCTTGCCCACTCCCCGCCTCTTGATGAGTGGGAAGGAATGTTAGAGAGGTGGTGCTGCTCAGTATTAGCCAAAACACTGCTGTGTTATCAACAACCTTCCTGCTCCCAATGCAAAGCACAGTGCTGTGAGGGCTGCTAAGGGAAAATGAACTCTCAGTCAGACCCAGTACAGAGCCATAGGCTGTGGTCTCTGGAGTGTCCTTCCCACTGACGCCCTTCATTACGTCTTATCACCTCTGGATGAACTGAAGCCTGTTCGCTTTTTATATCCGTTCCTCATTTGCACTGCCGCAATTATCAGAGTTCACCTGTTACAGGAGGGGCTGCTGTCATCCCTCCTGTACCATGGCGCGTGGTATTCCCTGTAGACCACAACCAGCACAAAATCTTTCACAGTCAGTATTGTACAGTGAGAGAAATGGCTGCACCAGCCAGGATAGAACATAACACAAGACCTGATCTCCACTTAACATTGGAGCTTCTCCTGTCCACTAGCTGTACTTATGGGACTGTTATGAACCCCTAAATACCAGCTGCCTCTTTAGCTGCTCTGGCTGTATTTTCACAGCCTTCTGGAAATACCCCTGATTGTGGTGTTCCTTAACTATCAGATAAATAGGAAGCCTGAAATCAGCCTGCTCTACCTTCTGTGAAGTCTCCCACTTTGCAAGGAACTTTCTACACTGCTTTGTAATCTTCCCATCACAGTCATTTGCCTTGGATCACCAGGTGTACTGTGCAGTGCTTTCTTTCCCACATCAGCTCCAAAAAGTGACCCAAGAAAGAGAACAAAGGATATTCAGCAGTTCTCATGAAGCCTGAGGAGGCCATGGGGTATTTCAATGGTGAAATGAGGATAAGAGAAAAGTCAGTCAAGAAGATTTTATGTCAGATGTGAAGACTGAGAAATGGTGAAGAGGAGAGATTGTAAAAGCAAATGAGATTACAGTCTAGAGGCAGTGTTAAAATAAAGAAAAAAAGTGGAGGAGGGATTGTTTGCAGCAGGTAAAATAGAAGGTAAAATGCAAAAGGAAATTGACAGAGAGAAAAAAAAAATCTGTGCCCACTACAGATTGCTCTTTCAGATCTTGAAATCAACATTCTTCAATCTAATCTGTATTCAACTTCCTAGAAATAGAAATCTCTCTGAGAAAATAATTCTTCAGTCCTTAACTTAGCATTTGTACAATGGAAGTAATAGCCTTTCACCTGACAAATTAAGCCACAAAAGTTTGTGATGCACTTAAACTGATGACTGTTGAAAAAAGTCTGAGTTACGTCTGTCTACAATGCAAAGGATGAATTGTGCACTGGAAAAGCACAAGATACCACAAATAACAGAGGGAAGAGGCAAAAATTTCTGTCTTTTGTACCAATAGGGAACTAACTCAGCAAAGGGAAAAAAAAGCATAGTCTGAGCTCACCAGTCAAAAATGGTGTTGTGATGCACATGCACAAATCCTGACCAGGGAAGGACAACATAAATCTTGGTTTTTGAATTTTTAATAAAATTCTGTTAACAAGATACCATTGAGCATAATAAAAAATTGTCATCAAAGAACTAGTGCATTTTTCTGAGAGTTACTGTTTTCAAATATTCTGCATAAGTTAATCAATGTCTAAATCCATTTCTAGTCTGCTTAACAGCAAAATACCTATTGCAGGTATGGAAATTAAATATCTTCCTCTCAATTTCCCTTCAGTTTGTTGTACTATTCTGAATTTCCATATTCTCCCACTTTTTTCAGCGTTTTGCACTCCTATCCTCCCAGTTATCTGGACTTTTCCTGTCTTTGATGGCATGTCAAAGTGAAAAACTACAGTCATCATAACCTGACTTGGGTTTACTACTTTGTATCAGCAATTTCAGGTTCAGTTTCAATCCTTGCATCTCTTTCTTAAACATAAAAATCTGCTTGTGGCTTAACTACAGTGTTCCTGTTCTGGATTGTCTAAATGTCTAAATGTCACTGGATTGCTTGGTTCTATTATTGTCTACTTTAATCCTGGTTCATACTTCTTGACTTGTTAGAACCTGTTAGTGTCAAAGCACTCTATGGCATCTCTCCCTGTGACATTCCTCAGAAATTCCATCTTTATTCCCTCCTGTGAAAGTTGTAACTTTGGATAATAAGCATTCACCTGCTTGTAGGTTTGGGTTTTGTTTCTTTTAGAGGAAGGGTGTTTTGCACTTTTCATGTTTCTTGTTCATCTTACTAGACTCAAAAGTATGGAGAGATTTAAGGAAAATTCATTAGATTTTCTTTCCAGCTGAAAATACACCACTTCATCTGGTGCCTAGTTATGGAAAGGAAAATTCATGCTATGATAATGCCCTTTTTTTACACTATTAAAAGGTTTGGTGCTTTTTCTAGACAACATGTTTTTAATTTATACAGAACCTTTCAGTTTCTACACTCTTTTTATTGTTATGCCTGTGTAATGGGAATAGGGCACACACAATATGATACAACAAGTAATGACATTACACTACCAGTATGCTGGGGGTGGGATTCATGTTTATGGTTAAACCCTGATGTTAATTGATGAAAATAATTCAGGAAACAGAAGCTCATGCGTTTTTATCAGCTCAACTTGCATAGACCTCATACAATTTCTTTAAAACATACATTTAACATATTGAAATCCAGGTTTTAAACCTAATTCTGAAATCCATGCTATGCATAAATAATTACTGTTTAACAAAATTATAGATGCTGAGATAAATGCAAACCAATCCTTCATGGCAAACAGGAGAAGAGACCAAACAGATAACACAAAGAGATACCATATGAGAATACATCCACTGAACATCCACTTAATTTGCAAGAGTTCAAAGGACATTCAATCCCAACAGAATGACATCAAAAAGGATTGTAAAAATATCTTGTCAAGCAGCATTGTTGTGCTGTCTAACTTTTTAATCGTAGCATAATGTTAATGCTATTAGACTTTCTATAAAGACACACAGAGGTCAAGGATGCCAGAGGGAAAAAAAAGAAAAGGGGAAAAGAAGAAAAGGTTACACATGCTAATTACATTTGCTGGAGCTTAGCATGATGGTGTGACCTATATTTATGCATTTTGGCCTGATAATATTATTTTGAACTATCTTTTCACTATTAACTGCTTTTAGATTCAGGTATGAAACCTGTTATAGAAGACCAGGGAAAAAAAAAGTATCCTTGCACTGCTGAAAGATGATTCCTCCCAATTCCCCTCAGTGGAAAATCTTTCATTTTCAGTTTATCCATATTTATACATCTGTTCTTCCCTACACAAGAAGATGAAGTGAATTGCACAATTGAAGAGGTACACATACACAGCGGATCTTCAGTAAAACTCATTTCATACCCATATAGATCCGCAATTACATGTGTTGAGGAGCAGCCGGTTCTACTAAATTCCTCATCCAGCTATCACAGATATCATGTTGTTTGCCTTATTGTCAAACAAATAGTAACGTGTACATAGAATTTATGCTTAGTTTTGCATATCTACACTTTGTTTCAGGTAAGGATGCCATGGACAACACTACTTAGTGCAAGAATTTTGTGTCTTTCTTGCTGCCAGTGTAGGTGGGGAAATTCACAGTTATTCTTGGGGGGTTTTATGTCATTATTCATATTTGTACAAGCTTGTACTACATTGCAACTTTGCTGTTAAATATTGCCTCTGGCCTATATTTAGCATGATTTATTTAAATTTCAATTGGAGGAAAAGACAGCTTCTTTTAGTATTATGTGATCAAAATTTTGAAGCTCTACAATTTTCTTGCTGCTCACAGAAACAAAGCATCCAGGCTCACTGAGAAAGCCTTTGCTACAAGCTATAAATATTTGCTGTTTCTAAAACCTCAATGAAGGATTTAGTTATTAAAAAACTAAAGGAAGAAAATTGCTAATAATGATTGGTTTGAGCTAATGAGATGTTTTTATGCAAATGTATGAACCTTAAATATGACCTGGAAACAAAAGACTGCTTAACAGTTACTATTAAGCTATACATTAGGAGATCAATTAAAGAGAATTTCTTTCTAATGATCAAGCTATATAAGAGTTGCTATGGAAACCTGGAAAAGGAGAGATTCAGAATGCAAAATAGCAATAGAAACAAAACCAATATTTGTAAACAAGTACTGTAGAATGTGTATAATCAGTTAAATAATAAAAGACTGATTCAATTCTTTCCACTCCAATATATTTGAAAGAAGGGCATTTTTCCATGTGAAGATACCAGTTTAGTTGATATTTGGATGTCATAAAGAAAGGTGATGCCAAGATAATCCTTCTGTAATCAAAAATAGTGCACCAAATTACAATAGAGGTTGTTAAAAACAAGAATAAGTCTTCCCCCATACCCTAAAATAAAATGGTACTTGTGTTAGAAGAAGCTTAAAGTATTCTGATTTTCTTGTGTGAAGGGTGCTGCCAACTTTGCATGTTTCCATTTTGGTTTTTTCACCTATGTCATGTGAAGTTACTGAACATCCATAAAATACATAATAATATAGTGTTAAATAGCATTTTGTGTTAAAAAAGGGATAATTCTGTCACTAAGTAGGTGTTTTCAGTCCAGGTTGAAGAAGGCAAAAATACACATAATCAAGTTTTCCAGTATACAAGACATACCTTGCCAATATATAAATTGAGAAAGGTTCAAAGCAAGGCTGGTAATTGGGATTGCCTGTAAAAATCTAGGAATCTTCTTGCAATAAACAACAGATATAATGGACTAGATGCATTCTCTCTGCCCTTTGTTCTTCCATTTTCATATTGTCCATTGCTGCTTCTTCACGATGAAAAAAGCACCAGAAAGTCTCCAGATTTGGTGGGCAAGAATCTGCAGTTCATTCTTTTGAACAATGCTAAGGGCAGGGAGACCCTGAGCCCAGAGGAGACCAGTCCCAGCAGCAGCTACCAACAGCTTCAAAATCACGGCTTAGGTCTTTAAACCATGGAGTAACCTCTTTCCGAGGATATATTGGTATAGCTCAGCTGGCAATCTCTGTGTTTATTTGTCAGCTATTTGTAGAGCCACACAATCCAAGCATGTGAACAGGTTCCTAAAGTTACACATTCATTCAAGTTGTATTTTAGACCATTCCTGACAATCTTGAAAGCAACAAATATCAACCTGTTCTGAGGAACATATTCATGTGGAGGAATACATTTGACAATAGTCTCAGTCTTCCAACGTGGAACTTGTAAAAACTGCATCAAATTAATAGTATACAAGCATGATAGAAAAATTATAATGAAGAATTAATTAAAACATTGTCATCAGTGCTACAGAGGTGGATGGGAGCATTTCTGATTGCCTATTTCAGGGTTCTGTTTTGATCAATCCTATAGAATATATTTTTCCTGTTATAATTCTGCTACAGTCATGTATGGTGGGACTACCAAAATGATCTAACTCTACAGATACCAAGCTAAATAATTAATTTCCATGTAAAATTACAAATGCAAATATTTTCAAAAATCTCCTTCTATGTTTTTTCATGTGTCTCATGTCATGTACCACATTAGCTGGTAATACTTTCCTGCTTTATAAATGTTATGTGAAACTTGTTTAACCCTCTTCTTGAAATATGTCTTCTAGGATAAAATCCCTTTAAAATATTTGCTTTATACACTCAAGATCTTACTTTTCTTTGTAAATGACTTATAATCCATGTTTTTTGAAAGTGTGACTCTAGAGATGTAACTCTGAATAGAAGGCAGCAACACTTCAGGGATACAACACAAAAAAGAAAGAGAAAAAAAGGAATATTTAGCCAACTTGAGGCAATAAATAGTTATCAGAAGGAAAAGACTATTATTTCTGAAAGAAAATCTTTCAGACTTCCACTTCACGGGAAGGTCATTTTGGCTACCTTCAATGAGATAATAAAGAAATCCAATTAGCTCTATATAGAAGTTACAAATCTGTTCTCATCAAAGAACACATAGCCTACAGAACAAGCAAACAGAATGCTATTAAATTGAAGCCATTAAAAAGAAGAGTTGTATCTGTTAATAAGAGAGGACTTAGAAGAATTCAGCTAACTAAAGAGAAAATAAATTACAACTACTTGTCATATAATTCCAAGTAGCTGACAAAAACTCATGAGTCACTAAAAAAAAACAAAACACAACAAACAAACAAACAAAACCAAAACAAAAAGAAATTGTATTTTATTGACTGATTTGTAAAATGAGGTACTGAGCTCCTAGATTCATATATTTAAACTTTGTAAAAATCAAGGAAATCTCGTGTGAAACCAATAATCCTTCTCAACGAAAACACAGACTCCTCTCTCCTAAGGGATTTCTTCAAAAAAAAGAAAACAATAAATTTGTCTTGGAGAATGACATAGGGCCAACTAACTTTTGGGATCAATGGAAGAATCAAGTTCCAAAGTCAAGGACTCAGAGGAAATACCATCCGGAATTTGAGTTTTCAACAAGATCAGAAATTAATTCAAATGTACTAATTTGCTGAACAAACTTAATAAAATATTTATAATACAGTCCTACAAATATTCCACATTCAGAAACCAGCACAGTCCAATATCCATATTCATATGTTACAATCAAAAGTGATTGTCAGGATGTTACAAGCACTCACTGTGGTATGTCTACAGCCTCAAAACTTGCTATAAATCCTTATATATGACAAATTATCTTCAAAGTAAAATGTTTTATTTTAGGACAAAAATAAACAAACTTTAGAATTTCATTGTTTTATTTCCAGTTAATTACTTGATTTAAATGCACTTTGAGATCCCAGAATTCCATTCTGGTAAGCTTTGCTAAGTGTTCAGGGAAGAAAACAAATATGACAAGATCACAGATTTGAATAAACAAACTAATTTTTGACGTAACATTAACTGCAAAATTGTACTATTTAAGGATGAAATTTACTCCATATTCTGCTAACCCTACTTGATCTCTTGCTTTTAAAATGAGAATTTCTTTCTTCTTTCTCTTTTAAATCATTTGACCACTACTGTATGGAAATAACCACTTTTGCTAATTACTTCACTGAGAAAAAAATTATAGAGAAAATCAAGATGAATGAGGCACTGTGCTTTGCACAAATCAGACAGACAAGCTGTCAGCGCTGCCTAACCCATCCTTAGAACAATTCCCTCTCCCCAAGGAAGTTGTCAGGAAAATGGAGGTCCTTGTCATTTCTCCGCTTGCAATTTGGGACTTTCCTTTCACACCTAGTTTATTTCTAGAATCTTTTGACACTATTCTTGCAATTAAGTGACAAAATAAATTTTTTCTTATTTCATCTTTAAGCTGGTATATATACCTCTCTAGTGCTATACATATGGGGTAGGGCATGGCTAATAAATCTGTTTCTTGCTATTTTGTTCAGTCTCTGCAGTGCATTTGTCCCACAGACATGTCAAGAAGGTAGCTCTGTGTCAGTTTCAAGTGACTGGGCAAATTACCAGCGCTTGAAGACCCCTGGGAGACTCATCAGTGCTGGAGTGCCCTTGAGAGCACACAGGAGCATGCAGGGTGTCAGTGTGGGAGCTTGCTCCCTGTGAGCTTGTCGAGCAGACCCGCTTCTCCAACATTTTCTGCACAGGCAGCTTTTTGCTAGTGGATACTACAGCTGAAGAAGTCTGTGGAGTATATTAGGACCTCAAATTCACTGGGACCGTTTGATACTGAGGAGCAATGTTATTAATAGTTTAATATAGAATATATATATGTATATGTGTGCATGTGTGTGTGTGTGTGTGTGTGAGCGCCTGTGTGTATGTGGCTGTAATAATGAGACCTTACCAAAAAATGTCTCAGTTTGCATCTGGAGTATGAGGAAAAATATGAAAAATTGTGGAGTTGTGGTTAGTATTAATAATTTATTTTACTCATTCTCTTTAAAGTTTTTTTTTTTCTTGTTTTTTCACATAACTTTAAATTTCACCAAGCAGAAGCCAACATTTCCTCAGCTGCAGTCCTTAGAGATGTAGAAAAAATTCTGGACATTTTTAAAAGGGAGGTCAATAAAAGCGTTACAATAAAAAGAAAGTTTCATGATGTATTGAAGAAGCATATGAGTGTAGGAAAAGACATTTAATGTGTGATAGAGCATCTGTAGGATGCATCTGATAGAGCATCTGATAGAGCATCTATGGTAGTAAATTCTACCTAAAAGCTGCATTAATTTCTATGATCTGTTACATACAAACACACACATATATGTATTAAAGATGGGAGAGATCTGTGCTATACAAGATAATGGATTTGCTGTTCATAATCTCAAATATCAAAAGCTAGCAAGTGTTACAGGAGAACTCATTTTTAAAATGAAAAATATTTTCCCCGTATAAATTGAGCAGTATATACACTGCAGATTACATAGAGCTGAGCTTGACCAAGCCTTATCAAGAACATTTACAAAAACATTCCGATTTAACAATGTAACCTTTGTTTTTACACTAATTCAAAACTAGCAAAGACTGTATGCCATGCTCATTCAAGATAAAAGAGAAATGTGGACACCTGGGTAATTTATGTAAGGAGCAAAACCTTAGAGAGTGACAAAGAAGCTGTCCACATTTGGAAATAGGAAATAAAAAGACAGAATTAAAATAAAACCAAAAAGCACAGGGAAAAACCCCAGAATTATATACAATGTAAGACTCAGTTTTACTTACGAGTTGTCAATATGGAGACGTCTGGAAAGTATTAGTCTGAATTAATAAAATAAATAAAATCACATTAAAATATATTATTTGGACTGAGATAATATGGGAGCACACACCTAAGGTGGTAGTAGTTCAGTTAGGTTACTTCACCCCCAAAGGAAAGTAAACTAAATCAAACTGAAGCCATGATGGGTTCAGTCACCATATGTCAGCAGCCAGTACATACACATGGCAAATATAAGGTCATCTCAGGGCTTAGGTAAGAACCGCAGGCTAAATTAGCCACATAAAAAGTTACTGTGGATCATCAATAAATTATGTGTGTGTCTGTGGCATATAATTATCCACAAAAATCCTCACAGGGATTCAGTGTTTTTTAAATAATCCACTTGTGATATTTGCAATTTTTTTTGCAAGCATTGTTATTAAGAGGTACTAGGCAAAGCATGCTGTCTAGACTTAGTTCACTAAAGGACATTAAGGTATCCAGAATTTACAAACTGATGAAAAATAGAATCATATTATTTCTTCTCTTAGTGTGTGTGAACTAACTCAGATTGTCTCCTCAGAGTACTATTTTTTTTTACGTTTCAAAACGTCTTCCTGTATTTCCTCCAAACCACATCATTTTTGAGCACTTCAAGTTCATTAAAATATAAGGTGGTAACACCCAGGTGAAAGACTTCCATGGAGTTACTCGGAAAACACTGCTTTCCAGGAAATGTATTCCCTTCTGCACGTTGTGACTTAAAGAGGTTAGGCAGAGGAGCAGAACAGCCTTGTGTGTACACAAGTTCCTGCTTCTTGCTGGATGTGCAGTAGGTGACACACTCAATCTCTTTCCACCCAGACTCCTCTCTGTGAAGGATGTGAAGGGTGAAGAGCCTCACTTCTGATCCAGTGACAAAACGCCTGAACTAAAGACTTTAGCTCTTTCACCTCCTGCCCTCCCTGCCCTGCCTCTCTGCCTTTTACTCCGAGCTGCCCAGGGCCTCACCTTTAACTGGAGTCCACATATGGCAAATATGTTTTTTTAACAGGCTTTTAGTGCTATGAATATATTTAATGGATATGATATAATATATATGACAGATAGGATAAAATATAGTGGATTTTTCCACATTCAGCATGACTATACTACAAACTGAAAGAGAAAATGGAGGGTCTGTCAGATAGGTAGAAATGTTTTTAATCTATCCTATTTGTCAGCAGAAATTTGGAACGGTAAACTAAGCATGTCAATTTACTGTTTTCAGGCAGATCAGTGCTGAAACAGCAAATAGTGACTTCTAAATCAGCAGAATTTAAATTATTTTTCTTCCTTTTCTAATGCAACTGTTCACCCTTCTGAGTTACCGAATGAAACTGCCTGCAGATTCAGGAAGCTAACAGCCTGTTATCTGGTTAGAGTAAGAAAGATTTAATTATCAGTAATAGGGCCCAACACAGTTGAAAGCACGTATTCTTCTACACCACTTTGCTGCAAGCAGTTGATTCAGAAGCTGAAATGTTTCTTTAATTTGTGCCAGCTGCTAACTGTCACCTGGAGCCATCGCCATTATTGCAATCAGACATCTCGGGGACACATGGGCCATGATTCAGCTGCCCAGCCAAGCTCTTTTCCATTGGTGATAGTAATTGTGGGTGTAACAAGGTTCATTATTATCTTCCTGTGCAATGAGGGCTCTCGTCCCAAGCCAGAATTACTGCACTTTGAGCACTGTTTTTTAAAGTGCTCAAAGACAACAAGTGAACATACAGCATATCAGAATATATATTTTTTTAAATTAGAAGAGCATTCTGTTAAATAAAAATATTTATTTGGAAAGCATCCATACATTTCTGAAAATATTACTCGCCTCAATAACATTTTCCAAGCTACTGGATATTGTTGTACATATGTAAAAAAACAAATGCTCAATTTTTAGCCATGGAAATTAACCATTTAAGTACTAAACACTGTAGTGTGAGAAGGTTGCTGTAGTAACATGGGCATGAGGAAGGACTCTCTAAAGAGACTAATAGATTCTGTAAAATGTGGGACTCATGGTCACAACATTTCTTTAGCACCTCCAAAAAAAATCTGTCTTGGGAAGGAGGCAGACCATGGTATTATCTATATTATTTTTTATTTGTAGGAATCACTGCTTCACTACTCATACTAAGGTCTTTCCAGAATCATAAATGAAAACACTGAATGCAATAGGGAAGTAGACAGCATGAATTTGGGGCTGTAACTGGGGTTCACTGGGAAGCATGCCAACCTGCTGTTCACTGGATGTCAGGAAGGACCCCATGTATCACTCAGCATCTAACATTTTTCTTCTCAAAATATTTATTAAGATTTAATTGTCAGTAGCTTCAGATATGTGCATATGGGTAACCACAGAAAATTTAATATACATAGTGTCTTTATTAGGAGATCCAAGACAAGGATCTGTCAGCTTTAAGAGCTGCCCCAAAGTCCCTACATCTCCACAGCTGCCTGGAGTCTGCAGAAATAAGTAATGGTGGCCTGATAGCTCCCCTGACAGCTTTTGGTATCATTCTTTCTCTGGGAATGTGGCTTTAACTTGGAGAATCTGTAAAATTGTGCTTCAGCTTCAGATGATGTGATGGGTACCAGGAGAAAACATTGCTTTGTGTTTCTCATCTCATAAGCCATATGAGGAAAGGCCAAAATCCTGCCTCATTTAATTCAGACTTAGTGTTTTATAAAACAGGTAAATAGCTCAGTGAACAGATCAGAAAATTGGGAAAGAGATAAGCGCATATGGTGTCAATGGCCAAGGTTCAGTCAAATACACTAAATAATATGGCTTCAAATTCAATATTGTGCTCCAGATTTTATCAAAAACAAGGACTTATCTGCAGCCTCAGACTCGAGTGAAGTACTTATTTAGTTCACCTTTTGATTAAAGTGGAAAATGACAGGGAACCAGAATACATTTCAAGCAACTTGACTGTGTATTTGTTTTTACTTAACTATTGCACTGGAGACTATTTTGTACTCAAAGCCACCCATTCATGTTAAATCTGGTAATAACAGTGATATTTTCTTTGCCAATCACCATCTTTTCTTACAAAATTTCTGTGACAGAAACATATTTACAGCACCACCGACAGCAGTATAAAGCTAAAAAATTCTTATTTAAATCACGTAAATTATTCTGTCTACTCAACCTTTTGTATCTATGCACCTACTCCCCACAGAAGAACGGCTCCAAAGTGTACAGACATGTTTCAAATCCTTTGTTGCAATCCTGGCAGTCCTCTCACTGTGCCAGATTTGTGTGTGTGATCAAATATACATTTCAGTAGAACAGTCCAGAACTCTTGTGGAAGTTATGATCAGGCCTCACATTATTGCAGTATATTTAAATTATCTTTAAGAAATTCTTTGCAAACCTGCAACTTACTAGATTAACCACATTGCAGATAATAAAGGAAAATTATGTTAAATGAGAACAGAATTCTTTTAAAATATATTAATTCTGACTATATTATTTTATATCATATAAATAAGAGCAAACCATTTTACTTTCAAGTTAGGAAAAGTTTTGATGAAAGAATATCCTGATTTTGCACCAACTTTTCAAAAGTTATGCAAATATGCATTGATTTACTTGCATTATTTTATGCTGTTTCTTTAAGACCATATTTTATAGAGTCAGTCTGGGGTTTGTGAGAGAAGTATAATACATACCTTAAGGAAGTAGAATATGTCACAGTAATGACACAAAAGAAGAGACGGAGACACCTGTTACCAGTAAGGAAGAGAGAGCAGGAACAGGGGCAAGGCCTGCCTTCTTTTATTTTATATACATTTAGAAATCACTATTCATTGGAGGAAACAAGTTCTTCCTCCCTCAATCACAGTGGTCAAAGGAAATGTCTATCAAAGTTCTGTGTCCAGGAGAAAGGAATGTAAATGATAAGATACAGTTACAACAACATAGCCATGTTTACATAGAAATGTGTGAGAAACTAGCTACAAAAGAATGACAACATCCAGAACTGCAAAAATCAGGGCAACAGAAAACTTTTCAAAATACCTCAATTTAAATGTATCTATCAGAAGACTCAGAAAAAATATATCTGGACTATGTGATATATAATCCAAGCTGAATTATACATAATGTTGAACAACTAAATTATAACGTTAATCCACATTTTTCCCAAATTAAAAAAAATTACAGTTTACGTTCTGTGTAGTGAGGGCACCAAAAACAGTTCCAACATCATATTACTGAAAAAATGTTGGAAAAATAGAGATTAAACCTTTGCTTTACTGTCACCTGTTCAAGGTAATTCAAGAGATGTTAAAAATTACTTTATTTGTTCATATGTTCCTTACTTTTTATGTGTGCTCATTCTATTCTATAGATTTATAAACAATTTCAAAAAATACAATATGCACTCAATTTATCTTTCAAAAATGTTCTTATGAATGCAGTCTGACTGTCAAAAAAGGAAGTGTGTGTTACTTACGAAAACTGAATTAGAAACTGTGACTTATTTAAGAAAGAATTTGCTGCATCAATAAACTCCAGTGCATCCCAGCAGATTCAGATGGACCGCTCAGTGATCTAATGAAATGTTCAGATGCCGGAGCTTTCCAGTTGTGCAGCCTGCTTCCTGATATCCACCTGTGGCATGGCTTGGGACTTCTCAAAATAGAAGAAAATTTAGAAAACTGAACTGAAAGCTAGCAAATCAAGTTTGCTATGAAGTATTTCTTAGTGAGACTTAATCTTTAGTTATTTAAATTGAGGAAGTTTTGCCCTGTTTGGGATTGCCCATGTTAGCATTTCAGTATGGATGAGGAGCAAAATTTTGAAGTAACTTTTCCATTCCCATTGCCTTTGCCCTTCTTTGCACCATGGAACTGTCTCAGGGTTTGCAGAGTGGGCAAAAGGAAACCCCAAAAAGCAAACCTCATGCTCCCTAGTCCCTGACTGCCATTCATATTCATGGGACCAGTCCAAAATGAATCTGCACCAAGGTGCAGGTGTGCAGGAGGGCATGGGACACTGAGCACAACCAGTTGCACACCACAGTTCTGCCTAATATCCCCCTGACACCCTGATAGAGACAGTCACTTTTTGGCCCAGGAAAGCTGTCCTTCTTCCAAATAATTTCCACATGTGGGTCAGGGGTTAGTCTATGCACTGTTCCTGACAGTTGGGTTAGATGTTTGGGACCAGACTTAGTTATACTGCTCCCCTGTGCAAAATGCCTCCAGGAATAGAAAGGTATTGAGACTTTTTAAGATACTGAAACTGAAGTGGCTTCAGGATAATATGTGGGAGAAGGTCCCAGTGGAGTTAAACCATAACACAGGGCAATCACTGTTCTCAATGACTTCAAAATAGCACAAAGTCCTTTAAAACGGACTTTTTGAAAATGGGAAAGAAAAGTAAATCAAACAATCTGACAACATGCCACAATCTGACAACATTTTAGTAATTTAAAGAAAACTGAATTTTACCATTCCCAAGATAACGTTACAAAAACCCAAATGAAATCAAATTAAAAAAAAACCACCCAACCCAAAACAGTTAAAAATCCCAGAAAAAAAGTTAGAATGGAGGATCAGGAGAAGCCAGCATGACAGCTGTCAGCTGAGGGTTGCATTTCCAAGGAAAGAGCATAGGCAAAGCAGGCAAAGACTCATGAGTGAGACATGCAGCCGTCACAGTGTTTTTATGGTAAACAATTATCTTTTCCTCATGTTCTTGAAGAAAACACACAAACCTTCACTGCTGAGAACTACATCCAGCTTTGAACTTGTACCCAGTTTATTGCAACTTTCCATCTTGGCTGACAGCCAGGTAAAATGTAAATCGGTATTTGAAACCACCAGAAAACTGATGGGAAAAAAAAATAAGGTTTCTTAGCACCCTGTTTTAACTTCTCTTTGATATATCTTCATCATTTAAATACTAAATGCTATTTTTCTTTTTGTTTTTCACTCTGTTTTTACATTTATTGATGATAACTTAGGCTTTTTTTTTTTTCTCAAGTGATAGTCATTCCTCTTGATAACTGTCCCTAATTCTATGTTCACCTTTTCGCATTTGGCCTCTCTAGTTTATGTTGGTCCCTGAATTCTCAATTTTGTGGGTATTATCTCATGACAAGACATTTACATCTCCAGGATTACAATTATGTTTTTTCATCCATGTATCCATTGTATCCGTGACTGAGAATTTAATTACATCTAGGGATAATAAAAACTGCAACAACATAAGCCAAGTATTCGAAAACATTGGTACTTTGTTGTTCAATAACACCTAACCCTAGAGTACAGCAAAATCACGGAGGAAAAATGACACTATAAGGCCTAAAATATGTCTCTCAATTATATTCTCATAGAAAGCTACAGAAAATGGTTTACTTTTAAGAGAAACAGTCCAAAAGATTCAGCCACAGAACTCTACAAAGGGGAAAAAACTTTCAAAATAGTAGTGTTAATTGAAGAGAAGCCTGATATTTTGACACAGCAAATGGGAGGGATGGAAGAGAAACAGGTCAGAAGCCAAACATAAATTATGAGAGGGGCAATAAACATGAACCAGATTTCACAAATAGAAAGGGGAAAAGGTTTGAAAAGCCTTTAATGTTAACAATAAAATTTTGAAGTTGATTCTCAGCTTTAGAAGTAGTCAATGCAGTTGCCTAAGTAAAGGGTAATATGAGAGTATCAAAACCAATAATAAATAAAAAAAGAGCCAGATTTTCGAACAGATTGCAAGCAGAAGGCCAAAGGCTTAGAAATAAATACTACAAGTTCATAATTGTTAGAAATAACTGTGGTCTGATAGAGAAATTTGGCAGAAAATTCTAAACAAGTATAAAAATAGACTATAAATAGGCTAGTTATTATTCATCCTACAGTAACACAGAGCACACCTGTGCCTTTTTCATCACTAAGATTGAGATATTTTGACAATGACTTTTAACTAAGTGTTCTCACTGCACATTGTCACTGAACAGCCAATTGGAGAAACCTCATTTTTCATCAATGGAAAGATCAGAAGTATTTGGGAATTAAGATCTTGGGAAAACGTGACACTTTGTGTATATTTGGCTCAAATGCCCCAGATTTCAAGAACTTTTAGGTGTCATTTATAGCATATACATGTATCTAAACTGTTATTGTTCCAGCTGCGGAGAGAAAGAATTAAATAGTACAATAGAAGCCTGAAGAGGTTAGCTAGGCTATCTCCCCTAATATAAGATCATCTTAAAGTAATATAGTCAGACAGTGAAGATATCACAACTTTTACTGTTTATGCCCATGTCTATCCCCATCCCCATTATTCTTAGTATTGCAAAGCTTCTCTTCACATCCAGCATTATATCTTGACAAAATGTAAACCTAAGACTCGTTATGCTACATGTTGCAGACATGGCAAATAGATTATCTCTTTCTTCACACAATGGCCTTTGCATACTTGATGACAGTTATTGTGCTTGTTTTCTGTCTTTCATTCTCCAGATTCAGCAACTCCAATTCTTCAGCATGCAAGACTGTACCATTTACTTCACTGGAACTAGGTAGGGACTCTCCCATTCTTCAAAATAAAGTTTCTTTGGTTGAAACAAAGCCCACTTGAGGAATGTGAAACAGACAGGAAAGGAAATCAGTTTGGTAAAATCACAGTGAGACTACTTACATCTGAAATTTGATGTCTGTTGAGAAGTTATGAGCATGGGACAAAGAAGATAACTTCTCAAAAACACATAAACATATAGATAGGGCCATCCCCAAATGGGACCACAAGTGAGTAACAGAGGACAACCCAAAGGACCTCATCCACTGGAAAAGAAACTCATTCCCTGTTCTCAGTGAATGAAATTCGGAATCCCTTGCCCTTGGTTTAGGAGGTCAGAATACCAAGAAACTGGGCTCATTTATGACTTCTGCCAGAAAATAATTGTCAGCAACTTGGTCAGTTCTGTCCAACAACAACAGTCATTTTTACAGCAAGATCAAAGACTGGCAGCTCAAAGAAAAAAACAAATCAAACCATCTGATTTTAACAGGACAGAAATAGCAGTTGCAAAAATGCTAACCTGCCCTTATTGAATTTGCTGCACTGATGTTTTTAATGCAGGGTAAATCATGAATTGGAATGTTTGCATCTTTCCTTTGACTTCACAGAAATACCCAGTAGAATTGAGTGAAAGCATAATTTCAAGAGCATAAAGTTTAAGTTCAGTGTATTCCAGAACATTCATGACCCTAATTGTAGCAGACTTTCTACAACAGGTTTTCCACATTATCTCTAGTATGCAGTGAACATACTTGTCAAATAGGACGTTGATCCTATGTCCTAATGGAACCATCTTTCCATCTTCCTTAAGTACATTGCAGCTTTTACTTTTACAATAAACATTTGTCCTAAATAATAGCACTTATATGAAATACACCGTTTGTAAGGGCCTTGGGAGATGCATCTTGGGAACAGAGACTCATCTACAGCAATATGTTCTGTCAATCCTGAATGCATTGTTAGTGCGATAATAATAATCTCTTCTCCGCCCTGTGTAATACTTATGCAGAGCTTAAAATTATGAAACTTTCTTTACTATAGTTCAAACTAAGAGTGATTTATACCATTTCACATGCAAACACTTGACAAATGCAGTCTATCTTGGTAATTCTGACACAACCTTAACTCTAGTGGCAATAGCAGGTGTCACTTGATTACTGTATCTCCTGCTTATAACACTGCCATGGTAATTAAAGCACGTCAGAACTACAAAACAATAGTAGTAAAGACACATTTTATGAAGAGACATTAACAAAATTTTTAAAGCCTGATATGCTACACTGTTAGAAATGGAAAACTGTGTTCTTATTCATAATGATTTAGTACTGAATTACAGAAATTGTTGAAAATCCTAAATATGATGGCAGTTGCTACTAGTATTAAGCATTACACACTCACAGAAGTGCTATGACAAATATATTTAAATATCTTTAATGCTGCAAAACCTGGAAAGGCAATTAGAGGCAATAAAATTTGTATTGAATTTGGATAAATTTTAGACAATTAGCCTTCTTCTAAATGCAATTTCTGGCCAAGAAATCCATAGGGACACATGACTTATCCACATTTATTACTCATTAGAGCAGCGTAATTCCTGTCATGGCTGAACATCAAGGAATTAATCATCATAAATTCAGATCAGCTAATGGACTGAATAGTCTTTTTCTCCCAAGAACAAATCCCTAGGTAAAGCATATGAAATATAAATTGACCACAGCAAAGAGAAGTGCATAACAATAATATGCATAGTAGCTATATACAGTTACTATGCTCAATATGTATATACATGCATGCAGTGTATATTCGTAATGTATTAGGAAAGTAGATGTACTCACGGTCACTTCTCTTACATTTCAGATAGAACAGATAAAGTTTGTTCACACTCTCTTATCACCTCCAAATGTTTCAAGACAAATATGCTCTATGAACAGAATTTGTCACTCTTCTCTCAGGATAAAATTTTATTCCTCTCTTGATTAACAGTACAATGAATTTGGTCTCTATTTTTTTCATATCTTTCAGTTCTTGTTCCTCCAGTGTAACAAACTTAGATTTTTCAGCTCAATATAGGCAAAGAACAACTGAAATATTTTTATTATTATAAAGACAGAGTTCAACAGAACAAAAAATTCAGCAGTTTGAGAATGGCAGACTTCTTCAAAAATAACTGTTATTGAAAATGAATTTTTCAATATAGTCACATTGGAGCTGAACACAAACCCAAACATTTTCAGGTGGAGAAGAGGTGAATAAATATAGATGTTAAATTACTAATTACGTTTCACCCATATTCACATTCTTCTGCATTAACTTGAAGGGAAAAAATGATAAAAATTAATGTCTGAACCATCTTGCTTTTTTGTCTTCCTCCTGCAATGAAGTCCTTGAAAATTCCATTTCCATTTTCCAGGCTACGACTAATGAATTTCACAGAAGTTTTAAGTAGGATGCTTTATGTGATCCGAAAACCTGTCTCTTGAACTTACTTTAACCTCACCTTTTTATAATTAGAAAATTCCACCTAGTTTAAGATTCTTCTTTTAGTTTGTTTTGTACCTGCTTTTCTTTGTAGGAATATCCTTTTTTTAAAAAAAAAGATTAAATCACTGCATTTAATTTGATATGTATTTAAAGGAAATAAATATAACAATCTCTATACGAATAAAACAAATTCTTTGTATTTTCATAGATGTGGGAAGCATGTTTCAACAAAACTGATTGTGCCGCCTTAGCGTCCTCTGGTTTGTTTTGTGGGTCTTACACAGAGTGTACAGACTGGATGATTTTTAGGTTGAAAGCAAACCCAATATATATGCTCCTGAGAACATCTAATATAGTCTAGCAATAGTCAGCTTTCAGCCCATGAGACCAGAGATAGCCCAAACCAAATTGAACTGGATGCCATCAGGGCCCCATAGTCGGCCTTGCTGATCTTGATGCCAATCCTTAAAATACACACATCTGTTGTTCTCTATACCTTCTTCAGCGCAATCAACTTTCTGAAAATGTGTATGTCCTCAGGTTTCCTGTGACAATGTAAATAATTCCATCACCATCATAATATTCACCATGCTATTTTTCTCTTATAATAGTTCAGTGGAGTCCTGTATTGATGATGCCTTGCAAAATTACTGTCAGAAAACATCATTAACAATCTGGGTTTGCCCATGGCATTAGAGGATGTATTTAATAAGACTGGTCTCAAAACAGGTCTATAGGTTACTCTTGGCATTATGTTTTTCCAAGCTAGTAATTCCATTCACAGCATAATCCATTATCACCTCCCATTTAGCTCTTCTTATCCACTTTAAAAGTTCTTGTACTAGCCCCATATTATCAAATTCAGTTGGTAATTTCCCTTGTGGCACCCTATCAAATGCTTTAGTGAAATCTAGACTGACTACACAGAACACATTTCCTCTGTCAAATGCCATTTAAAACCCAAGATAGCAGGATTAATCTGACGTGATCTACCTTTGACAAAGATATTTTGCATTTCATCCTCTTTTCTATTTATCTCCCTACATTTATTCTTAGCGTGTGTGTGTGTGTATACATATATATACATATATGTAAAACTTTGAAAAGCTTTGCATATTATTGAGGTAAGACTATTAATCTTATTGTTACTTGACTACCTTTTTAACTTTTTTTCCCATAAACACCATATTTACTTCTCTATATTGAAAAAATCATCTAAAAGTTAAAGCACTTACTGAACATTTTGTCTTGCTAAATATGCAATGTCAGATCTCTCAGGATTCTGATACAAAGACTGATGAATCTGAAGCTGAAGTAAAATTCAAAAACATTTGAGATTAAACAATTATTTTACTCAGACCTTACCAAATCTTATAATTACCTTCACTGAAAATTTATTTCACATGTTTGTTAATTCCAAGAGATAATCTACAGCACTTTAAACCTTAATCACAATCTCATATATGTCCCTTGCTCTCTGACAGTCCTAGGAGTTGTATGAGAAACATCGCTCCAGAACTCCATTGCCAAAATAAGCATTCAGATCCAAAATGGAAGCTACAACACATGGCTTAAATAACACCACAGACACATAAATTTAGACATTATATTAATTAAACTATATTTTATAGTAATAAACACGTATTTTTGTAATGATGACTGGTAGTAATATCTAATTTGTCTTCATGACTTGTATGAGACAGAGAATCATCATTGGATGAGCATTATCCCACATATGACGCCTAGTGGAAGGAAAATAGATAAAGTCAAGGTTGACACATTGGCTTCAGGTGATTATCAATTTGCCACACTTGCATAAATATAATAAAAACATCAATATAAATATATTTATATAAACATAAATCTTATATTTAGTTTTAATTTTAGCAGTTTTAGTTTTCAAAGGATAAAGATCCTTAGTTCATTCATCTGTTCTTTTCTGTTGCTTTTCAGGTACTTTGAGGATACCTTGAAGCATTGAATTAAACTGATGCTAAAAACAGGTGAAAAAATTAGTCATTTCAACATAATTTTATAATAATGTGTATTATGATGATAAATTGTTTCTCATGTGTTTGCAGGAATTACAAGCTGCTTCAAATCAAGTGTATAAAATATATCATATTTGCATAATTAAGCAAAATCTGTTACTGATAGCAGTAATAATTACAGTAATAAAAGTTTCCTCAATTACAGTAACAAATGTTTCCTGATAACATGTTTATTTTGAGATGCTGTTTTTCCTGGTCAGTAAGTTGTTAAAACATACAGTGAAGGGCTTCTGTGCCTGAGTAGGTCTTTAGTGAAACGGAGAGAGTTGAAATTGATGCAAAATTTCACCTCCACTGCTCCAGGTTTCTAAGTGTTTCAGATGCCTACTTGCCAAAATTCCAGGTCCTTGAGGGACAGGCCAGTATACTAAATAAGGGGGTTCTTAGGGTAGTGGTGCCTTAAGACTCTTGCCTTTTATACGTTTTTCATATATTCAAAGCTCTGCAGACAATTGTATTTTTCCTACCCCATTAGTTAGTTAGACAAAACACATTCCAAAGACCCTACAATAATCTTGTTCCTTCTGGGAATCAAGGACATTTCGCTGTCCCATGTCTCATACAGTATAAACAAAAGTAGGGCTAGAATTCCGGGGGGGTCTTAGTAGGGGACCGAACCCAAGGGCTAGATGACCTAATGGACTTATTTTTTAATTGGATAATATTTGATTGATATGCTAATTTGTTAAACTTAGAAAAACTGTAGAAACTCAATTCCAGTTGTGCATATAGCCACACTATGCACCTTGAAAGCTTTCAATAAAGGACCTGCTTTTTATGTTACTATTCTAATACTGTTGCAAAGTTTTCTTTGTTTTAGGCAACAGTAGATCTGAATAACTGTTTAGTATTAATATAGCTGACTAACCGATCTCTCTGAAGAGCTTCAGTTAGGTTGATGTATCCTTTTACAAGAAAATTACCCTAAAGAAGACCTGGATGCTGGATCCTAGATAGGGACACAATATTGAGTTCCTAGCAGTTGTTAGGAACAGATCACCAATGAAAAATATAAAAAAGAGCCCTAATCTTGACCATTTCTATAATTACAGACGGAGAGATTTGTTTTGTTTTGTTTGTTTTAATTTTTGTTGTTGTTGTTGTTATTTTGTTTTGTTTTGTTTTGTTTTGGATATTTCAGTTCTGCTTTAGAGCTCTGAACTTTCCCTCAAACTAGTTTTAAAGCCAAATCCACAGAGGGAGTGAAAGCTTTGGCTCTGTCTGTTTTTTGGCATGATCTGGTCACCCAAAAGCTGTCAGACCCCTAGGCAAATGTTTATCTCATCCGATTTCTGATGCTATGTCTGGTTGTAAGCCTCAGAGCCACAGTGCAACCTATGTGACCACATAGCACTCTGAGTCCATCAGACCTAAGCTTTCCAGTTAACATTTTACGAAGGGTCAAAGTGAAAAGAGATTTACTATATAGCACACTCTTTTGATTTGGAACAGAAAACAATGAGTGTATGTGACTGCCTGAACTGTCTGAGATCTTAACACAGCTTATTTTTATTAAAGGATATCTGAAGTTTAAAGTGTGACTGGGAGTACTGTGTTGAAAACAGGTTAAGAACAGCTTGATATGTATTAATTAAAAATGAAGTCTGGGTTTAAAATGGAGAGCAGTTGCATCTGGAGGAGTAAGCTGGGAAGAAGTCATTGAAGTGAGTTATACCTTTCACTTTTATTTAACCTTTAAAGTATGCCTTTATTTGTAGAATAAAGTAATAGCTTCTCTCTGCCATGACTGGTTGGAAATCATCATCTGTAGTGGAAGGATTTTTAGGAGGGTCAATTTTGTTTAAGCCTGGTTGCTCTTCTAAATCATATTGTTAAATCACACATGATTAGATAATGGATATTGTGAAAACAGAATTTATTTTAAGTAATCTCTATATTTTATGTTAAAGACCGGTTACTTATTCAGTTATTAATCAGTAGTCAATCAAAATTAAGTTGTCTAAAGGTGATGTATA
The DNA here is from genome assembly GCA_013398175.1 of Climacteris rufus. NCBI lineage: Eukaryota > Metazoa > Chordata > Aves > Passeriformes > Climacteridae > Climacteris > Climacteris rufus. The sequence goes on from VZRZ01000586.1 coordinate 969,594, forward strand.
ATTTTAATAGATCTGTAAAATATTTGTCAAGTCAGAAATGTTTAAATAATTAAATAATAACTATTCTGTTATTTCCTTAATGATAAAGCAGTATTGCTTACAACTGCAGAAACCAAGATAAAGACAGGCAATCTGCTACAGGTGATTTATTAAGGCTTTGCAATAACATCATAGCTGATCACTCAAATAATTTGATATCTGTGGCATTTAGTGTTTATAGAAAACGAAACATTCCAAAGACTAAATCTGTGTTATACATTGGTAATGAAGATTCTTAGTAACACACATGAGGAGTACGTTAAAGGTTCAATTTTTTCTTATATAAAACTAAAAAAATTTAAAAGAGACATTGACGGAACTAGGCACAAGAAATATCCAGAAAATATATATATTCAGTACTGAGTATAATTTTTCAGTTGGGGGATCCAGTTCTTGGAATGCAATAGGCATATCTTGAAAGAGAGCTTGCATCAAAATTGAGTCTAGTACTGCAATGTACACAAGGTAAAATGTAGAAAGAATAAAACTAGGATCCTTTTTCTGAAGTGTAGTAAATCAATTGTATTGACACTGAAGAACAACAAAAAGGGCAATGAAGTTCAATCACCAATGTAAACATGGAACTAGATGATTTAATGTCTTTCTTCCTCCCTCGTCCCACATGCCTCTCCCTCTTTAATTAGCGTCTCTCAAAAGTTTGAGTATTTTTGGAGCTAACAAGGAATTCAAACTGATGTAACACACTCCTTACACCTGCACTCCCAACAACATGCTGCTATTTCCATACAGAGGATATGATGTGAACAAGAGATAAACTGTAACTGAACAAATGCTCTATCCACGGGCACTGCAAAGTAGTTACTGTAGGTGGGCTATCCACATATCTCTGGGGGCTGAAGCCCATGGGCTACCTTTAGTGTTGATGCCTCAGTTTGAAACAAGTGCTTGTTTCTCCAAAATACATCTTGCAAAGACATATACATTGATTTACCTGACCAAGAATGCAGGTATGTAGTGGGGAAATAGTGGGTTTTCTCCTTGATATGGAATTTATGCTGCTACATGCTCAAGTAACAAAACAAAAAGGATAAAATTTCATCTATCTGGATCCATTTTAGTCACCATCTATCTGTTTACTGGAAATGCTGGTACATGAGGCTGAAAACTATTGCTGCCTAAAGTAAATTTTACTGCTCCAGAAACAGAAATAGGAAAAAAATCCAAACCTCTCCAGTCATTCTTGTAATATAGTGACTAAACATTTTGAAGTCCTCACCATTGCCTTCTCTGGACCTTCAGCCATACTGATTTCAGTATGCATACAGAGTGCTTGCTAAGTATTTGCCCTTAAAAAATACTAAATAATGTAAATGCAAGCAGACTTCTCACTGAATTAAAAGGCAAGCAAATGCACACTCCTCAGAGGAATGAAGGCTCTAGGAGCAGTGAATATGAAAGGGGGAATCTTATCAATGTTTACAGAAACCTGAAAGGAGGGTGCAAAGAAGATGAGCCAGGCTCTTTTCAGTGTCATTAAGTATAAGGACAAGAGGCAACAAGCACAGACACAGGAGATTTCCTCCAAACATCAGGAAATTTTTTTCCATGAGGGTGGTCAAGTGCTGGAGCAGGTTACCCAGAGAGGTTGTGAAATCTCTATCCATGGAAATCTTCTAAAGCTGTCTGGACACAACCTTAAGTAACATGCTCTAGGGAACCCTTTGTGGGAATATCGGATCAGAGGGTCTTGAGGGGTCCTTTCCAAACTCAATAATTCTGTGATTTTGTGAATGTCTATTATCAAACTTTACTCCCTCTTGAAAAGAAGTATCCTAGAACCTCATCTAAGCAGTACCCATAGCCATTGTTCCTTTGCTTCTGAAATATATGTCAAGAGGATATCAGGGTGGCACCAGCTCTTGACTGTTGCACTCATACACACATGATCTTGTATTTATCTCCCAAGTAAGAAAGTTCCAAAATAACAATTTCTGCCAATTTTATGTTTAATAAGGGAACTCACTGCTAGAATATTTCAGTAACACATAGCTATAGACTACATTGATCTCATCTGAACAATTTACACAGGTCCAAAACTGTGATGTGAAACACTGGGGACTGGATATCTGATTGAAGAGATCTCACTGAAACCATTCATATTAACTCATAGAACAACCATATTAAGCTAGCAAATTTAATTTAATTAGTGTAAAAAAGATGAATTTTGTGCTTCAACTGCAAGCTTTAAATTCATACATAATGCATCCATATTTGTCACTTTAACGCAGTCAAGAGGAATATATAATCATAATTTGGGGTGAGGACCAATAGGTTTGGCAGGAATCCACTTTTATTCCCTGCTATAAATTTGAAAAGATCACAGGCAAATATTTGGGGGCATGGAAGAGGAAAAAGTTTTAACTTTAATTAGAGCCAGATTATCCAGTGCTGTACAGTTTACTGCAATAGCATTTAACCTGGATAACCCTTGTTAAGGTTTACATCTGGTTTCCTAAGGAGGTCCGGGTAAAGGGGAAACATTGTAGTGCAACTTAGTATTTTGAACACAGCCTTAGTAATAGATTTCTTTTACATTTTAAAAAGTTTTATTCAAGGAAAAAGTATATTGCACTGATATATTCCAAAATAACCTACATAGTATAGTAGCAGACAAAAGAATCATCTATAAAAGGGAAATATAAGCACTAACACAGACAGATACTCTTCCTACAGCAATTCCTACACTACTGTTTTAGTGTATGGTCCCAAACACACTGAAACCGGCAGCCTCCAACTGTGTGGTTATCCTGATTTTTTATGGTGTATCACTACATTTTTCTGAAAAGACGGCAGAAATATAGGCACCATGCATTCCACAGTCCTCTGCCCTATGAAGAGGTCTCCCTGTGGTCCTGCTGTACTAGTTGTAAAGAGTATGAACAGAAATTTTCTGTCCTAGACTAACTCTCAACTGGTTGCTGTTCCTATTTTGTATAACCAGCATGAAAGAAATGGAGGAATATCATGTTTCCATAACCAAGCTGCACCTTGTCGTGATCCACACTTGTCTTTCACATGGTTCTCCAGTTACAGTGAGATACTCCAGATATAGTGTGCTCCCATGTAATCTGTTATATAAACCGTTTAAACTCTAGAAAGTGATTCTACAGAGTTGCAACAGCTGTCAAGCCACTGTATTTGTGAAGGGATAGGTTCCAGAAAAGAAAGCAAAGTCTAAATGAATCTTTTATCAAAAGACATATCCTGCACTGGCATTGCAGAGATTAATGATTAGGCTAATAATTATGGAACTACAACACACAGGGTGGTCAATCCTCAATATTCACAAAGTTATGCATCAAAGACCATGTACTTGGTGGCATTTTGGTGGTGGATTTTTTTTTTTCCAGAACTTGTGAATAATACTTTTCAAGATATTATTTTCCTATGTCTTTTTAAATAAGCAATCTATATTGTGTAGCTGTTGGGTATGTTCGAGTGATATGATCTTGCCGAGTAGGTAGAGGAGTGCCTTGCATAGAATAAACTTTTGGCTACTTAATATATAAAGATAAAGCATAATCAGTCATTTGCCCGTGGTGACTCATGATAATTACTGTATTAAACTTTGATAACAGCATTTTTCCCCCCTTCTGTCTCTTCTCATCTTTCCCTGCACTACCCCCAGGCCTTCAGCAGTCTTTACCAGCCTTCTGGTAATATTGTGTTTTGTACAGTGCCAGTAATACTGTCTATCATCTCAGGTCTCTGCTTCCTGGAATCATTAATACTGTGCTTTGGAAATTATTTGAGGCGGAAGGCTCCACAATTATACTTACTGGTTCAGCCTGGTTCCCTGAAATTAGGTTTAGTGCATTTTCAAAAGGAGAATTTTGCAGATAGAAGCCCAAATGGATTTTCAACTAGGCTTCAACCTTTTTGAAACCTATGGATGTTGAATAGTCTTTCACTAGTTGCCATGCCAACTGACACCAGAGAAACACTCTGCTGTGTGTTCATCCCCTAGAAAGCTTCACCAGATGTCTTCAACAAATTGCCATGAAAAGACTTGGGTCTGTCAGTTTTGTTAGGAGATAAAAATCAGACTGAAATGTCCCTGCCTCCACATCTGATAAAACCAGCCCATAAAATATGTAGACCTGCAGTACTCTCACAGAAAACCAGCAAAATCTCTCACTCCCAACCTCACTCCCCCTCACTTCCTGTAGCAAGATTTTTAAAATATTTATGTTCTTATTTCTACATGAAGCACAAGGCCATTATGCTTTGCAGCTGACATCGTCTGGCAGTGCAAAGCTAGAAGCATCTGGTTGGCAGCAAATAAAGAGAACAACTTGATAAATTATTGATTTACATAAATCAACACTCTTTAAATATTGGTCTTTTGAAGAAAAACCCCCACTTTTTTAATGTCAACTAGAAAAGTGTTAAGATGATAAATACCTTAACAGGTGCTTTGAGATTTTCTGTCCTTACCTCAGACACCAAATACATCTTTGTGATATACTGTCATTCTCTGATGGGGCAGTATGGAAACACAAAAATGTTTGGGTTTTTTTTTCCTAGTTATTGTCCTTCAGCTTCATTTTTTCTTTTACTTTTTTTTTCCTTTGCAAGAAATAATGTTATTCAAACACTTTTAAAAAATCACATAAAATGAGGTTTAAGATTTTAAGACCTAATAATGTTTCAAAGAGGTGTGCTACAGAGGATGACCTGAAGAAAAAAAGACCTGAAGAAACAGCAGAAGCTGTGAGTACCTAGCACCTTGAGAGAACTGTTCATTGTTTTTACTGCATATATATATATATATATATATATGTATGTGTGTGTGTGTTTGTATGTATATATATACATGCACCTTTTGAGCACTCTGGATACTGTATGAAATACAGCAGAGCATGATTTATGTGAATAATCTACAGTGAATTTCTAAAAGATAATGTATCACAAAATATTTCATTCAATGTTTGTCACATTTTCTTCATAGGAGACTAAAGAGTATCCTAATTAGGAGCTATGCTGTCCTTCCACACACATAAATGCATCATAATTTTTACATTGAAAAAAAATATTTTCATTTAGTTGAATTAGCTTTTAAAAGTAAAGAAATACAAATTTCTTATTTTATGTATTTGTTTTTCCCCATGTATTTTTCTATCATACTAGCCTGCTATGCATGAATTTTCTCCTAACACTAACTATTTAGTATTTTTGTTTTACATTATTTTCATATACTCAATAAAAACATTAGTCATCCAACAACTCTCAGTTCATCATCCAACTACCGTGTTCCACAAAGCTGACGCTTAGAAATGCCAGCGTAGCCCAAAGCATCGAAGTACAGTCTTATGTGCAAAGTTTTCTTTTTGAAAATGAACTTAACTTTCAAACTGTTCAGGGAACTAGGCTGAACCAGCAACTACTATTGTGGAGCCTTCTGTCTCACCTGGGCTTTCACAGGAAAGGACTGATGTGAAAGCTCTGTCTTAGCTGTTACCAAAATGGTAAAGATCTCATGTGAAACAGTTCCTTCTTCAATCATTTCATCACTGCTTCTTCCAGGAGGAAGAAGGTCTGTTGTTATTGTCCTACTAACATGGAAAAATTCCAGTTGAAAAGGATGTTAGGAGGTTTGCTATTCAAGATTCTACTGACAGTTCTGCCTGAGAACCACCACAGAGAAGATTGCACCAGGTGGCTCAGGGCAGTCCCAACCCTTGCATTCAAAACTTCTGAGGATGCAGAGCACACAGACTCTCTGGGAAACCTGCTCCACTCTGGGATGTCCCCAGGAGGAGAACGGTTTCCCTTTATCTGCAGTCTGAACTTGTCATGCTTTAATGCGTGCCTACTGTTTTTCATTATACTATCAGGTTGTCAAGAGCCTGCACCTGCCTACCCAGCATTCAGGTCATAGTCAGAAAGATGCTCTGAGGTGCCCTTAAAGCCTTCCCTTCTCCAGGCTGTGGCACCCCTGTCTCTCAGGGTCACCTCACTGTGCAGGTTGTCCAGTCCCTGAGCATTCTGGCGGGCCTCTGCTGGGCCCATACCAGTTTGGTAAGGTCTCTCCTGGATTGGGGACCCTATATCAGAGGAGCCAGTATGGTGTGGTCCAAAATGTGCCAAGTCAAGGTGCATCCTCACATCCCTTCACCTCCTGGTTGTGCTCCTGCTCCTGCAATGCTGGATGCTGCTGGCAGTGTGTAGTCTGCACCATTGCCTGGGCCCCTGACTTCCTAGGGACAGGGTTTGGCATCTTTCCATGCTGAACTCACAAGGCCCACTCCTCCAGCATGATCCACTTCTTCTGGATGTCAGCTCTGCTCTCCAGAGCATCAGCTGGTCCCCTTAGTGCTTAGTGTAGTGCTGCCTGCCAGCCTGAGGACCAAGAGTTCCTTTACCTCGTTCTGATTATGGGAAAAGTTATTAAGCGGGTTAGATCTCAGGACATATGGTTCTCCACTTGTTAAATTTCCACACAAATTATGCCTTGTTAACCCCTGTGTGTTTGTTCTAGAAAAAAATAATAAAATTTAGTCATATTGAAAAACCTACTTCCTTCCTAAACGAGAAATCAAACTCAAAAACTCTATCCAACAAGGTATACTGTAGAAAGTAGAAACATTTTAGAAGCAGCACAGGAGTCACTTTGATACTGATAGCTATTTTACGTGAAAGATATTAATATATTACCAACGCATCTCAGCACAAACTTCGAAATAAAGAATCCACACATTCTCATGAGAAGAAATTACACCACATGACTTCCATAAACTGAGGTTTCTGTATCTAAAAAGTGCTCTCTAAAATATTAACTATTTTTTCTTCACTATTGAAGAACTAAAAATCTTTTGGAAAGGTTCACCTTCCAAAACTGTTTCTTAAAGCTCACAGATGTGGAAATTGCATTGAAATATATTATGATCCTACCTACTGCAGCACATATAAACTCTCTCGGTATGAATATATAAAGTAAAATTTCCTATAATGTACTAAAGCATATATATGCTCCAGTGTATTTCAGTGTGAAGTGGTTTAGTTGTCCTATAATATTTATATTAGACTGCCAACCAATATGTTCACATGGCAGCCATAGTGAAGATTATTAATACTTTAACTTTGTGACTCCCCTCCCTCCCAGTTAATTTTGGTTTTTTGTTCACAATGAAGATCTGTATCAGAATTTAGGGACACTTGCATGACATTACTGCAGAGATCTGTAGTATTGTTTTACCAAACAAGACAAATTCACTAATATATCACAAACAGCAAATGAAAGACCTAAGGCTTGAGAAAAGACCTGAAATTTGGGCAAGATGCTTTGAAAAGGGTATTTAGGAGACAACACTATAGTAACCTCTTCTGAGAAATGATGAAAAGAACCATCAGGAAGTCATACCAATATGAAACAAAAAGGTGTTAATATTGATGTGCCATTGGCTCAGAGTGTTTTTTGTGCTTCTACAAATGAAAATGCACAAACAGAGTAGCAGAAACAAATAATCTAACAAAATTTCCAGTCCTCATGGAAGATGTCATTATGTTTACATCTTGCAAAAACTTACATTTAACCTGTCACAGTAACAAAGGTCATTAGAGTGATCAGCGTGGTATTTTTTGATGGACACTTCTTTAAGGCAGAAGAGCAGCTTTTTTCTTGACTCTGCTTGATCTTTCAACAGTGTGAGACAGTTGCTGCTGCTTGAACACATGTGCTTGTGATGTCTCCAGTTTGATATTTAAACACCAGCCATCCCTTTAGCAAACTGTTGTACTGCAAGCTGTGAAGACCTCTGATTGCTTGAGCACTTTGCTAACTTTCTGTCTTCATCTCTTGTCAGATGTGATATCCTTGAATAGTTTGGGGGTCAATCACTTGCAGTTAGAGAAAGATCAGCTGGATGGACAGGATGACAACTTCACACACACAGAAGTGTGGAAGGGACCCCTAAGTCCCCTTTAAAGAAGAAAAGACTATTCTAGTCTCACAAATAAAAAGTGAAGAGCCCTTGAGCATGGTAATCAACCACTGACAGGATTACTCAAGAAAAATCTCTCACAATCATGGCAGGCACACCATCTTCTACATCAGACACTTGAAGATAGTGCATAGCTTGTGATGAAATCTAGAAATAAAGCAGGGAGGTGGCTTCTTATGGGATATTGACTGATGTATTTGAAGAAGAGCTCATGTTTTTCCACTTGTCAATTTTGATATGTACTTCAAGTACTTAATTAAACTGAATTGCAATTGTACTGTCTATTAGATATTTTGATAGAATGCTACCGTTAGAATATAGGCCAAGTTCCTTTAGTTGCAGAATATTTAAAATCGGGCCATTTGTATTTGGTGTTATCCAAGAATATCATCAGTTTCTACTGCTTCTTTCCCTTGTATACTAGATATCCAGATACAGAAGACCCAGAATTCTTTCTGATAAAACATTTTACATGAAGAGAGGATTAACCAGAAAATTGTTTCAAATTGTAATGGCCTCCTAATGAAGATGAAGTGCAGGAGGATGATGCAGTGTTTTGCAGGACCACGAAAAAGCCCAGGATTGGCCAGGAGGGCAAATCTACTCAACAGCTTCATAACAGTTTGCACAAGAAGGGTGTGAGGGGACTGAGGTTTCTGGGACACGAGGACATGGAGCTGCCCTTCTTGGACAGTGATAACCTCTCAAATCTTTTCTCTGAAAAGTATCAGATGTATCAGGCTACTGTTGAGGCTCCTTTTTCTTCAGAAATAAGGTGTCATGGAAGATATATGCACACACACACACACACACACGTGCACACACATATATATATATATATACACACACACATATATAGTTATAGTGTTTATTCTTACAGCAACAGTACTTTTTGCTGGTTAATCATGTAAATTTCACATTCTGAGACAAACCCACTGAAAACAAGCATACACAAGTGTAAGGCTTGGTTTATCACTATTCCATATTAGCAATAATTCTACTATATTAACCTAAGAATATCAATATTTTTCAGGGTCTCAATTTCTTCGATTTTAATAAGTTACAGTGCCAAAGCTGTAGCCAAGATAATACCACTCGTTCTGACCTCCTGACTTTCCTGCTAGGCATTCTGAACTCAGACAAGTTATTTGTGTCACCTAGAGAAGAAAGCTTCTTGTGCTGTACTCTGAGCATGTAGTTGTTGCCTAATAGTACCTGCTGGCTTTTTATGTTGAACTAGGTGAACATCTAATGAGGATTAGACCACTTCTGGAAGGTATTTCAAATCCATATCCATTCAAAGAAAATTACCCAATTTATGAACTAAAAGGTACTAGGAGGTAGCATTGTACTCTTTCAAGGAAAAGTCCAAGTCCTATCCCTTCTTTCCCACAAAGAAAGAAGAAACTTTTATAAAAACTAGCCAGTATTATTTTCCTTCTAGAAAAATAATATAGCATAAGAACCCCCCATGATTTAATTTCCACAAGTTGGTTGTGATGAGGGAATCTTTGGCAGTATCATGGATACAGGGCTTTTATTTATTTTCTTTTAAAAGGTCTAGTTGTTTATCACATGTATGCTAAGTAAAATTTGCATTTTCCTAATCATACTGAAGGTGTTATAAACCATGAAAATGGTGTGTACTTTCAGTCCAAGGAACCACCTAAGCCAGTAACTTTTGGCTAGGTTTGCCTAGGAAAAAATGTAAAAGTGCATTATATTTTGCCCAAACATCTTTCAAACATAAGTGGTTTTTGGATAGTTTCAGGTGATGCAACTCTTCCATAGTTTTGTCTTCCATTGTTTGTTCCTCACTAGTCCTACATTCCTCCGAAACTACTCAGACTTTTATCATGCATAATAGCTGTAAGCAAGGAGTTCCCAATACACTGCATTGGAAAGTCAGGAGGTTGGCATGAGTGGTATTGTCTTGGTGAACAGTTTTAACACTGTAACTTCTTAAAACTTCTTTAACACTGTAACTTCTTAAGGCTCTGAAAAAATCTGATAGTTTGGTCTGAGCTTATATTTTGTTCAACTAATCACATCTTCACATCTCACAATAAAGACTGTTAGTAAATCCTGTATTGACTTTCCATTTGTCTCATAATTCTGTGGACCAAAATTCATGTTTAATTTTGCAAATTATTTTTTCATTTGTTGATCAGTTTATACCACTGACACAGGTCTCTAAGAAAAAAAATAGCATGCATTTTTACAGTGGATGGAGAAAGAAACAGTCAGCATAGTGGGCTGTTGTACACAAATCCTTATCTAAAATATTAAAGAATTGAAATTCTGCTTTTGGCAAGTGAAACCCTCATGATGAGTGCCAGTGTATTCATCTTAGAGAATATAGGCAGTGATACAAGGTTACAGATGTGGCAGTCAACATTGTTTTTAATTTTCAAGGTTCCTTTAAACTGGAGATCAAACAGCTTCCAGCTAATTTGAGGCTCAGCATAACACAGCAAATTTTGCATCACTGGTAATAATGTGCCTGTCCACACCTACAACCCTGCCTGCACAAAGAATTTGATTATAAGATTATGTACATCTTGACAGTAGATGAATAAACACATTTTCTATTAACTTATCAAAACTTATTTAAATGTAAACTTCTTTCTAATTTATACACCCTTAAAATGTCTTGAAGAAATCAGTACCAGTAAGTTCTAGTATGTACATGTAGAGACCTTGCTACATATCTTCTAGTGAATTTAGTGTGCACAGTAGCTTGCTTGAGAAATCAAACAATAAAATCTGTTTATAAAAACATTTTATAGCCACTTTTCAGTACCTTTAACGTTTAGTAGTTTCACTGCTGTTCTGTGTTGCTGTACCATATACAACCACAGAGCAGCACAAAGACACTTGACTCAAAGCCCTTATGCTCTCTATCTTCAATCTTGAGTTTGACCTGTAGATACTGAGAAATCCTAAAATTTACTGAGATCAGTTTAAAAACCTAAATCAACTATGAATAGGATTTAATCCTAATCATAGTCAGATTTTCTCCTTTGCTACATTAGTGATAGCCTCTTTCTACCTGTTAAATTTTTCATTTTTCACAAGAAAAGAGAGAGGTTGTCTGTAAAAGTGCCACAGAGAAAACTGTGTAGTCTTGGTACAAACTACATCCTTTCACAAATATTTCTTAGCTAGAGCACAGTTCTGCACTCACTGAGCATTTTAAATGATCTCTGTATAGTTTACAAAGTAAGATACAGGCTTAGGACTGTTTTCCTGGGATGGCTATATGTCTATTCCTCTCATTCACCCTCAGAGTGGCTTTCTCAAACCAATCGATCTACAAACTTACCTACACAAAGTACTCTTGGCAAAACCAGTATCTATTTCTTTAAAAATTTTCTCAGTAGAGTAGACCCAAGAGATACATACCTTGTCTCCAAAAAGGCCTCAGAAGTCAGTAGACCATGCAGCTGTACCCTGCACCCTTACTATAGCACAAATAATGCAATGAAGGATGCTCAGGCTGTGACTGCAGACCATTTTCAACTTTCAGTTAAATTTGCACCAAAATGGACCTAAACACTTTAAAGAGGTGATGTTCAAGAATATAGTGCTATTTCTGTCTGTAGCGTGGGTGAGATCGTAACATTCATGTACAGTTGTGAGTTGTGATGCCTTCATATCTGGAGAAAAACTCTGTCCCACAGCAATGGTTGTCTTCTGTGCAACCTCTACACTCTTTGTAATTATAATTAACTGTTACTAATTGAAACCTGAACAAAACAAAAGAAAAAAAAAAGTGCAAGCAGAGAACAGGTAGAGTATTGAGACTTCATGTAAAATAGAGAATTTATAAGACCACGTTGGGGTAAATCCCATAGAATTAACACAATACTTGTTCTGCAAATATGTCAACAAAGTGCTTTTATAGTTAAAGACAAATGATTTTTGGTGTTATTTGATTTTTATTGTAGTAATATGGTTTCCATGAACTTGCAGTTTGAGGGGTACCTAAGTTTAGTTTAAGTTATATGGTAACTCCATATGCAAGTTCATTGTGGGTTCACAGTCTAATTTTTCTTACTACAGGGGTAAATGCTCATTAAAAAAGCAAAAACTGCCTATTATGTTTAAATGGATTCAGAAAAAATACTTGCAGCTTTAAATTATAATAATCATTCAGAACAGATATGAAAAAAGAATGAAAGTGGAATTCTTTCTTCTCAGTCAGAAAACAGTGCCTTTCAAAACAACAAACTCTAACAAGACTGACGTATTTTTTTCCCCGTAAGTGTTGCAGATGATACATCCTATTTAATTTTTTTTTCCCAGTCATACTATTTTTGAGGCTACCAGAATAAAATTCTAGGAGTTTCACTGTGAAACGTTAAAAGCTCAGTAAATACAGAAACTTTATAAGAGATTTATCTCCTGTTGTATAAGACTATTTTGGCAAATGGTCACAAAAAGATTTCTTCACTATCAGGTGTCAAAATTATTTCTGAGTGGTTCATTAAAGCAATGGTAATGTTAAAATAGACAGTAAAATTTGATGGCTGACTGACATTAAAGTAGTAATCTGAAAAGCTTTATTCTATCCTATTGGCAGACAGTAAGCCCCATTCTCTAACTTTGATTCAGGATGAAGGAGCAGGTACCTTTTTCACATATTCAGTAGAAAGTTGGTATGGTTGCAGAAACATCTTTAGTCTATTCACCAAACTTGAAGGAATATTTAGCGAATAGGATGCTGTAATTCTTCTTCTGTACTACTTGCACACTAACCTCATGCAAGCCCTTCTAGTTTCGTCTCTGCAATGCAGCTTCAGCCTAGGGACTACTTCAGAAAATCAATCTCTTTTTTTTGTTTTTAATTTTAATTTTTATTTTTTAAATAAAATATCAAATAGGTGAAGCAACTTCAGTAGCTAAAAGTGGCATTATATACAGACTACTTATTCTAGGCAGACTGAAATGCCCGTGCATAAGAAAATAATTTGTCTCATTCTTCAGTAGAAATCTAGAACATTCTCCAGTGGTAATCTAGACCAAAGTACTTGAAAATCCAGTAGGAACATGCATCACTTACCAAACAACAGTACTTTCTTATTTAAAAGGAAAAAAAGGGAATATCAAACGTAACAAGTCACATTTAGCTCTCAAAGGAATGTTCCGTAAATGTGTTTTCTTGAATCACATCCCAATACCATTTTTTTGAACCTCATAATACCTGAATTAGAGATGTCCACAATGGCACTCAATCTCCTTCTGTGTTCATTTGGATGACAAACATGTTGCTACTAAAGTTTCTTGAGCAACTGGAACAACCACAAAATCTGCCCTTTTTTAAGTGTGTCCTCACTAAGAAAGTTAGTGCCCTTCAGTAAAACACAGTTACAACTGCTTAAAAAGGAGGCTGAAAGGAAACAAAACCTTTGCATGAAATAGCTTGTCCTATTGCATTTACTACAGTGTAAGTTCTGCTTCATCCCACTTAAAAAAACAACCCATAAAACCTAAAAACAACTCCATAGCATTCAACAAATTATGTATAGTTTTAGTAAGTAGGAAGAATTAATGATTTTAGCAAGCAGGCATTGCACTTTCTTTTACTTTGTTTGCCTGACCATACTTGCTAAGAAGAATGTTACAAGCAAAGAAAGACTACCTGAAGAACAGGGACGAGGGGGGAAAAAAAGTCTTGTGTAGTTCCAGCTGCTGACAATTAGTCTAACAGATCACTGGGAATGTCAAAAACATGAAAATATTTCCTGAAGGCACACTGTCAAGAACAAATGAAGGCAGGCAATAAGAAAAAGTGAAAATTACAGCATGTGAGTGTTAAATTAGATAAGCATAAACGCTTAATAAGATAAGCATGTCACACTCCAAGTAGACAAAGATAACACACATGGATCAAAAACTTTGCATGGAATGTCTTACTGCGAAATATTCAATGCAGATCTATGCAAAAGCGTTAACAGGTATCTTGTCCTGTACACTAGAATCCCATTTAAACCATAGGTCAGGGTTCTAGTACCTGCTTGCTGTTCATCAGGTGAATCGGAGTGAATCAGAGTGACTGTTCTCCTGAGAGGAGAGGCTAAACCTGCACATTTTCTCATCTCAGTCTGCACAACAAACAGGAACTCACTTAATTCTGGCTGCCTCAGAGAGACCACCTCTTTCAGTCAGGCTGAGAGCCGTGGTAGTTCAGAGCAGCACAGAGGGTCAGTGCCCAATAAACTATGTCACTGCAACACCAGAGCAAACTCTGGGGAAAGAGGGGAGACTTGGTGAGCTCCTCCTTCCCAAACCTCCTCTTTTAGTTCCTTGTTAACAGTTGAGAAACAGACGGTGTGACTTGGACATATTTGCCTGATTATACATAACTCTAATCCCACTGCTGACGTTACCTTTGCTCCCCTTTCTTTAGAGCCAGGATGTATATGTTCCTACTTCACAAATATGCACAAAGATAGTAAAGTATGCACTTATCCTCAGCCAGGTAGAGACAGAGATACCAGAGAGACCAACTTCAGGAACTGGGCAGAAAAGGCAAGGATTTTTAGAGCATCACTGCTTCTGCAAATGAAGAGTTTGTTGGATCAAAATGCCACATTTCTGCAGGAATTCCAGCTTTTGGGTCTTCACTTGTGTAACAAAGTGCTGAAGTACCAATTAATACCCAACTCCTAAGCCCTTGTTCTGTTTGAATTGATTACCAAAACTCCTGATTGCAATGGAAGGATACTGTTTCCTTTCCTCCAGAATCCTCAAGTGGAATACACCTAATGTAAGGCTTATGCACAAAACAACATATTTGAGACTGTGATCAGGCTACTGTAAGGCTGAAACTGTAGTTGACTTCTCCTGTATTTTTTGGTGATACTGTGGTAGTGTCTATCAGGTAGTAAAGCCTGCTAATGTGATTAATGCACAATATGATTAATGTGATTAATGAGGGAGGTTTCCTAAACCACATTTGTATAGCTTCATTCACAGTCTGTTCAGTTTGATATTTTAGTTCAGTTCAAGATGTCATAAAATATCCTTATCAAAATTAGTTTAATAGTATTTTTGTACTGTTTAATGCTATCTTAACAAAATGTGGC
This sequence comes from Climacteris rufus, assembly GCA_013398175.1. Classification (NCBI taxonomy): domain Eukaryota; kingdom Metazoa; phylum Chordata; class Aves; order Passeriformes; family Climacteridae; genus Climacteris; species Climacteris rufus. The sequence goes on from VZRZ01000586.1 coordinate 984,688, forward strand.
ATAATAAATGTCAGTCTTCAGATCTATGAATGTAGTGTTTGTACATTGTAATGGTAGTCAATTTGTCCAAAACACTTTGTAGGATCTGGATGCAAACTTTAGAAATTTAGAAGGATTTTTTTAACTTCCACATCAACAAAAGAAAAAAAAAGATTGAAATACTAATGTCATAACAATAAGTTCCTAAATTGTTTTCAATTTTATGTTGTGAGGATGAAGATGCAAATAAAACAAACTTTTAATGAGAATTGTTTAGACTTTATTGCAATTATTTTTCTAAAACTGAATTGTTTAGATTTTACCTAAGTTAAAGTAATGGTGGATGTATTGATAACATTGATATATTTAAGCCAAATATTACATTAAGACCACTTTCATGGCCATTATATAAACCCAGTCTATGTTATTTTGTTATTAAAGAAAATTTTTTACTCAAAAGTTGTTGTCTAATGTAAGTTAGTTCTTTGTAAAAGTGGTATGATAAGTTCATTTTTGCCATTTTAGCATAATTAGACCACAAGACTCTCCGTTTCTCTTGCTTGAATAAAACAATGTTTCTCACAAATAAAGTATGGCTTACTCTTACAAAGTGATAATGTTATAAGGAAAGCCCTACAAAGAGAGTACGTCAAGGATTAATGATACAATTAAGCATTGCAAATTTAGTCATTAGAACAATGCTCTTTGTTTAGAAGCATTAAGCTGTACCATTTCAAGAAAAATTGCTATTTCATATGAGACAGGCTGCATAAAAATGTCGTAGTATTGCTACTCACAGGACCTGAAAACAAGCAGATAAAGCACGCAAGAAACAAAGAGTGTTTACCACCGTTAAAAAGTTCTGGTCCAGGTTAAAAAGAATTGTAAAAGTGTGTGAAACCACAAACATTTTAGGAAGATAAAGATGAAAACTGTGGAGGAAAATACTTCCTTTTATAGATGTGTAAACAGTCACTATTTCCATTATTTCACTCGAATGCACCATTTTTTGACTTCTTTAAGATGAAACTGCAGATTAGGCTATTCTAACAACAAAGTCAAAGTTAATTAGTCTTAACTAACAGCCAAGTTGTAAACTACTTGAGGTCAACTCCACCCTCAGGAAAATGAGCATTAGTGAGACATTTTAAAGCACTGTCTGTTTTTATAAGCAGTGCAGGGAAAGGCTAAGCCAATAAAACATGATCATTCCGTTCTATATTTTAATATTAGCTTCTAAAGGACAGAACACTCCCATGTGCTTTGATGACAAAGCCTTGCACCACACTAATAACAATACATGAGTAAAGGAAATTACTGTCATTTTGCTTTGATTTTGTTCACTGATGTAACAAGCAAACAGCAGTGAAACCTCTCTCAAATGACCTGTGATGAGAGTTTCCTGCACTGCTTGGACAACAAAGAGACCCCCAGAGACTGGTGTGAGGCTTCCTCTTTTTAACCTGAAGATAAATCATTAGGGTCTGGGTTGATTCTAGATTTTGGAGGGGGGGTGGAGAGAAGAAAAGAAAAATCTTTGGATGCTATTTGGAAAATGCTAGGCGTGAGCAGCTGTTGTTAATTATGACTTCATTTTCTCCTCCAGACTTCTTTGGTTGCATGCCATAACTGCATGGGGCATGGGGGTTTACGGCTTGAAAATAGCCTTGTCATTCGGTGAAGTCTAACAGAGCAAAGGGGGCTTGATAAATGATAAAAAAGTTCCTTGGAAAGCTCCTTAGATCAGATTAGTTCTCAGTTGTTTGTTTTTAGAATCCCAACAGTCTTGAACAATTAAAAGGTAAATACATGAGGCCACACAATTCCTGAACCATATAGAAAATATTTAACAGCTATTGAATTACTCTTGAAAGAAACTCTTCCACCCTTTATTTACATGGTCTGTTTATATGCTCTGCTTAAAATGTTAAATAAATGGAGTTAATCACATAATTAAACTCCAATTTAACTTGTATTCCTTCATATACTGAACATCAGACAAATGCTTAAGTATCTTGATGAACTGAGGTCTTAGGGTGTGACTCTAAAAGGTACTACAGAGTCTGGCCTTGAGCCAGCAGAGCTAACGTGCAAAGTTTTAAGTCTGTGGAAGACAAATAACATGTTCTTCAGCAAACTACGGGATTTCCCCCTCGTTCCCCCGGCCTCCTTTCCTTTACTAGATCATTAGAAGATACTTCAACATTTTAAAGAGCTGAATCTTCAAAACAGTAATGAAAAATCTCACACATTAATTTCTGCAGAGTTAAGTTGGTGTTCAAACAAAGGGAGGTGGCCCAGATAATGTAGTACTGTTAAAATTCATGGCGGGGGAGGGGGCGAGGTAGGGTTATGAGATTAAGAGGGTGCTGATTTGTTTAATGGCTATTTTCACTGCATAGTTTACATTGCTGTCTTCTGGAATAAAACAAGATTTACTGTAATAAAAGCTTCTTAGCATTCAATTTATTTGTGCTATTTCCATGTGTCCAACTGTTCTGTTTATTCTTTCTATTGTCCTTTTCCTTTTCTAGAGAAAGTGATTACCCTTTAAATGGAATTATTGAAATTAAGAACAGTGAGACATTTTGACCCAGATCTCAGTTTACGGAAGAATGATGCTGCCCAGACTATGGTGAGGAAATGCATTAGGAAAATCTTTCTAATTTGCTGCTGTAAAGTGCAGCAGCAACAGGACACTTTTAGCTGGTGTTCAATGTAATTGTGAGAATGATGGGACTCAAACTGCCCTCTATGTGAAATTTATCCTTCATCCAATCAGCAGAAACAACTAATGCACTGGAAGGTATATTATATCTCATCTACTTCCCAATAAAGTCAGTGGTGTCCAATCAGACACCTATTGTTAGTAGAGAATCTGAAATTGATACAATCACCACATTGATCTACAATTGAGTCTGTCATTTGCTTGCTGCCAGGTCCTCCTCCCCTTCCACCATGTAGCCATTTCAGAGCAGGAGCTCACGACACTGAGTTTCAGAACACATTAATGATCATATTTGTTAGTGAGATTGGGCTAAATAATGCTCATTTACCCAGCCCAGTTCCAAACAGGGGCTACTGGTAAAGCCACACAGAAGGGTGAAGGGTACTGTGCTGCACAGTTGCCCCAGATAACCAAGTAAACACATGCCCACTCTAAGCCCTACTATCACACGCGGCCTGGAAGCATAGGAGATCAAGTTGATTGTTTCATTTTACAAGCAATTGTCTCCCAAACCCGCTGCAGAATCTCCTATTGATGGACTGCTAGTAAGTTGTCTAGACTGGGAGAAAAAGGAAAGCAGAAGTAAAAAGAAAGCCTCGAAATATTCTTGTGCTTATGAACTCATGGGGATATAGAGATAGGGAACAGGATTTCTTTTGTTCATTCCAATTGTAAAGCCAGATATGAGACCTATGAGACAGGTTCACTCTCCTCACTACTAGACAGACTGACAGTGAGCAGAGGGACACATGACAATTTCTAACTTCTTTCACTAGCAAAAAAAATAATAAATTAATTCCTTATGATAGGAGTTTAATAGTTTGTAGGGAAGGATTGTTAGACAGTCTTTTGTTCTAAGTCTAGAATAAAATGTTAATCTGAAGAAAATTGCTTAAATTTTAAGATTATTTTAACATTTACACTTGCTAAGATAGCTGTCACCATAATATTTTCCTCCTTCAACTTAAAAACATTAACAATAACTTCTTTTGTAAACACAATTTTATGAAAGCTCTTCTTGAGGGAAACTACCCCTCGAGTTTTTTTACTGAATGCACAATTCTCAAGCAGAGCTGTCTCTTACACAAACATACAGGTAAGTGTTGTTACCTCTGGTCTGATCACATGATCTGAGTTAAGATCAGACTATCATTATCAGTGCTTGGATACCTGTCTCTCAAAGAATCTTCACTTATTGCAATATTAACAATTCAGTAGGAACCACTATGTCCATTAGAGACAAATTTGTTATGGTACAACAACCAAATAAATCTACCTATCTCTTCCTGCATATGTTAATATTTAATATGTGAAAGATGGTGAAGGGGAAGCCAGCTGCAGAGTGTCTGAGGTCACTTGGTTTGTTCAGCTTGGAAAAGAAGTGACTGGGGGAGACCTCATTGCAGTCTAAAGCTTCCTTACCAGGGCAAGCAGAGGGGCAGTCATTGATCTCTCTTCTGCCAGTTCCCTCAGTACCCTTGGGTGAATCCCATCTGGTACCATAGACTTGTGGGTGTCTGAGTGTCACAGCAGGTCCCTGACTGCCTCCTCCTGAATTGCAGGGGTTCTATTCTACTCCCCATATTTGTGAACCAGCTCAGGGGGATGGTTGCCCTGAGGATCACTAGTCTTTCTGTTAAAGACTGAGGCAAAGGAGGAACTAAGTGCCTCAGTCTTTTCCTCATCCTTGGTGACAATGATGTCCAGTAAAGGGTGCAGATTTTTCCTTGGCCTTCTTTTTGTTGCTGATGCATGTATAAGACCGCTTTTAATTATCTTTCACAGCGGTGGCCAGATTGAGTTCTAGTTGAGATTTAGCCTGTCTAATGTTCTCTCTACATGACCTAATGACATCCTTGTACTCTTCCTGACTTGTCTGCCACTTATTCCAAAGGTCACAAACAGTTTTTTATTCTCTGATTTTGTGCAAAAGTTCCCTGTTCAACCAAGCCAGTCTTCTTCCCCAAAGGCAAGGTTAAACATTAGAAAAAAGTTCTTCACCCAGAGGGTGGTTGGGCACTGGAACAGCTCCCCAGGGAAGTGGTCACAGCACTAAGCTCGACAGAGTTCAAGAAGCACTTGGACAACACTCCCAGGCACATGGTGTGATTCCTGGGCTGTCTTGTGTTGTGCCAGGAGTTGAACTTTGAGGATGTTTTATTTTCTAGAATAACTTCAGGATATTCTTTAAATCAATGAAAAAGGAAGAAAAGAAGGGGAAGGAAGGAAGGAAGGAAGGAAAAGAAAAAGAAAAAGAAAAAGAAAAAGAAAAAGAAAAAGAAAAAGAAAAAGAAAAAGAAAAAGAAAAAGAAAAAGAAAAAGAAAAAGACAGAGAGAGAGCGAAAGAGAAGAGAAGAGAAGAGAAGAGAAGAGAAGAGAAGAGAAGAGAAGA
>VZRZ01000586.1:992035-1026268 GCA_013398175.1 Climacteris rufus
GTTCCTTTTTTTTTTTTTTTTTTTTTTTTTGTCACAGTGACTACTGTATTGTTCAACAGACTCCAGTTTGAATGGGGCAGAAAGTAACTCACCCACAGAAGAGACAACAGTTTACTAACTTGGATGATTTACATATACTTTTAGGTAGAGGCAAAAATTTAACATGTCCCTCTTTTCATCGTTTTTTCATCATTCATGCAATTTATTTTTTATCATAAAATTTTCTTGCTTAGAATTTATCCTTTGATAACAGCCTGTCATCAGCACTTTTCTCTGCTGGAGTACCACACTGTGACTGTGACTGGTTGGTAGCACATATGCCAATAAAGTCAGTAGACACAGAGAGTAGGGAGACTGGCAAAGTTTGATACTGGCTTTCTATTAAAAGTATTTTAATTTTTTATTTGTCCTAAGGGCAGTTCATTTACAAATTGCAGCAGAACATAGGCTGCATTTATGCAGTAACAATATAGACACAGAGGTACCCATATCTGTGTTAGCTAGCTCTTACATTCAGTAAAATAAGATAGGCACAAACAAAGAAATATTTAGATATTTAGGTTGTCCCTGTTGTAGTCTGACCTCTATCTTCTTTGGGAGAGTGGCAGCTGGACAATGTGCATCTCTTTATTTATTTTTATAATTTCTATAAAATTAAGTTTTGGAACTGATTTTTTAATTATATCTTCAGAAAATTTTCTATACCTTCATATGAATAGATACCACCATTGTAAAATTCAAATAACACGTTTACACACAGAGCTTAAAAACAAACCTGTTAGAAGCAGAAACTAACTCCGGTTGAAAGAAACCCATGCTAAAAAATCTTGAAAATGTCAAATACTTCATACAGGTTATGCTCTGCTGAGAAGTAGAACCTGTTTCCCCTCAAGTCAACTGAAAAATGCACCTGATTTTAACTTAGTAACACCATGCCAGAATTTTCTCCTGTATACACACACTCAGAAACAGAAGTCAACGAAGCAGACAGGCTCAGGTGATAGGTTATAATTTGCTACATAGTCATCATTCATCTCAATTACCTTTAGGGTAGAACGAAAAACTGGGAAGAAGAACATTCTTCTCACAAAACAAGACAAGAAAACTGAAGAAATGGAGAGGGAACCTTAGCTATGACTGTTTTGTCACTAATTGTCAAAATCACATACTAAATTCAGCCCTCCACAGTTATAGAGAAAGGTAATAGATAGCAATGTTATTGTTTGTGTACGTGTGTAAAAAAAGGAAAATATCTTGTGTTGATTTTGCCATTCACCACTTTATTTTCTGTGGTTATTAATATGTTTCTACTTGTCATAGTTTAAGCCCAGCAAATAAGCAAAGCCCACACAGCGTCTTGCTCACTCCCACAGCATCAGGATCAGGGAGAGAATTGAAAGGGTAAAAGCTGGAAAACTCATGAGTTGAGATACAGGCACTTTAAAAGGGAAAACAAAAGCTGTTCCTGCAAGCAAAGCAAAACAAGGAATTGATTCACTGCTTCCCACGGGCAGGCCAGTGTTCAGCTATCTCCAGGAGATCAGGGCCCCATCATGTGTAATGGTGACTTGGGAAGACAAAAGCATTACTCTAAAGGTTCCTCTCTGCTTCTTTCTCCTTCCCCTTATTTTATATGCTGGAATATGATCTGGAATATTCCTTTCATCTGTTTGAGTCACTTGTTCTGGCTTTGTCTCCTCCCACGTACCCCCCAGCCTCCTCATCAGTGTGGCAGTATGAGAAGCAGGAGACTCTTTGGCTCTGTGCAAGCCCTGCTCAGCAATAACAAAAACATCTCTATATCATCAGGTCTGTGTTCAGCACAAATCCAAAATACAATCCCATACCAGCCACTGGAAGAAAATTACCTCTACGCCAACCAAAACCAGAACACTACTCTACATTTTTTATGCAATGCTGTGTCCATGTGTGTGCATTTGTGTGACTAGTAATGACACAATTCCAGGTTTTGCTTTAAACGTAAAACATTTCTTTTCACAAAAATCAATTTTGTGTTTGGTGAGTGAGGGTGAAGAAAAGCAACACTTTCTTCAAGATTTCTTAAGACCTTTTTACACAGCCAAAGAAATGTCTCAGTCCTTGACATTCATATTTTAGTCTTATCACAGATGTTTATCAACAGTCATTAGGCAAGAAAAAAACCAAAAAATTTACTGCCTTTATCATTTGTAGGTTAGTTATAACATTACACCGACACTAAAAAGTCACTTAGAGATATGTGAGTTTCAAACCCAAATTTAATCTCCTCATTATACCTACTTAAAATAAACAAAGGATGCTAATGATCTCTTTCTGTGGAAAAAGAAAAACACACACTTCTCCCTGGCTCCAATTCTGCCACAAGGCATTCACATTACTCAAAAGACCAACACAACTCATAGAAACAGAGATTTTTAAAAAACATTCATCAGAGATGTTTTTTTGTGCTTTACGCTTAGCATTTCCAAGCCCAATTTACTAGAATAAATCCTGTCTCAGTTCCTCTCAAAGGAATAATTTAGTACAAAGTTCTTCTTGTGCATATCCAGCAGTATGGTCAAATTCTGACTCATGAAAATAAAAACTGCAAAATCGAACTTAACGTGTCTGTTCAAGTAATGAAGTAGCCCAACCCTTTATTTTTTTTTTCTCCATTGCTTGAGATAATGCTGCAGACCAAACAGCAGAAAGATTGGACTTTCCTTACCACCTTGCTTATGTACCACTTGCTTTTAATGGCAGCACCTCAGGCTGAAAGCCAGGGACCATGAAGGGAAGTGCTCTTGAGCACTGCATATCCTGCACAGCATCTGGGGCTACCTCCTGCTCTGTGCCCCAAGTCCCATATACAGAAGATACCTTCTCAGCTTAGCATGGAAAGAGCTGTGTTGCACAAGCTGGGACATAAGGTGGGACAGAGGCTGGGGTACTGCACTGCACATCCCAGAGACATACTCATAATTGTTGGGAAGTGTAAATGAGAGCAGTGTTGCATGCGTTGTTCTGGGGAGCTCTGTATATTGCGCTAGGAAACTATTTTCTATTTAATCACACACTAATAATAAGTTGGCATCACAGAAATAGAAATCAATCCTGTTATCTCCCAGATGCATAATTACTATACCAGATATATTGTAACATTTTACCTTACATTTGAGAACTGTCCATTGAAACCTGAGAACACAGCTTTAAGAGTTGTCCCTCTCTTACAGAAACATCTATTGGAGTGCAGAAACATTGCTGTTTCTGGGTTTCCTCCCCAAATGAAGAACATGATGTTAGTCTCTTACCAGGCAGCTGGAAAGAATGCCTCACAATTAGAAACTACCCTTCATTTCAAGTATTCACTAAGTAATAGGAATTTTATTAAGATGAAATTTGGCCACCAGCCTGCCTAGGTAGTGATCATCCCTGTAGGGTTCCCAAAGTATTTAGGCATGGGTAAAGAGGAAGAAAAACAATTACAAGCTCTACACAACATTTCATCCCCAGGACAGTAGGTAACTGGTCAGGTACTGTTGCAGTTCGCTGATACAGCACGGTCCCGTAGAGTGCTGTCCCTGCCTGCTCGGCAGGGCAGTCCCAGATCTGGGCTGTGCCGCCCTGCACGGGGGCAGCCCCGCTGGAGCTGCCTCTGCTGAAACGGAGCCCAGGTGGCTGCACCCCGGTGGGGACAGCGGCGCAGGGTCCCAGTCTGAGCCGGGACACTTGGAGCGTCTGCTGCCTCGGCACTGCCCGGGCTTGTTCTCCTTTGGCAGACACGGCGGCAGGGAAACCTGGTGTTTCCATGCACACCTGGGGCCAGCCAGCTCCAGAGTGACGTGCCTGCAGATAGCGGTCCCACTGGGCTGGTGACCTGTCAGTCAAGCCATGTCCCGCCCGTCCTCTCGGTGATTGGCTGGGGTCAGCGTTCTGCCTCTATTCCCTAGATTTTAAAAGTTCATTGCAGGTTCAGATGCGCGCCTTTTTTTTCTCCTGTACGTGTTCGCATTAAACCCGGACTGTTGTATGGGAGAGGCCCCTCCAAGTCTTTGTCTCTGTTGTGCTTATACCACGAGGTGTGGGATCGCTGCTCCAACGCTCCTGCACTTTAGCCACCGTACTCCTGTGAAGAGGAACTGGAAGCTGTGCTGATAGGTGCTGCATCCAGTCAACCCGGTGGGCTCTGAGCAGCATTTTAAACCCACTTCCTAGCCGTGGCAAGGTACTACATTTCCTTCGGTAAGTACTGGAATCAGTCTTGCTGCTTAATGAACCAGTACCTTGCTGTGGAGTTTTCACCAATTAACACCTTTTCTGTTGCCAACCCAAATTCATCATGAATGTTCATATGTTTTCTAGCTCGTACTAGAAGATAAATACTGAATAGCCTACCAAATTAGGTCTAATGCAGTCTTTCTAAGTTCAAAATTTAAACTGAATTAGCAAACAGGACTTTTAACTCAGCTTCATTGACATTAACTTCATCTTCCAAACACACATCCGAAATTAGGCATGTGGCATCTGAATTTATCACGGTAGTTATACTAGGAACTTTACTATTATTTGCAGCTGGGTATTATTAAAACTAGTTAAGAACAAATGTACTTCAAAATAAACCCATTCACGGCACCTTCCTGGGTACTCCTAGGGGAAGGAAAAGGGAAAGACTTCCAGCACAGAGACTGAGACCATAGGGAATGGCATATGGGCAAGAGGATCTCTGACAGAAACAAAAGTCAAAGTCAAGCTATGGAACTGAAAAGTGAGAAGATAGGTGATTTTATATATATTTCAGTGTATACACACACACATAAATATATATATATATATATATATATATATATATACCTCAAATACTATTAGTGTATATACATGTTATACATATCCCTTTACAATGCAGAATATAGATGAAAGCTGCTGAACTGTGAGTATAAAGAAGCCAAGGACCTGTCTCTCAGTGGAAGTGGGACTAAGGAATCATTTGCATTTCAGCCCAAGTTCCTTATATTAACCTGCCTGATTAATATACATGTTTATTTGGCTGCTTCAGAAAGCATCTTGTTTAGTGTGATTTCTAATAAAAATTGCATTCAAGCAGGGGGACTGCTTGATGTGCAAATAAATGACTGGTTCATCGTGTTCCATCACATGGGTTAGGAGGTCATGCTCTTCCTGGAGGCCAGCTTCAGTGGAGTGCCTCAGATTTATTCTAGCATCTATGCACTTTAATACCTTTAATGACCTGGTGGAGGAGTAAAAGTATGCCATCAGGAAATCTGTGAATAACCCTGAACTTGAGGATGTAGTCAATACACTTAAATGTAGGAATACAGCTCAGAAGATTTTCAAAATTTCAGAAAGGTCTGGTCTGATTTGTTGAACGTATCTGTGTTTATGATGTTTCTATTTGTCTCTTCTACAAATGCAAATTGCTATGCCTTAACATTAAAACTATTGTGGAAAGCCTGGTTATTTCTTCTTTTTAATGGAATGCATTTTTTATTGCTGTTTTTTTTTTCAAGATAAAAACAATATCTGCCTTTGTCAAACCTAAAAATAATGAAAGATTATTTTGAAAACTATCATCTTTTTCTACAAAGAAAGAAGTTCCCCAGAATAGTTCTGTTGTTTCTGACCTTGAAGAGAGTCTTAAAACATGGTGAAAAGGGTTTGAATATTTTTGAGTACATTAAATTTTCCCCTTTATTTCATTCCAATTAGGTCTATCTAGCAGCATTCTCAAGAAGTAAGCCCAGGTTACATGGGTCATGGGTGACTGCAGCTAGCATCTCATGATATTAATTTTTAAAACAGCCTGACTATGTTTTGTTTTCACACATAGAAACATCCTTCCATTAAGAGTGAGCATGCCGCTTGTTTACATACCTTACATTAAAAATGAATTAAATCACTTCTATATTCGTGCTTTCTATTTAAAGAAGGTAAATTTTCTTTGGAAAACATCAGAGAACTGGCCTTTGGGGGAAGAACAATGAGTAAAACAAGAAACTGAAATTCATAAGTCTTCCTTCCATAACCTTTCTCTTCTGATGTAGAAATAAACGTGCCTGAATAATCACTAAAAATAAAGATCCTCATTAAACTCAACATTTAGCCAATGTATTTATAGAAATGTGGTTGGTCACTAATGTGTAGATTTTTTTACAGTAATTACCTGGTGGTACTCTGTATATAAATATATATCTACATATCTATAGATAGATAGATACATACATACACAGACAGATGATAGAGATAGATATATAGATAAATATAGATTAGATAGATTAGATATAGATATAGATAGATATAGACAGATAGATATAGATTATATAGATGATATAAATGATGTAGATGATATAGATTATATAGGTGGTATAGATTATATAGATTATTGTAGCTGTGTACTTGGCAGAAACTGCTGCTGTTGATCTTCAGGATTGGTGGGAAGAGACCCAGGGAAATGCCCTCTGAACCTTCTCCCTCCGATATCTGAACCCTCTGCCTGAGCTGTGGTGAAACCCCATATTTCCCTTGTGACACCTGTATCCGCAGCCTCAGGTTCCGTGTATGGTTATGCCCTGGAAGACTCTATATGGCCATGTCCTGGAAAAGTCTCTCTTCTCCTGCTCTCCACTGGCCACTTTGAACCATGCGTCTTCCCATAATGGGTGTCCCCTGGTCCCACCTCCCTTTAAAAGACCCCTGCAGATCTTCCACTTCCTCTCTTTCTCCTGGGTTAATCCAGCCACCTGAGTGTCTCTGGATTCCCACCCTGGACCCTCACAACGCAACACTGGATTTACAATAAAAAAGGCAATTAACCCAGAGAAGAGCCCTCTGTAGACTTTTATTCTCGCTGATGCCTAAACACCATGCCTGGGGTAATTCTCATTTCCAGAGGAGCCAGCAGAAACAGGTCATCTGCAGTAGCAAGAACTCTGTGCTTTGGGAGAGTAGCAAAACTTTTGCAACTTGTCCCCACAGGAATTTCGCTTGCTTATTAGACGCTGTAGCAGCCTCGAGAGCTCTGGGAAAAGCGTCATAGATGATATAGATTTAGATAGAGATAGATAGAGATAGAGATACAGAGATAGAGATATAGAGATATAGAGATAGAGATATAGAGATAGAAATATAGAGATAGAGATAGAAAGATAGATAGAGATAGAGAGATAGAGATAGACATAGACAGATGTAGACATAGACATAGACATAGATAGAGATGGAGATGATAGAGATAGAGATATGTAGTTGTAGGTTCAAAGTGTAAGATAATTTAACAAAAAGTAAACAAAATATGAGGGGAATTGACAGCACACTGGACAGACAGATAATTGATGGGGATTACATTTTTCACTAGAGTTTGTGTACTGAAAATTTAACTTTACTGCACTTTTTACAATGAGAAGAGCCACCTAACAAATATAACAGAAATGGAAATTGTGTTAATTTTGTCTATTTGAATTGTGATTTTCCCCCCTCTTTGTTGTTAACCATATAAAATTATGGAAATCTACTTGTCAAATTGCTGGAGTACATTCTTCTCTATCTAACATGTAAAGCATCTGGCTTATGTCTTCATCACTGTCTGTTATCCATTGACAACCTTAAGGTACTGGAAAGCCAGCACCATCTTTCACAAAAGCATAAAGATATCAAAATGCATGTTCTGCATGTGACCCAAAACATCTTTGACAATTGTCATAACAAGCCACAGAAGAGTCAATCCATTGGTTTAAGAAGCTTTGGAAAGTTATTCTGCACCTGTAGCCTAACCCTTTACTGTTTTCATCTGCTGCTTATGCAGAGATAGTGGATTTTTCTCCCATCCAGTGGAAAATCCATCTGGAATCACACAGCTGTCTTTATAAATAATTTCATGAGAACAGACTTCCCCCCTAATAACAATTATTGAGGTGCTAAGAGGTTAATAACAAATGTGGATTGTGTACTTCCATCAATACACATGATGGAACTCACAGTAAAGAAATCTATATTTGCTTTCATCCTGTTCTTCAAAATGCAGAATAAATAGAGGCCATATTGTAATTATTTACAGGGGAACCATTTTCTGTATATAAGATAATTTTAATTGAGATATTTGTAATTAAAATGCCAATTAACCTTGATTTTGCCTCCTTTATTATTATTTAAACTAAACACAAAATAACTTTGATGCAGATGGAGAACTGTAAAAAATTTAATGAGGTAAATTGCTTACGGGATTCTACTTCAATTAGTTCAGTCATTTTCTGTTAGTTCTAATTACATAACTAAATTATTTACATTTAGAAAATACCTAAGTTAGTATGAACTTTTGTTTCATGAGAATTAGCTCAATATTCAATGACCTTATTAGTGTACACTTCTAACTTAATTTATGTTTTTTAAACAATTATTTTGATTCTCATTTTTTCCAAGCAACATGGAGCAGTTTGAGTTTCTTTTACCAACGCAAGATGCATTTTCAGCAATTCAAATATTTGGAATGTGTTATATAATTAATTATCAAAGCCATTGAGAGTCTGCATTTACATTTCTCTTGCGTAAGACTTCCATGAAACTGACGCCATGACATATTTCTTTCTAGACTGATTTTTCTCTTCAGCTATTTTCACGCTAGGTTCAGTTAGAAGCATTCAGCATTCTGACAAAGAAAGGTGGAGTACTCACAGCAGTGCATCCAGTAGTTTCTTATGTTGCAGTAATCTCCTTGCAATTTGTCATTATTTAAATCTTAAATGAATATTCTCACTATCACCATACTTACCACCACCTTCTCTGACTTTTTAACTGGTCAGTGAAACTGTGAAACGCCGTTATAATCTACCTAAATTAAAAAGCATGAAAGCACATCTGTAGACAATATCTTCTGCACAGAGGAGCAATAGTATGGCTTCAGTCATGGTATTCTTCTCATTTTGTTTGGGTGACATATTATGTTCATCTTTGATTTACCGTGATTTGAAAAAAATTCTTACATCCTGATTATTTTTTTCTCTTGTAGAATTTTACCAATTTAAATTAAAATAGAAATATTTTAATTAGAAATAGAGTTGAAGGAATTGTCATGATTTCTCATTAAACAAATATAATTTTGTTAATCCTCAGAAGAATTGTAAATACTGTCACAGGTGCTCAAATGGCAGACCAGTCACTTATTCCCTCTGTCACTGAAAAGCAGACCCTTTTTAACTCTTCAGTAACCTGGTCAGTCAAGACCAAATCAAGTTTATGATGACCACAGCATTCCCCAGTTGTTGAAACCAGGCATGAACAACCAGCCTCCCAGGAGCCAAAACTGTTCTGTGAAGCCTGCAAAGTGAGTTTATTTGCTCATCTGGGAAACCATCTTGTCAGCAGACTGGTGAAATTGAGAACTGACACTACATATGTCTTGGCTAGAGAAAGGAGGTCAGTGGTAGAATTGGCAGCTCTATATTAACACAGCACTGCAAAATCTATGTGTTCAGTAGTCCTCAAAATCTTGCTGTGATAAAAAGATGCAAAATTTTACCTCCCCTAACTGGTTGAAGAAGGAAACATACTCCACTGAACTCTATCTAACCCATTACTATGGTTATGAAACAGTGACTTTTGTACACTCTTAGCAAGCTACCTCTCTCAAGAGTTTTCTATGCTCTTGCATTTGTTACACTGTTTTATTCTGCATGATTTGAAGTTGCAGCCTCATATGAAAGGTATTTAAGTTCTTTGGAGATGAAAAATCATAAATAGTAATGGCAAGGTCCACTTTCAAAACTAATTTCCAGTGAGACATTCAACAACCTTTAAGACAGATGTAGATAGCAGAAAACTGATTCAGATACTACTATACTCTTTATGCTTAAGGGTGAATATATTTTCAGTACAGAATCACTTCCACCATGCTGCAAGCCACTTCTTCAAAATCTACCACAACCTCAGTCTTACCACGTTTTGTGCAGATATTGAAAAAAAAATAGCTCATCCTTTTAAAGCATTCAAACAACAGAAAGGTGTGATTTACAGTATTGACATATCTAAAAATTAAAGAATGGACTTTGAATCATTTTTTATCAACAAGAGTAAACCAGACAAATTTATCAGCTTGATGTCTATCTACCATAAACTGGTTGAAGCATAATGCATATAAAACCAGGGAGAGGATAGTTAGCACCTAGAAAGCAAGTTATTTTTTCACTACAGGCTTTACCTGAAAATGCTAAAATAGTGGAAGATGATCTGTGTCTGAAAGATTTTCACCATCTTGATGTCTTCTCTCTTTCCCTAAAAATAATAGTCAGCTTAGCACTTTGAAGAGAGAGATTGTTTTCTTCCCATGTGAGTCACTCAATATTTTCTCAGTGATCTTGACTTGCCATAAGGGCTGCAGTAGAAAGGACAGATACTATACAAGAGAATTCAAGGAGTACATCTGCCTCTAATCATCCTGAGGAGACGGGGGTTAATGGTGGGGATAGTTTCATGCCAGACTAAGAACACACAGGAATTAAATAAGGGTTGTTCCTGAAAAACAGATAAATGTAGCCCATTCAGAAATTACTTTGATATCAATTGTGTCCTGGCATGAAACATCTGCCATGTATATCAGAAAGACTGTGATAAATTTTTTTTCATTGACATCCAAAAACGCTTCTAGAAATGTATCCATTAATTGCCTTAATTTCTACATATTTCTGAAAGTGAACAACAGAAGATGATACCTACAATATATGGAAAGAGGAGAAATAATACACAGGGTTCAAACAAAGCAATAGAAGGAAAGCCTTTTCTATGGTTTAAATAATTAACTGAATAATGCATGCTATATTTAGTGTGGTATTAAATAACTAATACTAATAAGGAAATTTGTTCCTCCTCAAAAACTGTTATATTCCAGATTTTAAAAAAGAACAACAAGAATATACTTGTATGAACCAATCAGCTATCTGAATAATAATAATTATAGTAAACAACCAATACATAAATTCCTTGTATTAAAGTGACTAATATAAATTATTGCTTCTGATAAAGTAGTTTTCCTACATCACATCAAAGAATTTTAGAGACTCAAAAATCATGATGTTCCAGTTTTGCATCTCAGCTATCTACAATATAATTGTGTTTCAAAGATTTGATATAACAGAGACTACAAACTAAACTAAATTAAACTGAAATGACCATTGCAGTGTGAATCATTTCACAACATTTATACCTCTGTGATATAGATAAATAAAGCTGCTCAATACAAAATATTCATTGACATGAATTTATGTTCTGGGTTATGCCATCCACTGCATATGTTTGCATGCAAGCTGCGGATACCAGTATGTTATCTAGTTTCTATCAACAACTTAATCCAATAATTAACTTTTTTGTGAGCCTTACCTGTATAAGTAAATTAATATCTCTTTGTTGAATAAGAAGCCATTCTTTTTTTTTTTAAATCAGCCCATCATTTAAAAAAAAAGTATATTTAAAGCTTATACAAGTCTAGAGCTTTGAGGTCAATGCCTCAAAATATTCAGAAATCATTGACCTTTCTTCTTTGTTAAACACAGTTACCTTTTTAATATTAATCCCTTTCTAGAAGATGAGATGCTAATAGATTTCTGATATAGTAATGAGAAAAATTACCTAGAATAATCAAATCCTAGGATGATATTATTCTATCATTACTAATTTTGTCTTTGGCTTTTAAGAAAGGAAGGTCTTTCCTTTTTCTAGACAAAAGAAATAAACCTGACAAATTTTCAACTTTTTTTCATATCAGGTTGGTATTTATTTTGAGATTGACAAACAAGTACAGTACATTTGAACTTAACTTTTGATTTAATTGTTCGTATACAACTTGTATTTAACATCTTTGATCTCCGAGTTAGTGATCTAATCCACTGTGTAACTCAGCTTTTATTGATCTGTTCTCATGCTGAGCAAATCAAGCCTCACTTTTATGGCAGAGATTGAAAAAGATAGTAAAACTGCCTCTGAGACAGCAGTTTAAATCTGTGCAATAACAGTGGAGGCAAGAGATAAGACTTTTATTACTCTGCCAAACTTCACATGAACTCAAAGTGTCATTAAATTGGTATGTGTCATTTGCCACATATATTTATTTTACTAGATAAGTTGGTAACCACCCATTTAGATGCAGTGCATTACCACAATTTCTTCACCATATTTTCCTTGCCGCAGAATCTCTCTTTGCTACTCAAAATACTTTTCAAATATCTTTCTTATGGTACTTTGAATACTTTTCAGATTTTCTGTTCTCATGCAGTTTTCAAAAAGGATTTTTGAATCCCTTTTACTTGAATGAATTCCAAAAGCAATTTTCGATAGTTATATGAGACCATTTTTTAATATGCTAGTCTGTCATGATGAAAGATTAATTCTCATATACTCAGAGCTTTTCAATCATGCTCCATAATGTGTGAGTTTTGTAATGCCTAGTGTTATTACATTACTAAGCATGGAGGAAAATAAAAGCAGTGAAAGTGCTGTATCTCAGCTTGATGTTATTGAGCGTAGTTTTGCTTTAGAGGGTTTCCTATTGTGGTATTTTTCCCATTGTTCCTTAAGAAGAAAGAGCTGATGAGCACGCTGAAAGTAAGCGACATGTGCAATAGGTGACACTTTTCATTCTCATATACAGAGCAGTGGTGAAGCAGAAAATGCTTGAAAATAGGTTGCCTGATTTTTTTTTTTTTTTTTTTTTTAAGTTTAATGTCCTGGAGTCAGTCCAAGATTGACAATTGTACCTGACAACTTGCATGTCTATCAATCACACTATTCTGGTGTACAATCTATCTTCCTATCTGAAAGTCAAGGCTTTTATGATGTTAGGCCCATAAAACATTGAATACCCTTATATAAATCATAAAGAAAACTTACTCTTTGTTTACACTGTCTCTCAGTTCTATTGAATGCATGCATAGGCACTGCATTAGTGCAATGTGAGGAGGCAATGCAAGGCAGAGTAAGCTAGAATTTTTTAATACTTGGGGAAGGGAAAGGAAAGGGCCACAAGAGTCTCTGCAGTTGATAGTAGTGAGGCCATGCAAATGCAATGTGTGTTCCTGTAAAGGCATATCCACATCAGTCAGATCTATCTATCTATTATAATTTGTTAGTAGCTTCCTTTTCTCTGAGACAGCCGCAGGACTGGGATTTGCAAATGAGAATATGAAAAATGCAGGAATATGAGTCAGGTCTAGAATAAAGGATTCAAAACTTAATTGTACTTTATCAACTTTATAAACACAATTTTGTTCCCTTGTAATTTAATTTCAAGTGTAGAAAGAATTCTAAGGCAACATATTGATTGTAAGATGTGTCTCTATCCAATTTAGAGTTAAAAGTTGCAGGGACACCATTCAAACACTGATTTCTTTTCCTTCTTATCACCAAAATCCAACAGTCCTTCCAACGTTCTTTAGGTTGTTATATGGGAAAAAGTAAGAATTACCAATGATAAATACCTTTAATCTTGAGGTACAGTATCAAAATACCTGTTTTAGAGCTCCAGTTGCTGTTTGAGACACCAAGAGGTCCTGTTTGTAGTAAATGCATTTAACATTTTTGTATCAGGGCAACACTGTGGGTACAATAGAGTTTTGGTCAGAGGAGATTTGAGGGGTTTTAATCTCCTTTCCTTCTTCTCATTATCATTTTTCAATGAGAAAAATATTCCACAGTCCTGCAATATGGTCTCATCAGGAGAGACCTATCCAGTCAAACTGAGTCCGTAACTGGCCCTGTGGATCAGAGTTTCCGAGCCTTATGAAGCACAGAGCTGGAAGCATAAGGCTGTGCAATCCATCTGTTTAGGATTTTGACTTGTTTTTCAAGAGTGTGTGAAATTGCACACAGAAAATATTAAAAGGAAATGAAATTAGTAAAATTCAACACTCACCACTGATATCACCACAGTTTTTTTAACTGACTCAATATGACTTTGGTCACAGCAGCACTAACCAAAATGCCAAATGATAATGAAAACCAGCAGGGTAATTATCCTAGCATATTGGCAGCCAATGGAGTTACTAGAGATTAATATTTTTAAACAAAATTAAGAATTTATACGATGATTTTTCTAGTGTCAGTAGAGAATTAAGACATGCAGAATGAAGGCACTGGACTAACAAAACTGACCAAGCCCTGAAATCAAGTTGTGCATTCACTCTGTCAGGAAAGCAGCCTCACGAACAGATATCAATCATCTTGATTTCTCAGCAAATAAGTTTGAAGAGTTCCTGATGGCATCAACCTTTCGACTGCCAAATTACACACTGCTTTGTTAAATTCAATGGCAGCCTCCTTCACACTCTGCTTTTTCAAAAGAAAGGAATTATTTTTCTTTTTTTTTTCCTTTTGGCTTGAATACCAGAAAATGCTAAATGGGAAATTTTAGACACTGGAGAAGTTTTGATTGACAATTTTATTTTTTAATTAACCTTGAAGATTAATCAAAGCTTGAATAAAAGCAATTTTTTGTAAGATTACATAGGACAGCAAGGGATCAAGTAAATTGTTTTTAGGACAGAGAGAATGAGCTGATCTCCACTGTTAACAAAACTCTTTGTATTAAGCATGGTGAAAAAGATGTCTCCCAGAAGGCATCCCTGAGAAGAATTTCTACATGAAGCAAATTCTGCACTTCAACCGTGTAAAATCTCTGCAAAGAAAATTTAGGAAACCTAGCAGTGAAATGAGACATGCCAATCAACATTAGGGGACTGAACCATCTCTCCGCTAGAGGTGCGAGAATAATAAGACAGAAGCCTTCAGCAGTTCTGAGCCACATGAGACTGACACAGGATATCTTTGACATTGATGATTCCCAACGTGGGGGTCATGACCCCACGATGGATAGTGAGGCTATTTTCTGGGGAGTGCAAAACCTTCTTTCAGAAATCAAGAGTTTATTTAAATCTGTTTATAGACTTTCTGACTGCAAAGATAAGCTCTAGGAAGAGTTTCCCTGACTAATGGACATAGGAAAACAGACTATGGCTAGATCCTGAGACAAGATGGAAGAAATGGCATTTCTGCTCTCACTGCCCAGCGGAGTAAACCTGTGAAAGGACCTCTTTCAGCAAAAGCAAATATTCCATGTGAGCAGGGCTTTGCTTCAAGAGGACGAAAGCCTGTCTCAGTCCTGTGCTCACCAATGCAGAAAAAGCAGGCAGTGTCCAGGCATGTCAATATGCCTCTTTTATACACAACCTAACCTGTGCTCTCTTACAGAAAACATTTTATAGGAACCTCTTTAAAGGGAGGCAATGCCATCTGACAGTGACGGTACTGCACCACGTTGCCTTGTGACGCTGGGTCTGCACAGCAACCATATTTTGCTTTATTTGCTTCCTCCCTTTAGCCCCCTCACTTTGTAAATTTTATTTCCTATGTGGAATGATCAACTCTCTGGGATGGACAAATTCTCAAAATTTAACTACCTTTAAGAAAATAACTATTGTAAAAAAAATAACAGGATCTGCATCACTGGGCACTTCTGACATCTATGTTAATAATAACAAAAAAAATGTTAATCAACTCCTTTACTTCTAGAAATCTTGTTAAGCATCAGAGTTTTTTTATGGGCAAAAACGCAATTCTGAATGGGGTAATGTTCAATGATATGTGAACAGTCTGCTGTATTTTGCTGTACTTTGCTGTGAAATTTAAGCTAAACTAGAGTTTCCAAAGTTAAATTTTAAAATTCTTCATTTTGACTAATGTTTAAAATTTTCTTTTTCTTAATTTTTATTCCAATTAAAATATAAAAAATATAAATAATTCATTAATGAATTTGCCTTGTAAATGTTATATTTCCTTATTGCACACAGGAAAATAAAACTTATTTTAAAACAGAGCATTTTCTTTATTTAACTTTAAAACACTAAATTTCAAACCAATGTAATTTCAATAATTTCAAATTATTAAAAACTTCAGGAATGTTACTTTAATGTCTTGGTGTTCCTTTCAGTATTCCTTGGAAATGTAAATGAATAGTCTTTGGTGATCTCAGTATAGTTCCTAGTAAATGTCCACATCACAAAACCACTACACTTAATTTCACATGATTGATAGTCTCTGCTTAACAGAGACCTAAGGCTGAGCCAGCCTGGGGACTTTATTACCTCCCATTCTAGTAAGGGTGGTCCAGCCAGGTCAAAGTCGAGGTCAATAGTAGGACAGAAAAGGCACTAATTTTGCTTTGAAACAGACTACTCTTCATGAAACAAAGAACTTCACTTTCCAGCACTGTTTTGTGACCAGAGATAACCTATCTAGGAATGAAAACGTTTCCAATAAATATTATCTTCTTCACATTCTGCTTTTAGTGATTCTAAGTATGATATTTTAAAAACTCTTTCCATGTTAAATGATAACTAATTTGGTCTGGATGTACTAATTTCTGAATTCTCCTACTTGATATAAGCCACTGAGAATGCTTTTATGCCTTTCTTCTCTCTGGTTTTTTTTTTTTGTTTTTTTTAAAGGAACACATTTAACATATATTTAAGTTTTACTCAGACTTACTGGAAGTTTTCTTGGCTTACTTGACAAACCATCTCTCTGCAAAAAGTTTCTGAAGGCTCAGAGTACTTGAGATAGGTGTTCATACTCTGAAAATATATTTTTATATAATACTTACCTGCTTAGTATTGTGCTTATGGTCATTTCTGCGTGTAATGAAAAGTCCATCAGCAACTGGTTTAAATCTAAAGTAACACTAAAAGTAAGAGTGACACACACTGAGAAAGCCAGAAGGAAGATAATTCGACATGTTTGGTTTGGTTGTGTATTTGTTTTCCATTGCAAGACGTTTCTTCTCAGTTACAGACAAAGAATGGGATGCAATGACATTGCAAAGAAAAGAATCACAACTGGAATCAATCGTGTTGGTCAAGTCCTAGTTAAAAAATTAATGTAAAATAATTCGTCCATCCATATGAAGAATAAATTTTGTAGTGAAATTGTACTGAAAATAATTGGATGACAGCTAATCAGGCTTTTAGAGTTTTCTCTTTTCTGTGTAGAGATGTCCACAGTTAAATTTAGGAATACTCTGTACCCCTGGGATTTTGCCGTTCTCTCATTTTTAGAATATATTTAACTGTCTATCTTTTTTTTTCAGTGAATGCATTTCACTGCAGCATTCTTTAGATAAATAGTAGCTTTCTTTGTTGTTTGAAGTGGGAAACTTGTGTGAGACTGTACTGAACTGAGCTTCTGTATTTGCAGAACTAGTTTCTGCTTAACAAAGCTGTGGGCTGTGGAGAGGCTGCTCAAGGAAAGAAAAAAAATGTCATGGTTTTTCTCTCTTTCTTACACTTAGGCAGTAGACATTCAGGTGCAGTGCTTTGATTGATGAGAAGATACTACACAGAAGAAATTACATTTCAATCCTAAACATTTAAACGATGGGAGAAATTAAGATTTTAGATTTTAGATTTGTAAATAAAAAAGGCACTTGAATATGTTACAAGTCTGGTTTAGGCATTCTCAAGTGGACTAACCTTTGTATCTGGTGCTCTGTTGTTCCTCATTTCTGGTACATATTAGGATACTTTATAATGAACAGACTTCACTATAATAATTTTAAGTTAAAGATTCACAGTTCCCTTTTTTCCCTAGTTTGTGCTGGAAAAATTATGAACTTATAGGTGATTCAGTTAGGAGGAAGGCCATGCAATTCAGTCTTAAGACATTAAATGTATCTTGATCTGTCATTGTGTTTTGTCCCTAAAATAAAAGAACTAAGGTTTTAAAGTGAAGGAGATCGTGTAAATTGGTTTTATGAAAGGAATTATACTGTAGTTCTTATATTTTCTTTTTTTCTCCTCATCTTCTTCAAATCAATAACTCATTTCCTCATTGTGACTGGGCAGACTAGCTCAGCTAAAAATGAGGTAAGTATATTAATATAAGTGGACTGAATGGAGATAATATTTTTGAACTTGAAGGAAAACACATTTCAGACGAGGTGTCTTAAAGGGAATATGAATACTCAATATACAAAAGGAAGTACGTTTTGGTTGAATTTCTCTGCTACTGTTTCAAAATCTCTATGGTAGTAAAAGACTGACAGAGGGGCTACAATTGCACTGTTGATAAAACATCAAGAAGACAATATAGAATGACTTCACTTTGTAAAAGCAAGGATTGAGTAGAAGACTTCTGGAAACAAAGCATGATTTGCAATGAATTGGAACCATATGGAGGAGGGAAAAAGCTTAAGCGTAAGATGTAAACATCAGTTGACATTCGCAGTGAACATCAAAAACTCCCATAAACCATCTCCTACAAAGAGGATGGAGAACGTTCAGATTGGAAATTTCGTTTATGTTCTGCAATTCTTTTCACACTTCTTCAGCTAATTGTTAGTACAGAAGAGAGGCTGAGAATCATATGCCTTAGATACAAGGATTTTAAATATATATATATAACAGAAAAATAACCTGATTCATTTTTGCATTCCTTTAACTTTACAATAATGTAACTTTGATGGACATGGAGCAATATCATTGTTACAAAGGAATGAGTGTTGAGTTGAGATGAACCCACAATAGGTTAGTATTTTGGGGGATTTGCTTTTCTCCTGTCCTGTCCTGTCCTGTGAACAGTAGTAGTTTGTCTTATTCTCAGATTTTTCTTCCGCCTTCTTCATTTTCTCCAGGTATGTCTGGTTTGTTTTGTGGAAAGCAAGAAATGAGGAAATGATACCAGAATCTTGACACCAGAAATTATACCAGTATGATTCAGCCAGCCTTACATGTTTAGTGCTTACATCAGTATTTTTTAGCTATTTTATTTATTTTTTAAATTTTTGACTGAAAGTCAAAAATGTCAGGATTAATTTAGGTAACCACTGTTTTCATTATAGTTGCCCTTTGCCTAATGACAGAAACCAGCCTGAAGTTCACACACAAATAAATTCTGCATTATTCTAGCTCTACAAATATTCACATTTGATTCATATAGAGGCACATTCCAGTAGAGACAAAAATGAGTGTTAGAAAATCTCACCTATGGCATACCTGTTTTTTTTCCAGTCTTGAAGGTAGGTACATGCTCATTCTTAGTTTCCCCCCAAACCTTTGGATTTCACCACGCTGTAAAATAATGGTTAGCAGTCTGTACATGCATTTGTTTTACACTAGCTCTGATCAACAAAGCTGCTAGAAACATAAGCTTTTCTTCTGCTGGGCTGCTCTTCTCCAATGTGTGCTTCAATCCTTGAAATTTCTGTTAGATTTTACCTCTGTAGTTCACATACCCTTTGCAGTTCAGCCCTCATGTCTTTCCTAAATTATGTACAATAGCTAGGCAACTGACAGAAGCAAAGCCACAAGAAGAGGATGTGCTTGAGGAACGGCCAGTTTTGAGCTCCTTTGAGGATAATATGTTGGGAATTCTTTCAGAGAGTGACTGTGGCCTGCTGCTGATAAAAGATATCATGGAGATACTGTCCTTTCTTTTGTCACGCAGGAGTGCTGCCAGTGAGACCAGTGCTGATGACCAAACTGCATGTATGTATTACATGTGTGTGGTCCAAGATAGTTACCTCTATTAGAAAAAAAAAACAAAACAAAGCAAAACCCAACAAAACCCAGCAAATTCTATCTCCTGAACTTTATGCTCTTAGCATGCCACTAACATCCCAGTGCACCTAGCTCTGTAGCATGAAATGAGGCAAAATAAAACTTTCTTTGTCAGGAATTTGCAGCCAATAGGCAGTGAAGGGACAATACAGACACAAACCCACAAGATGTATCAAAAGGAGCACAGGAGTGTTTCTTCAAGGAATAATTCAGTTCTGGGAGTCATATTTTTATAAGAAAGAGTGAATGGGGCAATATTGTCTAGTTTTTACAGGTGGAAGGCAGGTAGGAAAAACACAAGGTGCAGTCTGGATGAAGGAAATCCAGAACAGTAACTGGGGAGAGCAGTGGTGTCAAGAGTCTCTCTCCAGAGAGGTTTTCCCACATTCATTACGTTTATAAGACTCTTCTGCCATATGGATTCAATGAAGGTTTGAATGAGCAAACCCTGCATGCCACACCTGCAGTCACGAATGCCAAGGGCAATCACTCCCTACAGACACTGCTTAATTGTTCACTGGTTTAATCCAACAGAGAGTGCTTCTACAACTTCTCTGTCAGAATTCCTGATGCAAACTGTTAGAAAGATGTGTTCCTACACATCTCAAAGTGCAGTGCTTCTAGCAGCCTTTTGGGCAATATCTGGGAGCCGGAAAATGTTGATTCCTAGCCTAGAGGGTGGCACAGGGTAATACAAGGCAGATATCCCAACTGTAGAATTCATGAAACTCTTTGCTGTGAAAAACGACAGACAAATCCAACATTGCCTGGAAGGGGAAATTTGAGTCTGCAAGCTGTTAGACTTTAGGCACTGATAAGGAAAGGGATCCTGCACTGCATTTTTTAAAAAGTACAGTAAACACAATTCCAGTCAGAACAGGTCATTTAAAGTCCTTCCTGCCTCGGGCTTAACATGACACTTAAGTGCTACTACATGTGAAAAGAAAAAAGCAATTCAACACTCGTAACAAACTGCTTTTCCTCCATCACTGGGGCTAAAATACCTAAGTATTCCTGCAAGCAGGGGAATTGCTGTCTGCAGAGTTGTGTCATGTTTTCACTGGATAACCTCTTTGTACAAGTTGTAAAAATAAATGCTGCTTTAAATAAGAATAAATGTGAAAGTATAAAAAAATAATTTTACATTTATAAATGCAATAAATGTGTTTTTCTTTTCAGACCTACTGTGCTGGAAAAGCCAAAAAAGTTTTCAGTTCAAAAGAAAATTCTTTGCTCACCACTGAAAATTGCAGGATGTTAGTGTCCCTGGTCTTCTCTGGGAAGAACACTTTCGGTGATTCCAACATTAAAATGTTGGAAATTAAATGTTAATTATTATGTTAATTAAATGTTGGAAATTAAATTAAATTAAAATGTTCCACACAAATGGGAAGCACAGCATTTTCATCCCCAGCATAAAAGCATTTGTCAATAAATTTAAAAATTGAATAGAAGTTCACTTTAATGTTAATAAAGGTTTAGGTCTAGCCATTATCCTGACTGTGAAAACCCTGGGTGCAAGGCAGCAGTATGCATAATTCTGCAATATAGTGAAAGGATTCTCTAAAGAATGGAACAAAAATTTTCCCAGTCAGCTATAACTTTTTTACTCTGAAATCAGGACAGAATATCAAAATTGTGAAAATTATTCTAAGCTTACCTACCATCTATGATAACTATGTTATTGTGGCTCATTCTGGTAACCTGGAACATTTTAGTACCATCACAAAAATTAAGATTTTCAAGTTGTGAATGATACAAGTAGCTAAACTTTTGTTTAATTGATTGCCTATGTAAATGTTTTCATTATCCTGGATTTCTTGTTAATTAAATGTAAATACTTTTATAAGCATAACCTTTTAGTAATATACTGAATGTATTGCCTCATGCCTGACTCTCATTACGTCAAAATGGAAATATAAGGATGCCTTTCATTGAGCAAGTATCATTTTGCTCTGGGTTAGAGAGTAGAAATCAGATTATCCAGCAAGTGAAATTCAGATTCCAGACAGACAGTTTAATCTTTTGAACTAAAAGAAAATTCATCTTCTGTGCACTCTTGGAACTTCTGCTGAAATTGACACCTACTATCACAAATTAGTTGCACTAATGACTTAAAAAATTAATTTGGTTAATTGGATTATTTCACCTTTTCCTCTATTGTCTCTAGCAATAGAAATCCCTGTGAGTCAAGTAAGTCATCCACAGCTTCTGAGATCATATTTTTATTTCTACAACCATGGAGATACAGTCTTTAAACAAAGAAAAAAGACATATATATGTGAAAAAAATATATGTAAACAAAACTCTGGTATTACTTCAATAATATATGACTATGACCCTCTTCTTTAAGACAGAAAGTCCAAGACCTAAAGACCTTTGTGAACTTTAAACTATACTCTTTTTACTAGAGCGGTTGGTAGCATTATTCAGTTATTGAACATAATTTGAACTGTGTAAATTCACATCCTGCTCACCTGGATCAATAACGAATTGTTTGCACTACTTTGCTCACACAGGTGCTTGCATGAACTAAAAGAGGCTCAAGAAGGTTCTGTGAGAGTTATTCCAAAGGGGAAAGGTAAAACCAAATACACAACCTACATGATCTAACTTCCATATCTGAGTTGGAGCAACCCACCAGGATTACAGCTACACTCTTTACTGCTGTGCACAGGAGGGTGATAATGCAAGGGTACTCTGGCTCCTACATCTGCATGGAGGAGAGAGAGCATTAAACCGGTTGCTTGGCAAGGACATCAGTGTGAGACAGGATTATAGAAGGCGAGTGATGTCTTCTCAAGGGGGAAGAGGAGGAATGGTTGATCCACAAAATATGTAGTGTCCCAGTTTCTAATTTTTGTCCCCAATGCTAAGATTGGATGACGTTGCTTTACATTTTCAGCCTTTTTCTTGTCTTCTCCTTTTCTCTTGTACTGGTATAGATCCATGAGTTTATACCATTTGTTTCCTAGGATTTGTAAGCACGAACTCTGAGATGATTTGATTTATTTGGAAGGCATATGACCATCAAAAAGGAGTACAGCATCTTTTACCTTCATTCTTTTGGTCCATTACATCCTAATGAACACCTTCATTCCCTCAGAACCCAGTTTTAAATTTTGGGTTGTCATTTTCTTGTCTCTCTTCGTAAGCTAATTCTTTTCAATCCTTTCATTGATTTTGTTTAGGGTTTTTTTTTTTGGTGAAACCTTTCCTGTTTGTCTTAGCATATTTCATATTTTCTGCTTAAATACTATTTCAGTTCTGCATGGCCCATAGCCACCACAAAAACTCTGATACTTCCAGCACATACACCATACAACTGTAAGAAGACAGAATATATATCATACCAGAGAATACTTGATAAAGAAAGCTTGATGTCAAGGCTAAGCAAGTTCTATTCTTTCTCTCCAGCAAAAAGAAATAGGACATAAGTAGAATAAAAAATTGAAGATTTTTCTCCCTTTCTTACCACATTGAGTAGATTCTTCTGTTTCACCTGAAAATGTTCTGAAATGGTGAAAGTTAAAAATTAAACCGCTAATGATTGTTTGTGCAGTTGGAGGGATGGTAGATTTAATCATTTTTTCAAAGTTGCTTTTGTACATTGCTTTGTTTTACTTTTTTATTATTTTAGTCTTTACATAAGGAAGTAAAAATATGATGTAATGAATTTTTAGGTGTATGAACACAACAGAATAGTTTGTTTTTCAAAGCCACTACAGTCTATTATATAATGACACACATATGCATAATAACATACATTTGTGCAGCGTTTGGGAAATGTGTGCTATTTACCTGATGGACTACAATAACTGCCTCAAAGCTACTACAGTCTTTAAGGTAAACATATGTTTTGGTATGCATACTAATTTAAAAAAAATATACTATTTACCCTGTAGGCCGTAATTACACAGTCTGTTGTATACATGTGTAGAAAGGCATACTTTTTAAAACTGGCTTTTTGTCGAGATGGTTCATAATAGTTCCTTCAGAGTCATGTAAAGAAAGTACTTAGATGATAAATCAATCATTTTCAGCCACTTTTACTCATTTGTTGCTTGGGGTGCTGGAAATATTTAGTCTGCTATGGATTTTAAATAGATTAAGTCATAGTAGGCAACACTGTAATAGTACTTGGAGTAAGTATGATATGACTGCCAGAAAATATAAACCTGTTTGTTAAAACCTGACTTTGTATTCAAATGTCCTTGTGCAGCGTGAGCAAAATGGCAAATGCAGAGTGCTGCTTGAAGGGCCCTGAGAGCCTGATCCAGCGTGATTAACTCAGATATTTTAGTTGTTTGTGGATACACCAGCATTTCAAATGTGCAGAACTGTTTGTTCTACAGCAAGTTTTTAAATGCTCAGTAGAGAGATGCAAATCCCTCTGAAAGGTCTCCAGTGTCCAATGCAGTCCATACAGAATATAACACTAAATTACCTTTTGTTTTCTCTCTTCAAAGGAAAGCTTCAGAAAAGAGAAATTATTTCTTTAGGTGAAGTGAAAGCCCTCTACAGTCTAGCTCATACATGTATACAAAGGTTTTGGGTTTGTATGTGCACAATTCTGGTACACAAAGGTCATTAATTTTGATTATTTCCTTCTTTTGTGTCATACTGCCATTGTGGACGCAGGTCTGTTTACAGTGAATTTGGCCACAGCCTTGTGGGAGTACGCTTGACTCTTTATCTTTTTTATTTATAAATCAAGGTTTTTCTGATTATATAAAAAAACCTATTTTTTTATTCCTACAAAAAAGTCTAGAGACATCTATTTTTTCATTGTTTTTCTTACCAATATTCAATTTCCACAATATATCAGCAAATTTTTGCATATGTTGAACTTAATAGTTTGATTGGAAAAATTGAAATTATCAGTTACTTAATTGAATGACAGCAACATTATTTATGCAATCAAAATCAGGGCTTCCTTGTCATACAAATAGAGATATTTTTGAGGTAAAAAACAAAATAAAATTATTGATAATACTAGTTTACAAAGATGATTGGGAAAGGAACCTAAAAACCATAAGAATATAAATTATTAATAACATCTATTACCTCAACACACATGTTTTTATATTACCAGCAGTAAGACATGTCTTTTCATGCTATGTAGAACAAAAAATTACATGGATTAATTATTATTCACTGTGAATTAGGGTACCTGACCTCAGATGTCCTTTGCAACACAAGGCCTAATTTTTTAAGAATTCGTTATTATTTGAATAATAAGGAATGCATTTTGTAAACAATCATTAAAACAAAAATGCTACATTAAATGGATAATGAAGTTGGAAAGATACAAAAGACACCCTGAATAATATGACTGTCTTTGTGAAAGCAGTGTGTAAAGCCTTGAACATTTCTTTTCTCAGAGAAAAGTAATTCTAATACTAAGCAGCTGTTGTGATACCTAGGAAAGGAGCTCTTATTTGAAGACCTTTTTCTTGCTTTGAATCCAGCTTTCATGTACCTGAAACTACAATTGCACTCTAACTCAAATTAGAAGTAATTTATTGAATGGAGGTTAGTGTTCTTTACATAAATGAAACACAATATGGCTTGGTGCTACAACTAATTTAATATAAAAATTTTCAATTATGTAAAACTTTCATGCTAGAAGCATAAATGGACAGAATCATTACTCTGAAAATAAACCAGAGACAGTTTGACCTCTGCAATATTTTATTGTTCTCTGTCGGAACAATGTGACAGCTACTAATTGTTAGATGTTGTTCCTTGCTGCCTGAGGGATCAGCTACAGAAAAAAAGATGCCTCAGAGAATTTGAGGGGAAGACAGAGGGAAGGTTATACAGTGTGTTTTCATGAACAAATATTTTCAAGGCATCTTCACAATAATATATAGTTGTTTAGGGCAATGTAGCCTACTTTTGACTCTGATCTTTCCCACTGAATTATGCCAGTCACATATGTCCCTCTGTTTATATGAATAAAATATAAAAATAATGTTAATGAGAGGATTTCCATTTAATTGAAACTATCAAAGACACAAAGACTAAAAATTCACGAAACATAGTATATTTTCAAAGTATAATTACTCAAAAACATCCTGAGTGGTCGAATTCAAAGGTGGTATGTACATTGTTTACATTGTCTCCATAATCTTCACTGGGTTTAAATACAAGCCATAAAATATACACCTAAGGCACAGAAAAATACAAGGCTGTGACTGTGTTTTGAAAGGACTCAAAATGGGAAAGATGAAGTATAAATAAGTGTTTTATAAGGGAAATAATTATTAAAGATATTAAGCCCAAATTTTGAACAGTTTTGAAAAGGAAAAAACCCACCAATCTTTAATAAAGAGATAGTAGATCTAGTGCCTGCCTACTGAATACTGAAGAAGTAAAGTTTCATTCTTATTAAAATCAATGGAAAAACATTGAACAAGTTCTGAGAAGAAATATTTACACATCTTTTGGAAAAGAACAATCTAAATACTATTATAAAAATGAAATGGTTTTAACTATTGACTAAATTGCCTAAAGAATGTGTTATATAGATACGTGATCAAATATTGGCATGTGTGGGCCAAGAATTGTTACTGTTCATCATAAAATCAGCAATAAATGCCTCCATAAGCCCCATATTCTACAATAATAAAATTTTTACAGATGTGAGACACAGCCCCACTTTCATTAATCTCAACAGCAAATTTTTCATTAATTTCACTAAGAAACTGGCCTTTGTTTCTATCCAATAACACACCTGTTTAAGACTGGTCACAACGAATATATTTTTCCCATTCTTTTCAAGAGGAGGAAACATGTAATACGATTATATTTTATAAACTGTTTTAGAATAATATAGAGGAGTGTTTGTGACCTACCATAAGACAATTTATTTAATCTTTCTTTTTAATTAGTTAATATAGTCAGGCTCATTTATCTGTATTGCATCTAAAAACATAGTAGATTGAAAATATCTTGGTCATTTTTTACACTTTAAAAGCACGTAATAAAAGGCATATATAAGGAAAATTGCTTAAAATTATAGGCACATCAAAGATTTTGTAAATCATGTAACCACTACCTAGGGTTATAAAAGCCTGTATGTTATTTGAAATACAAAAATTCTTCTTATGATGTCCCCAAATTACTGCTGCAAAATATGGGGTAATGTTAGATCACTGTGGAATATACACAAACAATATCCAGATTGTGAAATTATCCTCCTTGTGAGGGACAGTTTAATGGTCTGAATGTGAACACACAATGTACATTTCTAATAACTGAAAGGAAAACACTGGTGATATTCAGAAACACTAACAAGAAAACAGGCCAAAGGAATATGTAATAATCTACCAGTCCCTGTGCAGTCTATTGTAAGTTTTATCTCTAAGGGAGTGGAAGAAAAAAAAGCTTAAACAAGGCCTATTAGCAGTAAATACTTCTGCCAATATCCCTCACAGTAGGGGAACTCCTCTAGCAATTTTCACGATTAATTACCAGTGGCAAGCGTATTCATAATCTGGTGTTAATTTTGCAGTATCTGAATGAACTTGGCTCTGGCACGCTCAGTTATTGTTTCCCTGTTACTACTAGGATGAACTACTTGTTCAGGTCATGCTGTGTCAAAAGAGTGCTAATGTGTTTATATAAACACTACAAACAGCACCTGCTTTAACCACAGATTTTATTATTTTCCGTCACCAGTTGGAACATAAAATACTTTGGTGTAGGAATGCAAATGACAAGGAAATATTACTACAGCTTGTGTTTGGAAGATAAATACAAACACAGGAAGCATATGATGCAAAAGCATAAAGTCTTTATAACTCATTTGAATCAAAACTTTGCTGTCCATATTTTACAAGGTTTGGAAAGACTGTTGGTAATTTCTCAGCTGAGACTGAATATAGTGACACTTTCAGTGAGAGCATTTCTTACTACTAAGACAAAATGCACAAGAAAGAAGGAATGAAACCAACAAATGTCATATGCTCTTTATGTTAGAGTTGATTTTATTTTTCTTGTTTTTCTTCTCTTGGCTGTATATTTTAGAATAATTTTGATAGTGCTCTTTTGCAGATCCTATTTGTTGCCTAAAGCGAGCTATTCCTGATAGGATTAATTGCCCAACATGCATGGCTTGCTGAGCAGTGACAATCCCAATTAGTTAATGAGGATTCTCAGATGTGTAATTACACAACCACATCTGCACAGGTTGGAGTCCCTTACCAAAGTCACAGAAAGAAGCATGATTCTTATAAAAGCAATAATACATTCCAGGGTGTACATTGTCAAACTTATACTCCAACTGTACTTGAGGTTTATACAAATGATACTATAATTTGTCACCATTTTATGTTCATTTAATGGCTTTATGCATACTAATTAGCACAAAGACTAATTCTCATACTTATTTTAATAAGGTCAATGGAAAAAAATTAAGGGACATATATTATTTTCCCTTTTCACATGGAGAGAAACATTAAGGTAGGTAAATTCATTGGATTAATAGATAAAAAATGAAAAAACTGAAAACTTTTAAATAGTATGACGTTAAAGTGTTACCTAGATGACTAGAGTGTTAATGGAAATAACATAAAAGAAAATTAAATCTTTTCATACAAGATTAAAAAAAACAAGTGGAGAGTCTGTAAGAGTTCTACTGTTCTAAACAGGAAACGAGATAGACCCATATTATGCATATTAAATTTCTATAGCACATTTTATTTTCTTCAACAAAGAAAAAAATTTTGGAGTTAGTCATACTTGTAAGAATTGATTTAAAAATTTTGAAGTACTTCCTAGCTGAATAGACATGTATTAACCAACAGGTGTAGCACAGCAGTGCTTAACAAAAAGGATGTTTAGACCATACAATATAATTCTCTGTTCCTCCTTAGTGTTCGTTCATGGTATTAATGAAATAATATGTAATGAAGGCTCGTACAATTTCAAATTAAATCTGCATTATTTCTAGCAAAAGAAAGACTCACAACAGTAATTCCACTCCAGAGGTCTGATAAAACCCAGACTTTAGTGGGCTGGGTGCACTGTCAAAGGGGATTGAACTAGCTGGCTTTGCCATCATATAGTGTGTTCAAAATTAATTGACTAATATATGCAGGCAATTTCTTTTCTCTGCCAGGTAAGAAAGAATTCAGTCTAGAATCTACTGAAGCCAATGTCAGTTCTGTTATTGTCTTCATATTTTTATAGATACCAATTTTGCACTCTCGGTCTGTATAAAGTCTCACAATACTTGGACATTTGCAGCAAGAAGCTTTAGAAATTATGTCCCTGTCCTCAGTGCTGGGTCTCCAAACTTCATTCCAAGTGATGCATTTAAGAAAAACAGCTTAAGATAATGTAGGCAAGATAATTATCAGCCTCAGGCATGGGAGATAGCCCTAATGGTGTCCAGTGTGTTGCTACTTGATGAAAACTTTGAATTCTTCTTTTTCTCTACTGAATTTGCCTCACTATTACAACACACCTCTGATACCAGATATAAAAGGATTGTATCTAAGGAGACTTATTTATTGTTTGTTTTTTGGATATGGAAGAAGAAGTTCATGCTGAGGCTGTGCTAACAGTGCTGGGCTCCGTCACTGTGATGTATAATGTACCCAAATCTTCCATGGTGACACTAAGGATGGAACCAAATGGCCACGGAGTCACGGGGAACAACAGTTGCATTTTGCAATCTCACAAGGCAGGGCAAGGCAGGATGAAGTGTTCGAGGAGAGCTAAAGGTCAAATATATAGAACGTGAAGGAACACAGACTGCCTGCTCAGCTTCTCAAGCTACCAAGCTTCACTGTTGAGGAGGAGCCAGCACCCGAGTGAAGAGAAGTTGTTAAGGGAGAATCTCCTGGTTTCCATGCTGAAGGCAAGTAGCTGCCTGCCCTGACACGGGCCAGGGAAGCCATACTGAGCCCCAGCCAGTAAACCAGGCCAGAAAGAGGCAATTTTAGTTTAATACGTGCACAGACA
Organism: Climacteris rufus; assembly: GCA_013398175.1. NCBI lineage: Eukaryota > Metazoa > Chordata > Aves > Passeriformes > Climacteridae > Climacteris > Climacteris rufus. Next base: position 1,021,588 of record VZRZ01000586.1, read on the forward strand.
AAGAGTGTTGCAAGAAGAACCAATGCTTCTGGATTAAAGGCACTGCTCCCTCCAAGAGAATAGTAGGACAGCACTCTGGACAGTGACAGGAATTTAAATGTATTCAGGATATCACCTGCAGTGTGGAGAACTCAAAGGTAAATGGAAGGGAAGTAGGCAGAGCAGAAGATCACCTTGGCTTAATTGAGAGCTTCTGAGTATGCTCAAAACCAAAAGAGAAGCATATCAGTGACAGAAAAGCAGACAAATGCCCATAGCGTACTACAAGGGCATTGCCAGGGCATGCAGAGATGCTGTCAGAAAAGCAAAACCTCAGCTCAAATTGAAATTTGTCAGACATGACAAAAACTACAAGAAAGGATTTTTTCTTCAGGTATGAAAACAACAAACAGAAAGAGAAAGAAAATATCAGCCTGCTGTTAAACAGGAGAGGTGAATCAGTCACTAAAAATGCTGAAAAAGCAGAAGTTCTTGACACTTTCTTCAATTCCGTCTTTACCAGCATTATATGGCTCCTGTTCTGGAGGAAAACAAGCCCTATATGAGTGAACAGTTGCTGCTGCATCAAAGGAAGGCAACAGGGTTGTAACAGGGCAGCACCAGCAGAGAGGAAGTCATTATCCCATTCTTAATTCTTCTCAGGCCAAACCTGGAAATTGTTTAGGCTCCAATATACAGAAAAGCTATGGACTGCCTGGAGAGGGTCCAGAGAAGGACCACAAAGATCACTGTTGCTTTTGAAGCCTGCCATGTGTGGAAAGGCTGCAAGAATTTATTTTATATTTATACCAAATATTTGAAGAGTGTTTACAAAGGAGATGGAGGCTCCCTTTGTCGAAGCAATCACATGAAGAAGATGAGGGCTAAAGTACATGTTAGTCCTGTGGAGATTCCGGTCAGACATGAGGAAATTTTTTTAAAATAAGAACAATCAGCCATTGGAACCGTCTCCCCAGAGAAGTGGTGGATTCCCAGTGTTGGACACTTTAAAGCTTCACCTGAACAGGGTGCTGAGTCATCTTGTATAAGCAGTGCTTTTAGCAAGAAAGTTTGGCCACATGATCCTTGAGGTCCTCTTCAACTTGATATTTTATGAATGTGAAAATGTGCTTGTCAGCTGTTGCTTATGACATATCTTCTTGGCCTGGTAATCTGATCAGGCACAGAGGATATGGATTTGCAGTGAGATAGAAACTGGAACTTAGTGTCATGTAATATTTTCCAGCCCAGACAGGCAGGTCAGAGAGTCTTGTTCTGAAGATTGCTTCAAAATTGAATACATGTTCATCACACTGTTCTCTGCCAAGTGTGCATGACATAATTAAACTAAGCCTACATAAGAAGGAATGGCTGATGGCAGCTAGAATTCCTGATATTTTTTTGAAAATTTTGAAATATTTTTATTAAATTTTTTATCATCTGAAAGAAATAAAACAGAGATAAGAGCCTACAGGGTGACATATCTCTATTTCTTAGTGCTTGAGCACAGTGTAGCAAGTAGTTTACCGAGGATGTATATCCAACTCCCTGTTCTTCTCCTCTGCAGGCACCAGGCTGTGCTTGGAGCAGTCTGAAGTCTGAATTTCGACTACGATGATGATAATCAAATACAGCATGACCTTGTCCTGTATTGCCCCTCATGGCCCCCCTTCAGTGCAGTGATGGGTATGGGTAGATGGGATGGTGCTGTCCTCTGGAGCAACAAAGATATGCCAGCTTTTCCTTCCTCATTACTGACAAATCCCCACCATCTCATGGTGACTACTCTCTACTTCATTTAAAGTATTTGTATAAGAAATGAGGCATGGCCAAGAAACCTTCTTCATGCAAATTGAAGACTAAAAATACAGCATGCTTGCTGGAATGATACACACCTGTTTCCTCAGTGTTGTGGTTTATGTCTATATTCTAAAATGTTACAGAATAACAGAAAGGATCCTTTAGTACTTACAAAATATGAATTTGTAATAAAATAAATTCTTTCTGGTTACTTAATGTTAGGAAAAAAACATAAACCACCAACTCAACAGCCGTGTAAATCCCTTGAAGTGATCTTTTGCCTTTCACTTGCAGGCAGCAAAACAAAAATCTGCTATAGATATTTTGTTTGTGAAGGCTGAAATAAGGAATGTTGGATAAGTTACACTACCCCAGGTGGAGGCTTAGGAGATAATTTTCCTGAGACTGACTTTGTCAGCATCTCTTGGAAACTAATGTAAATATCTGTCTTATAGTAGCAGAAGCTAAACGGTAGAGTCTTCAACCTAAACAAAATCATGGGAAAAATATCTGAAGCCATAGAAACATGGCATTTCTGAAGCAAAATATTGGATCAATTTAAGAAGGATGCTGAGATGCTCAAATACATCCAGAGAAGGGCTGTAAGGCTGGTGAAGGGTTTGGAACACAAGCCCTGTGAATAACGGCTGAGGGAACTGGGGGTGTTTAGCTTGGCGAAAAGGAGGCTCAGGGGTGACCTTACCACTCACTACAATTGCCTGAAAGGAAGCTGTGGCCAGGTGGAGGTTGGTCTCTTCTCCCAGACAACCACTGACAGAACAAGAGGACATAGTCTTAACCTGCACCAGGGGAAGTCTAGCCTAAACGTTAGGAAAAAGTTCTTCACTGAAAGAGTGATTGAACACTGGAATGGCCTCCCCAGGGAGGTGGTGGAGTCACTGTCCCTGGAGATGTTTTAAAAAAAGACTAGACGTAGCACTCAGTGATCAGTTGATAGTGTTGAGTCATAGGATGGACTTTATGATCTCAAAGGTCTTTTCCAACCTAATTAATTCTGTGATTCTGTGCTTCTGTAATTTGTATTTACAGGCCGCACAAGTGTTTTCAGTCTGTATTGCAACAAAGACAGTAGATTCAGTCAGGAAGCTGAGGTGTTGCCTGTGGAGCCCAAGCCAAGCACATCAATTCACAGAATCACAGAATCATTTAAGATGGAAAAGACCCTTAAGGTCATGCAGTCCAAAATCTGACTGATCATCACCTTGTCAACTAAATCTCAGCACTAAGTCCAGTAATTTGTTGAACACCTCCAGGGATGGCAATTCCACCACCTCCCTGGGCAGCCCATTCCAGTGTTTAACAACACTTTCCATGAAGAAATTCCTCTTGATATCCAATTTCAACCTCCCCTGATGTAGCTTGAGGCCTTGTCTTCTCATTCTATCACTGGTTGCCTGTGAGAAGAGGTTGACCCTCACCTGGCCACAACCTCCATTCAGGCAGTTGTAAAGAGTGATAAGATTCCACCAGAGCCTCCTTTCCTCCAGGCTAAACACCCCCACCTCCCTCATCTGCTCCTCACAGGACTTGTGCTCCAGACCCTTCCCCAGCTCTGTTGCCCTTCTCTGCACTCACGCCAGAACCTCCGTGTCTTTCTTGGAGTGAGGGACCCAGAACTGCACACAGCACTCGAGGTGTGGCCTTACCAGTGCCAAGTACCGGGGGACAATCCCTGCCCTGGTCTTGCTGGCCACACTGTGGTTGATCCAAGCCCGTGTGCCATTACTCTTCTTGGCCGCCTGGGCGCATGCTGGTTCATGTTCAGCCACTATTGACCAGCAGCCCTCCAGGTCCTTTTCCACTGAGCAGCTTTCCAGCCATTCTGCCCCAAGTCTGTGGTGCAGCATAGGCTTATTGTGACCAAAGTGTAAGCACTTGGCCTTGTTGAACCTCATATCATTGGCCTTGACCCATCAATCCAGCCAATTCCACACCTGTCTGCACTGAGCCCTGCTATACGAGCTGTCTGGGCAGGATTTGTCACCTCAGAACATAGCTTGTCTGTTCTGAATACAACATACGGTTCAGGTGTAGGGCTCTTTCAGAAGTCTGAACTGTACTCAGGGAAAATTATTAACTCTGAGCATATGTATTACTTTTATCCAAAGAAATTTTCATATCAGCAATTTTGTGACTGTAGAACTTGGATGAAATCTCCAGGATGAGAGGCCAGCACTTTGTCTACACAATTTCTCAGATTCCATCTCACATGGGTAAACAAAAATATGCAATACATACAGGGGTGATCCACTTTGTTTTGTGGTGCATTTGCCTACCAAGCCCTACCAGTTTGTGTAGACAAGCCTGGTAGCTGGAAACTTATAAGTCTGGAGTGACTTTTATTAAGAGCAGTTAGTGGTTTAATGGACGTGTTTATAGAGAGCTCTTGACCCATAAGAAGCAATTTGGAATGTAAAGGCACGAAAAATCTCCTCTTGTTAGCCTTGCATTAAATATAGTAGATGCAACTTTGCTGCAGTACACTGACACTCGCATTATTTAATAAACTGCTTCCACTGTGGACTGAATTTTGCTTTGTATTATGTTTTACTTGTGTTGAGAAAGCCTACAGAAAGAGAGGTGTATTGCTGCAAGCTGTAAATATTGTGTGAGACGAAAACATTTTTTTCAGTGCTTTAAGACAATGCTGAGAATTCATTCACTTCCAGGCGTGCTCCAGCAGCTAGCTCATATTTCGAACCATGTTAAAGCCCCTGGATATTTTGACTGTCATAAGAAAAACCAGTGTCATTGTGGCAGTGTGTGTGGCAGCACCCACAGCCCAGAGGGCTCAAGACTGGTGGGACCAGCCTGAGCCTGCCACTATCTGAGCCACTGTCCGTGGTTAGGGTGAGCTTTTGGTCTTCCCTTCCCTCCCCCC
>VZRZ01000586.1:1026341-1105748 GCA_013398175.1 Climacteris rufus
AATCTCTGTACCCCTACTGGTTACTTTCCCCTTCTTGTGTCCCTATAAATATCCCTCTGCACTCCATTCCTTTGCCTTTGGTCCCTGGACGTGTTCAGCTCTTCCCAATCCTTGCACCGCCTCTCCTGGATCCCTGGACCCTCTCCTGCCTTCCCTGCCACTTTCCCCGGGAATAAAGAGCTGGACTTCACACCAAGGCCCTTCTCTTGAACCTTTACTCTTGCCTGCGCCTACGACATCGCCTTGGGGCTCTCTCGCCTCCAGAGGAGCCAGCACTAACAGAGCTCCTGGAGGAAACCCTTTGTCTGGGGTCACTGCAATCTGCAGTCCCCGCTCCACCAGGGTCACTCGTCGACTATCACTGAGTGGCCTCCAGTAGGCCCCCAGAGCCAATGATATGTCATCCCCAGCAACAACAACAAAAAATATTATAAAATTTTAAGTTATTAAATGAAAAATAACTTATATGTAAAAATGATGGCTCAATTAAATAATAGGATTTTATTGGTCAAGTAAATATGATAAATATCATTTTACAGTGTAAAATAGAGTAATACATCTTTTTACTGTGAATCAAGTTTTTATTTTTAGAAATTATAGACTCTATTTTCTAAAAACTATTATCCTGAAAAAAACTATGTTAGATAGTAGTGATCCTATTAAGGACTCCCAGCTCATATGACAAACATAATTTCTTATGAAGGAAACAAAGGTTTTATAAGTTCCTTGTGATTTTGGGGGACTAATTTACACGGCAAAAATTAGATAAATCCTCCATTTTTAAGAAATTCTAATGGAAAGAGACACAATAAATGGCTCCTATACTGGACTTTCATAAATTGTTCATAATTTAAACCCAAATATACCTAGATATCTTTTCTAATCCTTTCAAAATAGGTACAGTGGTCAATATTTCTGGGCCTCACTATCTGCAATGCAGTAGCCCTGGGGAACAGAACCTAAGCAAGAGGTCTAAGAGGAAATTGAGGTCAGCTGTATCTGACGTGGGCACCAAAGGGATGGAATATCACACTGATTCCTCAATCCCTCAAAAACAAAAAAAAACCAAAAGACGTAAATGAGGTCTGTTCAGTCTGAAAACAGCAGGACAGAGAGCTGAAGCAAAAGATGTTATTCGGTTGTTGTTGAAGTGGATAGAGAGAAGAGAGCTGTTTCCAATCAATGCAGCCACTATTTGCTTGAGCATATGGAATGAAACCCTTCAGTGACCTAAGGTGTCACTATGACCAGATGTTGTCATTTTTTCTAAACTTTGACAGAGAAAACTCACCAGCATGTTTTATACTTGCAGTTTTATGCTGCAAGGAAACTCAGTGACTTCCCTTGGCAATTCCTTTTGAAGTCTACGTCCATTCTAGTTCAATCCTGAAGCTGTCCGTTATGTAGAGTTGATGTACCCCTTGTCAGTAGCTTTTACGTTTTTCTGTTTCTCTTCCATGTATTTGCCTAGGTGAGCCTTCTACTCCTGACTTCCAGATTTTCCCCTTGAACTCTAAATGCAATTATTTGCTTGTTATGATAGTACTGAAAATACTGGGAACAGTTAGGTTAGCTTTTTTGTGGCATGCACACAGCTGCCCTTTTTTGGCTTACTCTCTTAATCTGTGGCAGCACTTGATGCAAGAGGTAAGAATTGAAATGACCTTTCCTAATCTAACCAGCTTAGAAGACAGAGATCCATAATGCAACAAGGCACTCCTAGCTGTCTTATCCATCCCAGGCCTTTTGCTCTATCATTCTCACAGTTTAGTATGTTACTAGTCATTGTATTTATATTTTCTTTTTTCCCTCTCATCCTGTATGTTTTCCCTCTTCAGTATGTTATTCATCAATCTCTCACCAAAATTTTAAGAATAACTCCACTTGTAGACATTTACTTCTTGTAGATTATTTTTATTAGGATAATGTATTTTTTGACACATCCACATTTCTTCAGGAAATGTAACCTTAAGTGACCCTGTTCATCTAAGGTAATATCCTTTAGTCATAAAAGTAATAAAAATGAGTAATAAAAATGTTGTTAACTAAATTAATTTTAGACATTTCAATTGTGGTTAAAGATGCCACAACATTGTTTACCGGAAATAGTCGTAGTTCTGCTCAACAAAAGAGAGGCTACAATGGCCTATGCTGCATTAAACTGCAATACATCTTCAGAGAGGCAGCAATGTACTAATTCCAAACTCATTAAAAAAAACATTTTACTGCAAGGCCAAAGGGTACTCCAGATTTTCTGTTTGGATTTCTCCATATAACAAGTTTGAAAGCAGTCAAGTGTCCTTATCAAAGACATGCAGGTACAACAAATTTGTTTCGAGGTACTTGGAGCTAGGTAGAAGAAAATATATATTGTCATCACTGCACAAAAGGGACTCAAAGAAGATTCCCAGAGCTGATTAGTTCGCAAGTCGGCTAGAAGCTTTCCTTATTTTAGATTCTAGGCAGGTCATAATTTTAAAAATTGATTTACTACTAAATTCTAGTCTGAAAAATTATGCCAGCAATTGGCTACTTATAAATAGTAAGACACTACTAAGAGTAACTCAGTGATTCAATGCTGAATCTTTCAGTAGAAGATAAACTTCTCAGGAAAATATTTGCAAAAGTCAGGGAAAAAAAAAGTAGGAATAATGGTGAATTCATTTGGAAAATATATCTCCTCTCTTCATACCCTGTTGTAGGTGTTCGCTATTGGCAAATTTAAATAAAACTTTGCTATTGGGTTTCAATGCTGACTCAACATTGGAAAAGGAAAAATTAGAGAAACAACCTTGCTCATCAGAACTAGCTTTAAACCTCCAGTCTTTCAATTAATGTAGTTCCTAAATTAACCAGACTTCAGTACCAGTATTTAATTTTTGAATCTTGGATTTAATACTTTTGTTAAGGAGAAGCAAAACCACAGTCTAGTTTGTTAGGAAGTTTGCAATGCAGGTGTATAAATCAAAGTATGAAAGTAATGTTCTAATTTCTGTTATCACAAGGCATAGAGTTATTATTATGAAAGGTGATAAAAATTAAAAAGGTCAAGCATACTGTTCTGGTCCCCACATCACAAGCACAGTTACAGTCCAGCTCGCTCAAAGCCTCTCAGGAAAATTGTTATGTTTAAGGTTTAAACATATAACAAAATAAGGAAGAGCTTAGGTTTCCTGTCTAACCAATGAAAATGCAGGTGTCATTCTCAAGGTCTCTGGAGCTACTCTGTCCACCTACTTTAGGCACAGAAAATGTAGGCAGATATGACCCTCTCCACAGGCATCAAAGTCACCTACTTCTTTAATGTCCAAATTGCTTATTTTGGGAGTCATGTTCCTCTAAAACCATAGATGTAAATTAGCTTTCTAAGGGAAAAGGGGAGAATGCAGCCGTGGCCTTCCCCATGTGTATGCTATGGCAAGAGTTGCCTGGTTTTGTTCGCTCAGAGTACTGCTTGCTTTCAAGGCGAGAAGGTAGCAGTGGCTCCTTCCAGGCTCAGTACTAATGTAATGGGGCAAGACATGCTCGTATCCTGTGCATCTCCAGAAATCCCCACTGTAAAACATTACTGTGGGCAGGGGAGCTCTGTCTTTTCCATGTTTGCCATGTGTTGTGTGATGCTTACTGAGGCTATGCAGTGGAGAAGCCTGTTGTATACCATAATAAACTCCAAATTAAGCTAGGACTGTGTATATTGGGTGCTGATGTGAAATCACAGAGGATCTTTGGAAAGTTTATCTGTGACTCCAGAACAAGAAACAAACTAAAAATAAGGGATGGGAAAGATACTTACCATGGAACCATCAAGACAACATGATAAATATTTTCAAAGCTTAAAAAAAGTTTGGTCTACATACATTTGGAAAATTGAGTTCATAAAATATCCATTTGTTTCTAATTGACACCAACTGCTAAAGCAAGCTGTATTTGGTCATTCACTTTCACATTTCCTATCCCTTTGGGTTCAAATCTTTTTGCACTTTTACCAGGCTCATATTTTGCAGATCATGTTGCTTAGAAAACTCAATCTTTAGGATTTAAAAAAAGGAAAAAAAAAAAAAGAAAAAATAAAGAAACCTCCAACTATTGTTCCATGTATAGAAATCTATTTTTTTCCTACCAAGTCTGTATTCCATTCCTGCATAAACTTTAAGATTCTTTAAAAGTATGTTCAAAATTATGTGAAGGGTAAAATTATGAATTTCCCACTTGGAAGAAAGTGGCTTAAATTCTATCCAATTATTTGCCATGGCAACCAGCTAAACACAAAAGGGCTGGAATGGATGTAGAGTACTGCCTCTATAATCATCACTGTATGTCCTTCAAATCATGGATATGCAGCACCACTATCCCAATCTACTTCAGGGCCATAAACCTACATGGTAATTATATGCTTTGGAACACTTCACTTAAGTGCATCAATAATATAGTGAATGAACATGTTCTTTAATTCTGCACCTGTAAATGGAGAAAAAAAAAGAGAAATATTTCTATCAGAAAATGGGGAGGAAAAGGAAATTAGATCGTTACATCATTTTTAACCTACTTTCTTATATATCAAGTCCTGCAAACTGCTAATCTTAAATTATCTATTAATAATCAACAAGTAAAAATGCTGGCTAAATGTCTTTCAGAACAATGATATATGTTTATAAAACCAATAAAAATAAGAAGCTCCAGATAAAGGGCTTAATTCCGTCAATTGTTTTTTTGCCATGGGGCTCACCATGTTTCCACCAGTGGATTTCCACTACTGGATTCCCACGAGTTTTCAAGGTAGTAATTATGCAGCTCAGACTAGTGATTTACAGAACCAGGCCCAGGCACTGACATACACAGAGTCCATCTTGACCTTCTAACATGTAAGTTTCTACTGTTTAAAGGTTATGAGAGAGGAAATGAAAATTATCGTTTGCATTTGAAATATGTTCTGGGCCATTTGGGCCTAGATTACAGGAGATGCAAGTTCCTCTCTAGTTCTGTTACTGAGCTGTTAAAGCTTAACCTTTGTATTACTGTTTGCCCTCCTGCTTTTCCCCAGCTCAGTGTTTGGCTTGTGAACTCAGTGGAGCAGGAACTGTCTCTTCTTTTCTGTTTGTACAGTGCTTTGTACAATGGATCTCCACTATGGCTGTCTGTAGGTGCTAATACAAAACATGGGCAAGATAAACTCAGGTCACCTTTGAAGTTTGTTGCTTCTATTTCAGGTCTGTCAAAGGCTTGTGTGTCCTGGTTTATTTTTTCAAACTGTATTAGCTGGCTCATAAAAAATATATTATTTATCCCATTAATTTTGCATTGCTTGTATTCTTTGATTATCAACAGCTATAATGATGATAATAATTATTAATGATAATGTCTAACCATTAATGCTACAACTACATGTAATACTATTTAGCCAAATATAATATGCCACATGGTTTTTGGAAGTCAGCTCTGATTAAACATTTGGTTCTAGGGGTGAGCACAATGTGTCCATTTTGGAGCTACATATTGTGTATGAACAACTGCACATTTGTATTTGTAGGGGTTTTTTTAGACAGTGAAAGGGAGCAGCCAGCCCTAGGCAGGGTGGAACTGCTGCAGCACATCAAGGCAGTTTAACAGAATTAAATCACAAAACTAAACTAAAATCCTCTTAGCCTTCTAAGACTCATTAATCCTACCCTAGATGTTGCAGCTCACACACAAACTTCTAAAAATACTTTTCACTTCAGTGAGCCAGCTCTTGTATAAGAATTTTTCTTATTTTAGATTGTATATTTAATAGTGGCAACTACTGAACTGGCAATATTTCTTAAGGACTCGAGATTTTAAAAAAATGTAAATGCTTAAACCTCATGGTTCTGCAAAAATACTGAAACTGTGAAATCTATGTCTTTTAAAATGAAAAATCTATGTAGCGGATGAAGAGACACTGCCAGAAACAACACTACCAGAAACCTCATGACTTCTAAGCAGATATCCTAATTTCTAAGAAATAACTTTCAGATTTTGTGTACTTTAAATTATTGATAGAGTATTTATTTATCATACTTAGAAAGTAAAATAATGAGATAATCTGGCAGAATTTTCATCTGTGCATCTCTCCTACATCATTTGTAAGGTGTTAGAAAATGTCCTGTTCCTCCTGAACACTATACATACGTCTGTTGATGCTGGTGTTTATGCATAAAGTACACCCAAAATAAAAACCTTTATTTCTCTACTAAAATGAGAGCTCTGCCAAAAATATTTTGTGATATATATTCTGTTAATATTTTGTGAATATTTTTCTTAGGTTGTTAAAATTTTCCCATCTATGATATAATAGAAGACAAAAGGAGTTTTAAAAGACATTAATATGCCATTGCTGTATTTTCAAAAGGCTGAAATTAAGAAATATGTACCACTTGGTAGTATATTGTTCAGAGCTATCTCACAATTAAAAATTGTTAAATGTGGACCAGTGATCCAGCTGGTTGCATATTGTACCTAGCACAAACTGTGATAAACTCTGTTTTCTGTGCCTGTCACACAATACATATTGTGTATGAGGAAAACCATTAGAGTTTTATGAGGCAATTTGAACTGCCTGTAAAACTGCTGGGGGCAAAACAAGTTGGATTTTTAACAACAGAGAGTTGAAAAGACTATGTGGTGCTTTCACTGACAATTGTCATTGTTCCACAAACAAATGGGATCTGTTTTTCAGATGTGAAATAAAAATCTAACATCAAACAGTTATGACATAGATTCTATTTGTTTGAAAAGTATGATCTCCAAGATTTTTTACAGAAAATACTTGCAGGTGATTTTTGAAAAACACCAAACCGATGTCCCCAAGAAAGCAAAGTTCACGTTCTCTGTCTTGTCTATAACAAGGGAATGAAAGTGTCAATTTTTCTATTCAAGTACTCACAAACTAATAGTTGCAGGGCTCCTGTACCAATTACTGTAGCAATTACATAGAAATATTTCATAGGCATTCTTCACTTTATTCTGAAGAATCTTAACACATTGTGCAAGCCACACTTTCCTCAAGTCATTGGGCAAGAAAGTCTTAATTGTATGACCAGAGCTAATGGTGTTCTCTGTGTCCTCAGACATCACATCCCAAAGTTCCTTGGGTTACAATAAGATGTCATTTCTTCAGTCCCATCCAACAAGCATGTAATCCCTCCTTATAACTCTTATAACTTCTTTACACAATGACTCCTTTTCATGCACTCACTGATTTATTATTTCCACTTTGCTAGGAGTCAGCCTTGGCAGGCTTCTCACCTCACACCAGCATTTATACTCCTAGTGTGGGTGGCACTGTGATTTCTGTACGGCCATGAACCTACAGGGAGTGGGTGCCTTCCAGCAGCTCCTGATCTGGACCAGGTGGTGGGTTCCTTTCTAACACTCAGAAATTTGGACAGTTGTCTCTGGTGCAGGGGCAAAGCACAGGATGCTCGTGCACCTCCCAGCTTACCCTGTGCCAGAGAGCAGGGATGATGGCCATCACTCTGAACCACTCAGGCAAGTTGTGAATGAGAGGTTGAATCAATGAAATTCAAATATATTGTCTCATCAGAAAAATGCTTAGAAATCCCAATCACTGGGGATGGGACTCAATAGAAGTTTTGTGTTGTATTCTGTGGTTTTGCTTACTTATGTAGAGTTCACTAGTAGAGTTCACCAGTAAGTAGTTCCTTTTATCATCACTTTGGTGATGACTACAATAGACACAGTGGGAAATTGCTAAAGTTTTTCTGAGCAGTAATCTTGAGGTGTATGAAACACATTGATATATTTGTAACACACTCATATTAGAAAAAACAACTTTAGTCCAGTTCTCCACTTTTTTTGTTGTTGTAAACCGGTGACTATTTATGAATTATTGTTTTCAGTAAAAAGGATACAGATTAGTAATGTTACTACCTGGAGAGGATAGGAGGTAGGAATGGCTAAAAATCTTTGAAGAGCGTTGTTTCCTTAAGACTTACATATTTTTCTATGACCAAACTAATTGCCTGTATTATCAAGCAGGGTCTATGTCTAATCCATATTAGTGGGTGATATGACTCATTTTATTTATGAACTTAGACACACAGGAATAAATATTCTGTCCACCAGTTAGAAATTTCAGCCATTTTGTGTAATGTAACATCCACGCAGACCTGTTGACCTTGGATATTTATACATTTTTGTTGCTGTTGTTGAGCTGGTAGTGCAACTGTCAATTAATAAAATACCATAAAAGGACAATTTTAACCTGGTTCTTCTTTTCCGTTGCCAAAACCTAAATCTCAAAAATTCATATAAAATTATAAATTTTTGCATTCTTTTGAGAAAGGAAAAACATTTCTTAGTTCTTACTATCAAACCCTATGGTTTTAGCTTATTTCAAGAGAATAATAAAAATACCAAGGTTGGGCAAAACAGTTAATTCTGGTATAAATACATAATTCTGCAGCAAGACTTGATGAGTTTTCATCTTCTGTGGATTCTTAGACATGAATTGTAAGCCACTGCAACTGGAAAATTTGCTATAGGAGTACCAGCAGACTTTTGGCTGTGGAAATACAAATGATGCTTCTGTAGTAGACAATTAAAGATGTGCACAGCAGGGAAGGAGAGGTAATGTTTGAGATCCACTGTCCAAATGATCATAAATTCTAAGCTCTTTGCACTCTAGGACAGTAATTGATAATATTAAAGTAAGGTAACTATTAATAATTGCCAGATCACTTAATTTGTGTACCTCTGTAATCTTAATTACAATCTCAGCAAGAATGTCACCTTTTGAACAGACAGATGAATAAAGAATGGAAAATCAGGTCTATAGGAACTATCTCTTGGTGTCATCTAGTGGCTACATTCCCATACTGCAAAAAGGAAATTGTGTGTGTAGTTTTGTTTATAGATAAATATAGATATAGATATGGATATAGATATAGATATAGATATAGATATAGATTATAGATTATAGATATAGATATAGATAGATATAGATATAGATATAGATATAGATATAGATATAGATATAGATAGATATAGATATAGATAGATAAGATATAGATATAGGTATAGATATAGATATATAAAAGAAACTCATGTGAGTACAAACACACATATATAAAATATGATTGTGTCTGACTGACTGGAGTAAAGGAAGCTGCCATTTTTAGCAGACAAGGCAAGGGTAGCCTTTCTCTGCTCTTCACCCAGGCCTTTTTGCTGTGTCTTCTTATGAGGTCAAGACACATCGACAGCGAGCTCAGTTAGCATACACTGGTGTGAAGGTGCTGTCTGCTGCCCCTTTTAGCCTGCTTGACTGAGTGACTGGGTGTTGTTAAAGAACATCCTCTGCCAACACACAAGGTATTTCCTTATGGGTGACTGAGTAGCACTAAGGGGATGCTGACAGATTGAAGTGACATGCCACAAATCTGATTGCACATGGCACTGGAGGAAGACAGAGAAAAAAGAAGCATACCCTGTCCCTCCTGCCAGCTCTGTCTGCCTCTCCCTGCCTGAAAAGGGAATTCTGTGGCTGACAATGAAACAGACAGCATTGCAAGAAATGCACTGCCATGGAAGTGCTGAAGTGATACTGAAAAAATAAGAAAAAAATTGAATATAGATTTTATCTTTTAATATAAGCCTATTGGTAACAGGAAGGCAATATACCTCTCCACAGAGTGAGAATGGATTAAATCCCACAACTTTTGCCAGAGAAACCACCCAGGTATATATGTGATATAGAAGTTTGAAAGTCCTTTCTCAAGAAGAATAGGCCTTAGCACCAGTGAATCATCTATAACCATTCCACAAGGACTGTAACTTGTTTTGTTGCAACAGAGAAGGGAAGTTTATAGTCCATAGAAGTTTTATTCTAAAAATAAAAGACTGAAGTAGGTTTTATCCCTGCGTAACCAACCTTAGCTTGTATTTCCTGCATTTTAAGACCAGGATTTCAAAAATTTACACTGATTTTATAGCAAGAGACTTGGTATTCATAAAAGTTTTGAATGTTATGCTGCACAACAGTTTTCTGGTGGAGTTTACTAAATGTTCAACCCTTCAGAAAAATATTTTGAATATTGATAAAATGTAACTTCTATCGGAGTTTAGCAAGCTGGCCAGTACTTTGCTCACATAGTTATGAATCTACATGTGGGTACCATTAAAAAATTGATCAACATTAATCCAAGCTGAGTACAATGTTCAGAAAACACTGGTATATTAATGTATTCAAAAAGCTATATTCACTAGCCATAATTTTCAAAAAGTGTTCTGATTGTGGAAAATGGTAATGTGAAAATAACAGATTGTTTGAAAAATTGTAAAAATTATTTTTTTTTCAACTGAACTCATGGGAAGATACAGACAGACTGATGTTCTTTCTCTCTCTTTGCAAAAGAAGCAAATACTGAGAAATATAAACTTTTAGAGATTTTCATGGCAAAGGACAAGACGGATTAAGCATCAAGAAAGACTGTTGCTCTGTCTACCTCCAAAAGAGTTCTGCAGCCAGGTCTAGAAATAAATAGAAAAGCATAAAGCAACCAGTTCCCATTATGCTCCAGCAGACAAGTAGACTCCAAGGCACCACTAGCATAAACCAGAGGAGCACAGAAAAGTATCTGTATGCAGCAGACCCCATGCATTCTTCTCACACAGTTATCAGGGTAGCTACTGTCATAGACAGGAGATTTGCCAATTCAGCTCTGGAGTCTTCTAGACTACTAAAACACAAGGTCTGAATCTATGTAGCTGTATTTCTGGGTTTTCCTTAAATTTTACCATTTCACAGGCTCATAAGAAGCCCCACTCCAGGCTGGAGTTCAGCAGCGTTATGCATGGCACATACATCTAGCATCTAGAGACTTTTAAAAAATTCAGCCTGAAATGCTTTTACATTTTAAACCTGATTAGAAATAACTCATTCAGATGGATGTTATGCAAGGGCACTAAAATATTTACTGCGCTGTACAAAAATAACTGCTCCAAATACTGAATTTTAGCTCTAGGTAGAGAGGGAAGCTATTCAACTAAACCAGTAAAGAAATTAGAAAGAAGACAAATTATACAACCACATGTGCTTTATCAGGCTGATTGAAATTCACCTGTAAGAATATTTTTAATGTTGTTTAAGTTACCTCATAAATAGTCACTAACATCTTGGCTACAGCAAAGCTTTCAAGTAAGAGTTTGGCTTTTTGCTTGAGTAAACTGAGGGAACCAATAAATTTTTATATGTGCTTAAAGAGAAGCACACCCTTATTGCTTTCATGTTCTCGTCCTTTTTAGAATTAGGGCTTATTACAACACTTAAATCTCTTCTTAAACAATATGAAAAAAACCAACCATACAATGTTATCAGAATGCACTCAGTTATTTCTCTTCTTATTTCACTGGCATATGTTCATGATATCATGGAAGTCATATTTACTATACATATCAAGGCAAAAAAGTTGTTGCAGTTTCCTGTGTGCCAGGATGTAGTACAGGCCTAACCCTTGTGTATCCTTCACCTAGTCCTCAGTGAAAAGCAAATTTGTGGCTAGGAAAAGCATGCTGGAAGAAACTAACTCACCAAGGGCACATAGGTGTTGTGTTTCATTGTGGTTTTGATATGGCACCACAACTACATTTTAGTTTTGTCTGTAGTACTTTCAATCTCACATTAGATTTAAAAATAATTAATGAAGAATTTTAAATGAGTAGGTTGTATATAATGGGTACAGATACCTGTACCAAATTGTCCATGGCTGTCGCTATATATTCATATATATTTTTATTAACAATTTTAGAAATTTCTTTCCCATGTGTCACTATTGCATCATGGTGTCTAATAAGTGTTGATGGAATTTCTCTGTGAAAATGAACCTAAAGATGAGACTTGGTAATTTCATTTGCAAAGTCAAAATTATAAAAGATGTCCAGAGAGATGCCGAGAATAACAGGATTACAAACTTGATTTAACTTTTATTTCTGTCTACTTAATCCCTTATAAAGCAGTTAAATTTTGTTTATTATGAAGGGACAAACTGAAACTAGCTGGAACAACACAATTTTCATGTGTCTGTACCTGAGACTGAAGATGAGAGCAACAGTCAGGAAACCTAAGGTAACAGGAATTTACAAGACATGATATATAAAAGTGAAAAGATGGAAATAATGGAGCTACTTCTTAAAAAACATCTGAAAATCTTCGTCATGAAGTGTAAAGAAAAATACTTTTACAGTGAAGGCCCATCTGTTTTATCAAATAATGACAATAACAGAAGTCAAATTAAGTAAATACATATATACATAATTCATTACTATTCATTACTAGCAATATTGCTTCATTCAGAACAATATATGGTATACATGAACAGAGTATTTACAATCTGCTATGATGGTTTTATCTTCGTTTTTAATACACGCATGCTTTTACAAATAGACTGTACAAAGCTTAAAGGCAATGATTTTTTGTTGTTGCTGCATGTGGGAAATTTGCAGAACTATTTAAACTGTATAAACAAATATTTTTTTCTATGTGCATGCAAAATAATTTTATCCCATAAAATGCCATCAAGAGACATAATTTGGTCACTAACTGCTGTTTATAAGATGTAACATGTTGATTTACATTGACAAGTTGAAGCCTTAACAAAATTTATATTGAAAAAATATTACTCAGAAAATTATGAGATTAAGATTTTTGATTTGTTTCAAGAAAATGGAACACATTTCTTATAGGTAGAACCTGGAAATTTCTAATCTTAGTACTCAGAAAATTTGACAAGGTGCTTTCTGTTAATATCAGTGTTTAAAAAGTGCCTAAAATAAAAAACCAACTAATTCATTAGTTTTATTTGAAGACACTAAATTTCTCCTAATCTAAGACCCAGAAATACCTTCAACCGCTACAGTAAAATCTCCTGATCTGTCTGACTGGAAGAAATACTTTGTTCTCTTTCTTTTCTGCTCCACTATTTTCTTCCACTCTTTAATGCATCATTTCTAACAGGGTTGTCTTACTGCACTTCCCAAATAGAAAATTAGGTTAAAGGAACTCTACTTCTTTCTAAAGGTAAATTGCATTAAGTGCTGACCCAGAGGCAATGTGATATAATAAGAATACTTTTTGTAGCATTTCTCCCATGTAGTCATAACCTTATTTTTCTCTAAACACAGAGAAACCAAGGTTATAACTCAGAACAGAAGTACTAACAAACTTTTTTTTTAATGTCAAATTTAATGTTACTGTGTAGAGCTAGCAAAAAGCGGTATATAGCCCACTTTTTGTCTTGATGTTTAGCGACTTCTTTTGAGAATAATCTCAATGGAGTAACAAAAAAAAAAAAAAAATATATACATTTCTACTTCCCACTTTGGAAATGAAACTGAACTGCATAGAACATCTCATCATAAATAGTGTATAGCGAATACCAACAAAGTCATTCAGGCCAGCAAAGACTCGTGCTGGGTTAGGTGTTTCTTCTTTAAAGAAAATAAGTTCTGTCTCAAGACTTCCAAGATAAGCACATAGTAGGTGCTGAAAATTTTACAGTATCAAATATGTTCAAAAAGCCTTATTTATTAAATAAGAAGTGTATTATTATGAAGGACAAAATTAAAGACATAGATAATATATTTGTGGTTCTGGTCATACAACAGAATGTTCAGAAGTGACATTTTATATTCCCATATTTTCTTTAGATATGGTATATATAATATTAATGAGTAACAATAACCACTCCAATAGGGTTATTGCAGTTAAAAAGATTTTTTAAATTGAATTCCCTATTTCAGCTTTTCTAATTCAGAAATACTGCCAGATGAAATTTTAAGTTAAAATCCAAAGGTTTTAATCGAAGTCCACTGAGTAAAAATGTTTTCTACATGGTGACTATTTTCTTATAATTTGTTACTTTTGTGTCAATGTAGAAAATTGTATCAAAATTCCCTCTTTATAAATTATTTAGTTATAGTCTTGCTTTTCCATGCTGAAACCCATTTTATTGTGCTCTGTGAGCATAGCAGCTATGGATTTTTGTTGTTTATTTAAAATTTGTTTCCTCGAAGTATTGCTCCTGAGTAAGTCTTAGAATATGCAAAAATTTTCTCCTGCTCCATCCATGTCTGCTTTCGTATTTCTTGCATGCAGCATACCTTTCTACTTGAAAGTAGACACTCACTTTTTATTTTGACATGAAAGTCTTTTCACCAAGGCAGTTGGTTTCATTTTTTCTGCACTTGGTTAATTAAAGTTCAGGTATGGGAGAGGCCTAGAAATGCCTCTCTAACCAGTGTTTTTAGACCTGATAGTCTCTGCACGTTTTGCAGGTCCTTAATTTCTCACATTTGAAAAATGCTTTTGGTAAGCCATTAAAACCACTAACTGAAAACAAATCTTAGGTTTGGCGGTAAATAAGTAAGGGCCAGATATTAATACTTTAATACTTCTCTGGCATTTAAATGTCTACAAAAATTTTTCATAATTGGTATCAGAGCAGCTACTAGTGTCCAAACCCCTAAGCAATAGAAAATAGTTTCAAATCCTGTCACTTATGAAATCCACACACTTAAAAGCAACAAAATCTGTATTCAAGTGCATAATAAATTTGATTTTTTTTTCTGAGTAAGCATACTCATTTATTGTTGCAATCATAATGTTTCCTCCACTGCCTAAATCAGCTGACTCTACAAAGATGTTGTAGAGCTGTATGTAGCACATATACAGGACAAAAGTTTCAAAACTATTTCAGTTAACAAATTCCAGCATGGGAAGACCAGAAAACTGAGTTATAACATTTTCTGCTTGTACTAAGGAAATCTGATTAAATACATTATCTGAGCCATTAATCTGCTAAACTAAAATTAATGTGTATCACATCAGAATATAATTCTGGCTTTTCACTAAATCATAGAAATACTTATTTGTCTTGAAATATAAAAAAATGCATAGTGTCTTTTGAGAAAGAAGTATATCTCTATATATATGCATATATCACAATTGTATACAGAGATTAAGAGACATAGATGTAGAACTATACATTAATAATACAATGTTTAAAAACCGTGAAAACATCACAGAATCACAGGATTGATTCCACCCCTTCAGACACTTAGAGACATAGGTAATGCACCTTATCAGTGGTCTCTTCTCGAGGCTGAACAGGCCCAGGTCCCTCAGCCTGTCATCATAAGAGAGATACTCTGGTCTCTTCATCATCTTTGTTGTCCTCCACTGGACCTGCTCCAGGAGCTCCATGTCTCTGTCGTCCTGAGGAACCCAGAATGGGGCACAGCACTCCATGTGAGGCCTCACCAGGGCTGAGTAGAGGGGCAGGATCAGCTATCTCTGCCTCTTGGCAACACTCTTCCCTGATGCACCCCAGGCTGTTTCGTTCCCAAGGGCACACTGCTGGCTCATGGACAGCTTGTTGTCCACCAGGATGCTCTGGTCCTCCACAGAGCTGCTTTCCAGCAGACCAGCCTTCAGCCTGTGTTGATGCCTGGGGTTATT
The DNA here is from genome assembly GCA_013398175.1 of Climacteris rufus. Classification (NCBI taxonomy): domain Eukaryota; kingdom Metazoa; phylum Chordata; class Aves; order Passeriformes; family Climacteridae; genus Climacteris; species Climacteris rufus. The sequence goes on from VZRZ01000586.1 coordinate 1,041,835, forward strand.
CCTCCCCAGGTGCAGGACCCTGCATTTGCCTCTGTTGAATGTCAGACAGTCCTTCACCCATTTCTCCAACCAGCTGAGATCTTTCAAGAATGTGAAAGAACATATGGTGTAATCTCTACAACTAGGAGAAAATATGGAAGATATTTTGGGGTTCTTTCCTCCTGACATAATATAAACCTGAATCCTTTCCTAACTAATGCTGGATTGTTGGGTTTCAGGATTTTTTACTAACAAAACATTAGTGAATTTCTATAAGTACTTTTAATCTGCACTTACCAATCAGAAAGAATCAAAATCACAAAATTAAGACAATAACAAAGTTAATATAAGAATTCCCAGAGTAAAGAGTTTTAGAATTTTGCCACAGACACTACACTCACAGAATTTTTTCAAGACAATTTTGTGTTGAATTTCTTGATGATCCCCATTGATATAACTGTTTATACAGTTTATACAGCAAGTTTATGCAGCTAATTTATGTGAGCCTAAAGTCATACTCTTGATCTTTGAGCTACAGTATCTGATGAAAATCAGAATGCTAATGAGCCACACAGACCTACAACTTATACAATAATGTAGACAAAGTTTTTTTGTTTTTTAAATAATAAATCTCGGAGCACAGTCATGGCTAAAGGACTCCTGCATGTCCTTTCTCTGACAAATATTATTAGAGCTAAGCTAAAAGTTTGCCTGCTGTCACTGTGACCTTAGCTGACCCCTTAATTTCTTGAGTTCAAGTCCAATTAACCTTTGGGAAGAAGCACAACTGCTCTAACCAGACAAGTCAATAGAATCCAATAGTAATCATTTCATTTTCTGGTTTGTCAAAGGGCAGTGGTCCCACCTCAACCGTTTCACACAAAGGTGGTAATTTATCAATGTTTAGAATGATCCGTACTGGACCATACCCACCCCTCTCTCAAGTGCACTAATCAATTAAACAGGCTGTATCTCAGTCATGCCACCCTGTGTGCTTCCACAGAAGAAGGCACCAGTTGAAAAATCACTCTTCTCTTGTGATATTTGCTGGTTTAGTTTCAGGAATGAAAATATTGATATACACTTCAAGCTCTTCTTGCCACAAGAGGCTTGAATTAGATCTATGAGAGTATGGTGGGAAAACCTGCCTGGTGTGAAAAACTGTTTCTCAGCATTGTCTGTCTTCCATCACCTCCTTGTACATGTGTGGCTGTGGAGTTTATTGAGAGTTAGCCACAGCATAATGGAGGGGCAGAAAAGAGTCCCAGGAGAGTAGGAGGAAAGCAGGATTAATTAAAGTTGGGTCCCAGATTAAAAATAGGAAAGGGGAAAAGAAAGGTGTGCCAAAGTTCTGTTACTTTCTGTCTTTCAATGCTGCCACACTTGGGAGAGCAGCCCCAACTCACACACAAAAGCACAGTCACCAGTGTATGGCTTGGTATGCAGAGGGGAGACACAGTGAAAATCATGCTGGTAGCAAAGCTGGACTGATACTAGAACAGCTGTCCTTGCATGACTACCTGAGTAATTTATGCAATTGTGTGAAGACAAGCTGGATTGTATGGCAGCAGTTTGTCAATAAAGGAAAAGAGCAAAGGGAAATTGATAGTGGGGTCAGGTATAAAGATTCGATCCTGAGCCAAACTTCATAGGGCTTATCACCAAGGTGATGATCAAGTGTTGCTGGGATCTTGTGAAATAAGAAGGAAATAGGAGTTGTCATAAGGTTTGGAAAGACTGAAATGACATTCTTCTTTCCAGGGCATGCAAAAAGGAGAAAAATTTTGGATGAAAATACAGAGCAATAACCTAGATACTGAAATATAGGGCCTCAGATTTGATGTCACAGGTAAGACAGAAGGGCCACAAGTATGCCACACTGGCCAAAATGAGTGAAACGTAGTTCTGGGAAAAAGTCTTTGTGAAAGTGGCACCAAAATGATGGGAACAAGGAAGATGCTGAATTTTTCATTTGCTTTTTCCAAGTACCTCATATTAGCACATGTCCATTCACCTTCCTCGAACAGAGCTGAACAAAGAAAGGATAATTCGGGCTCTTAGAGGGATGGAGCTTATGCAATAAGTGAATAAAAAATGAACTACCTTACCAGGTGTATGCTCAAATAAGAAACTTGATTTCTAATGAATTATTTTCTAGTTAGCTAATTTAAATAAGATATTTTTAATTCTTCACATATCTAAGTAATTTTCGTTGACTTATGAGTTCATTAATATATAACAGTATTTGACAGTTATAAGATAAAGACTCTAAATTCTTCATTTATTAAGAGGAATAGCAATATTTTTATTACCAAAGCTAAGTTCGCAATCATAACAAATCTTCAAAACACAAGCAAAGCTATTTTTAATTTAGCTCTCTCGATTATTGTCATACAGAACACACAAAGATAGTAAAAGGAAAAAAAAGCTCTTTAAATTAGTTTTGCAGTTTCCTACTGTCCTATATTAAAGGCAACCTAATAGAATTTATAGGAGTAGAACCCTTTTAGGCAGCACTCTTTGTATTTTTTATTAAGTCCATACTTGCAGAATCTACTTAATGTCAATTTTATACAATGGTTACACTGCACAGACTATTTTATTTTAAACCTGCAGGACACAATGATAAATTGATAATTGACCCCAAGGCCATAGCAAATAAAGAAGCCCTGTTTTTCATTAGTACAGTATTACATCGTTGTTAGGGGAAAGAAGAGCGATGCTAATTGAGTACTGAGGAGTTGCACAATTAAGGAATCATCCATGGTTTTAATTTCACGTGTTTAAGGCTGCAAATTTCCTAATTGTGAGCAGTAAAATAAAATAAGATTAATGTGGGATACAATTATATAAAGCTGCATAATCCAGAAGCAAGTTACGTTGTATACTTGAGTACATGTTCACCAGTGGTAAAGTTGGCAAATATGCTGTACGTTTCCTTTTGTCTCTCTGCTCCTCTAAATCTGTATTATTTCCACAAGGTTCAATTGTCATAAGATCCAGACAACAAATACTGTGGTTTTTGTTAAAAATGGGGGTGATTATTTTAAAAAGAAACTCCAGAGGCTCCTATTGTATATGAGTTTATTCTGTATCAGGCTTTCTTATGCTAAGACCAGGGCTCATTAACATTTCTATCAGAAGCAGGCTAATTCTGTGATGAATTAACATGGAAAAATTCATAGTGTATCAGGACCTGCTTTTTGTTTATTATTTATTAATTGACCTGTCACGTTTGTACAGTTTCCCCAAGCATTCAAAATTTTAGCACCTTACATATGAAACTAACTGTGACTGAGACTGCTCAGTTAAGGACTCTGTAATTCAACTCCTGATTACTTCTCCTCCTCTCCAGCATTTTTTGATTCCTCTAGCTCATGATCACACATTTGTCTCAATGCAGTTTGTGTTTTCCCCAAGCTCAGAGCTAGGCTGTGTTTGTTCCTGAATTACACCTTTTTTCCACAAAAGACAGTGTTATAATGATCTCAACAGCACAAGGTTCCTGCTTGATCTAGTAAAGCACCAGACCAGTTACAATGTACATGTTCTGACTACTTGAAAGAGCAATGGATTTAGAACAGAATGTTTAATAATATAAAAACTAAGCAAATCAAATACATAGTGTAAAATTTAAGAGTCAGGCAGTATTATGCTCAGGTCACTCAAGCATTGATAACACCATTCCAAAGGAATAAAAAAGCTCAAATGTAATTAAATCTCTAGATTCTGAAAAGCCAGATAGTGTTGTCACACAGGGGTAAAGTAGAAAATAAGCATGTACACAAAGTACAAGAACAATTTTCCCATGAGACTCATCCCAATCAACTAATATTAAATGCAAAATGCACAAAGAGATATAGACGCTAAAATAAATAAAATATATAAAAGGGGAAAAAGCCAACAAAGTTTATTTTGATGATCTGTTAAGAAAAATTGATTAAAAATACACTTCAATCCTAAATCAGGAATAAATTTTTTCAAGCCGAACAATACATAGTAGGACAAAAATCAGATTTGTTCTGGGTAAAATACAGCTTTACAAATTAATCTAGAGCAACCCCTATATGGAAGATAATAAAGTTTTACAATTTATTGAAGGTCCCTACTCTGGTTAGTGATACTACCGCAGTATTGAATATTTTTGCTATTTTATTGTCCAATATCTTCCTAATTCATGATTTTTTGCTATCTCTTTTGTCTCAGCATAACTTCCAGATCTAATATATGACACACTTGAAATCTGTTTCAACTATGAGTTTCAGTGCAATGCTAAAATTAGCTCCTTTAGAATGATAAACAATATTATAGTAATTAGATAAGTAATATTTCCACTGTGTGGAATATTCTTCTTTAAAAGAAGATATTATGGAATGGAATAAAAACCTGTGTTATGGTGCTTTGGAAATTATGCATAATGGCCCTGACTGGTTCCAAAGGTGATCAGCAGAGTCACCAGCTGTCTGTTACAGACCTTAGGAGATCAGGAACATGCAGCCCACCCACCTGGTCTGTCAAGGGCCTTCACTGAGGAAAACCTGGGAAGCAAAACAAGAATGGAGCCACAACTGAAGCACCAAGCAGAACACTCTTCTTTACGCTTAAGCAGAAAATACTTGACATAGGGAAGCGCAGTTCTTTTACTGTAACTGACTAATACATATGAGTAAGAGAATGGTAAATGAAAACATTTTATATTTCCAAGCAAACCTTCCTCTTTGACCAGCATTACTTCAGCTTTCACAGAATCACTAGGTTGGAAGAGACTGTCAAGATCACCGAGTCCAATCCGAACTTTTACACACTTTAATTCTGAGCTAAACAGAAATAAGGTGGTGGGTGTTGTGCCAGCTGTTACACCTGTGAAAACCAAGACACACAGAAGAATGGCATCAATATATCCATGTCAAGAGGGCCAGTCTCATCTCATCACCACTCCACATCTAGATCATGAAGTGAAGGCAAATCAGGATGAAGCCATTTGTGACGCTCTTAAGAGATGATTCATGAGGATGATGGGCAGCTATATACCACTATTCTTTGAATTACATTTTAATTGTATTATTAATATTGGAAATATCTGGTATTTTTGCTATGGTCTGAACTTCAAGGTGAAAGTCATTTGTAGATGCATAATGAATGGAAAATAAGCTCATATATAGCACAGTATGTCTAAAAGAGCAATTGCTTTTTATTCGTTTTGTCTTAACATACATTTTAATGTAACCTCAACATATATTCTGGGTGAATAACTAACAAGTAGAGAAACCTTGTTAAGTTCACTGGGAATGCCATACCATATATTTCCTTGGATACAACATATTTTCTGTTTTGCAATAGTATATTGAATAGATTACACTCTGTGCTATCTGTTCCATAAGGCAATATGACAGGAGAGATAAAGATTTTCCCCCAAAAGCCATCCAATGCTTTGTTAGCAAATTTTCAAAATGCTTTGAGGACACTAATGGAAAAAAAATTCACACTAGGAAATATATATTAAGAGAATAGCTATAAGTGACTAACAAAATGTTCTTTGGAATCATTGGTTTTGTACAGTAATTGAAAAGAATCGCCAAACTATTGCAATATATGTGGCATGAGTTTTGGAAACCTTTATTTTACTCGTGGTCTTCTCAAAAAGAAAAGTTTGTGTAATGGGCTATTGTGTTCTAGGATCAAAATACACACCATTCAATCCAGGAAGAACATGATAACCACAAACAATTCAATTACACTTGTCGGTTTTACCAAATAGCTCTCTTTAGTAGACCTACACCTATACTAAGGAGAAAAAACCCCAAAAGCATTCTGTCCTTGTCTTTGGCTAATCTGTTGTCTCTATAATAAGTGTGAAATCTCTAAATATACGCACATTTACTACAAGCAAACAAGCTGTCCAGAATCTAATTAGACAAAAATCTGGCCATCTGTTCTGCATTATCATGGGGTTTGCTCACATGTATGTTGTCTCAGTACTAAAAGGCGGAAAGGCAAATTGAATTGAGCTGGACTTCCTCTTAAAGTGGGATCAGGACACGAAGCCGGACCCTTGCTGTGAGCCAACAAAGCACCACTGGGAGAAAGTGGGATGAGAGAAGTTTCTTTTTTCTAAAGCCACATGTCTAGTGCTTACCATGAGGCCTAAGGGGGTGCTAATACCATTGTTTGGAACAATAGGCCACACACTATAACCATATAACCCTTTGCTTTCAATGCAAATTGTTTGCTTTTTTCCATCATCCCCTGTGTCCCCTGTCTATTACTATCTGCCTGCCATGGTATGCTGCATTTCAGGTGTAAAGCTTGTTTAACCAAAGCAAGAAAATTACTTTAAAGATAACTTTTCTTATAAAAATAATTAGAGTGATATCTAACTGTTAAAAAAATAAATTAATAGCTTAACCAAGGTTTCAAAAATGCTATTCAAGGCCACAGGCTCCTGAGAGTAATTTGTATGGAAATAGGAAACTCTACATGAACGTGGTTATTTACACATCTTCTAATCACTTATGTGATTAATACATAGGACTTACATGCATTTGTATATTTCTCCCATATGAGCAGTTTGCATCAGCAATAAACTCTATTGTTTTGGAGAATAAGAATTTCTAGTGGACTGTTGTTACATTCCTTAAACCGAAGTGGAGAAGATTTTTTTTATAAAAGAACAAATACTTTGAAAATGAGTAGTTTTTGAGGATTAAGGAGGATCGGTGTAGATATGTATTCAAAAGTTGGAATAAGTAAGGGAAAATTGGATTATATTTCTATCTTTTGCATAGTTCTCATTACTAGAGCACTTGAACACATAACAGACTTTAATTTGCTAATCCTGCTTAATACAAGCTCCTTGAAAAATGTAGGACTTGTGTGCCAGGTCAACCCCAGGAGCAGGATGAGCCCACTTCTCTTCCTGTTGCCAGGAACTGGTTGCCTCACTCTCTGGAGTCTGCCTTACCTGCTTTTGTCTGGTGCTATTTCTCACAGATCAGATTGACAGAACCACATAAATGAAGAGCAGGTCTGCTTAGGACACTACAAAGATTATTTGCATAATTTTTATGTTAGTGATAAGCAAATAAACCAGACTACAGGGAAGGGTATCTCTATTTCCTGTTTCTCCACGCTCTGAGCAGAAGGGAATTTGTACAAGTCAGTCAGGCTGGATCCTCCTGTGCAGTACTCCACTTTCCTGGTGCACCTCATTGTATTGCCTTCTCTGTCCTGATAGCACAGTAGGCAAGGCAGGACATTTTTCATCCAACAATGGTTTAGTGTAAAATGGAAAAAGTGGCCTGGGAATAGGACTGGTAACAAAGTTTATTTAGGACAGCAAGAAGTGACACATTTTCACACAAGCTAAGATCTAGTGTCATGTATGGGACTGAACAAACAAACAGATTTGAACAGAAAATGAAAATTACTTTACAGAGCATATCAGAGAAATGTTGTCACATTTAATTTTCAATTTTAACATTTTTGTTGTAAAAAAATACAAAACTCCCTGAAACTCTAGAATATATCACAAAATTATCTCTCCATAGAAAGCGGAGTCTCTTTAGAATGTAGAAGGAAGAATAGTATGTGCTAAGGAAAGGAGAAGCAAGAAGAATAAAGGAGAGGAATGAATGACACATACAGCTGAAGAACTGGAGACATTAAAGAAAAAGGAAACTTACAGAGAGACCAAAATTTTCTTTAAAGGAAAAAATTTAGTTTTAAATTTCTTTCGTGACGCATTTAACCACACGGTATGGAAAAATAGGAAACAATTTGGAAGATTTTCTTGTGGATTTATTTCTGCATGCCAACTTTTCTACTGGACTGAGAGTGGCTCTAATAGCTGCCATGGAACAATAAGTCCAATGCCATAAGATGACCAAAAAAAAATAAGTGCTCTCATAGCTTTCTCTTTAATTTTTTTTTGTTATCTTTACACATTTTCTTCCTTCTTCTCTTTCTACAAATATATTTAACACAATTTGGCTGCTGTGAGGTATATATAAGATTAAAATATGCCTCATGATGTTGGTATTCACCTTATATGCATACTCTATGGCTATTATTTATTCCTAATTGCTTTTCATATATTTAATATGATGCCCTTTTGATTCTTGCAGCTATCCAGAATACAACAAGCACAAAGGTGACACAAATCTCTGAACTATGTATTCAGTGCTTCTCAGTCAAGATAATACTGAAACTAACTTAATATTTTTCTGTCATCTCTATATAATGCATTCCCTATGCATGTGGTGTGTAAATCATGAAAACAAAATTTTTCCTTTTTAGTATCCTATTTTTACTTTATTTACAGAGGTGAAACTTAAGGCAAGTTTACAGCATCCACCTAAATACTCATTTGCCAAAAGAAAACAAAATATATTTTGCCTTTAGACAATCTGCATTGATATATTGAAATAGCAGGGAAGGGGAAAAAAAGGCTCATAATGCTTCATTAGTTAATTGCGCAGAGCACAGCTCTTTAGGGGTAAACAAGTGAAGGACATTTGCTGAATGGTCTATGCCCATCATGCATATTATGGCCTAATGGTGCTAGTAATGGTGGGAGGCTCCTGGAGAGTCATCTGTCAAATTAGCACACTGAATTATTTATTACCTCAGAGTAAAATTGTGGAAGGGAGCAGCTGAGATCCATTCGTAAGAAAATACAAGATAAAGAAGCAACCCCTCCCCAGAATTGTAGCACAACTGCTTTGCATGTTCAGTTATGTCACCGGTATTTGTAAGCATCAACAATATTTAAATAGTCTGTGTGTGTAAAGAAATTGGGCTATGCACACAAGTTCTAAGAAACAATTAATGCTATATATACATATGTGTTTGTGTGTGTATATATATATATGTATATACACACATACATACATTATCTTCATGTACTTGTATGTGTAGAATATTTGCATAATGCTAATCATAATTTATGTTAATGTTACTGTGATTACACTACTTTATACTATATATTGTATACTAAACATGGAATGTAAAAACATATGTAAAATATATATAGTATAGAATATATATTTTACATATTTTAAAGTTATAGAACAAAAGTGTATGAATGCATTAAATACTGTGCTTCAGATGGAAATATACTATTATTTCTCTGCAAATCTCAGAATGTAGATTCTTAACATATACACCATATTAAAGCTATTTCATAAAACATGAAATAATTTTTGTAATCACTAAAAATATATATCTCTTACTGCAATTGCTTTTGGAGATTATGAAGATATGATTTTTTTAATTTCTCGTGTGTTAAAAAGTGTTGCTGCTGGAGTTCCTTACTGGCAATAACTTGGAATTAATCTTCATTGCTCAATAAATCTTTTTCATTCCCTTCCGTCTTTATTCACAGTAAGCTAACAAAGTCATGGTAACTTTCCAACACTCCTCATGATGAACATGTACTATTAATAGATCTTCAGTACCTGGTGCTTTTAATGACACCTAAGTCTCTTGTATCCAGTCAGCTCTACCTCTGCTTTCCTCACAGTTGTTTAAGTGAGATTTTTGTGATGTCTGACACTGTAGAAAAATATGTGCTATGAGTTATCACTTACCTGTTGAAGGTACTTGAGACTGTGTATTAACTTAATTACTTCACACAGTACACTTCTGTAAGGCACTGAACAATCCTGTGAATATTTTCATCACGACTTTCAATGATACTGACTGCAAGAATACAGTTAAATATGTTAATATATGCTCTGCTGCCTTTAAAAAAAAAACAGATCCCTTACGAGAACATTTGCAGATCCTTTACTTGCTTCTAAAATCTGGCAGCTGCATTTTGATATTTCAGACATTGCCTCTTTGGAAGAGGATATTCCTCTCCAAACACATAGATTTATTCACTTAATATACTGACCATCCCTAACCTGCCCATCTTTGGTTAATCCAGAGAGTATGAATACCTGCCTCCTTCTAGTCTTAGAAATTCGTTGTGTTGCTAATAAATTTGCTTTCCCATGATGGCACAGAGCTGAAAGTGAGATTTTGAAGTCTTTTTTGTAAGGACACTTACTAAATATACTTGAAGATTTTACAGAGATGAGTACTGCTTAGCCGATCACCTTGGATGTTTCTGTGGTTTGTTTTCCAAATTAAAATACAGCTTCTGGAGGAAAAGCAGGATCTTCCATGAAAGAACACTTTGTAATTTTTTAGCTGTGTTATAGAGACTATTCTTCAGACAACTAACGGATAATGCATGTTGGCTAGTAATGACTACACAGAGAATTTACTACTTCAGATAAAGATATTTTATGCTTGACTACCTGTAGAAAAAAATGCAACTTTTAAGTACTTATTTGTACGATTTCTTTTTTCTTTTTGGTTTCAACATTAAGTTCAAAGTCTTAGTATTTTGTGTCCTAAGTATAATTTAGTTTCTGCAGCACTGGTGTTTTGAAACTTTCACCCACACTGCGATACTAAGGACAGAAACCTTGAATGTGGAGGAAGAGAGCCCCACTTCTCTTCAACACATCAAAAGACACTGATAACCAGTACTAGAAATACGTCCTGGCACGAGTCCCATTTGAAAAACTTAGTTAAAAGGATCATTTACATTGATAAATGCCTCAGAGTCAAAATTGGTATTAATATTGGTGATCAAACTTATTGTGGTACTTAAAAAATACCTATGGTCCTGAAAATACTTATGCTTCATTTATTTTCTCAGACTTTTTTCTTAAATGTACAGTTCTCTCCTTTTATTTCCTCTCTTTCTCTTTCCTTACTCACAGATTTGTGCATGCACACACACACACACATGCAATCTAAAATGTTGCAATTTTTATCTTTATATATCCTGAAATAAAAATCCCTAAAATAGCATCTGAAAAATGGCAGTGTATGGTTGCTGCAAACATATTTTATGAACTAACACTTCTAAAAATCTTGCCACTTAAATGTAGGCTTCCAATATTTTTGTTTAATTGTATATGATTTGTATAAGAAGTAAAACTGGCAACAATGACTGGACGAAAAGAGGAAAAAAACTACTTGTGTGTATAACACCACATAATCGTTCCTCAATATTTCACATTTAGATGGCTTGACTGCTTGATGATTATTCATTTGAATATATTTTGTCTAGAAATGTGGCCTTAGAATAAAATCTGAATTTCTTAAGACCAAAGATTTTTACCTGTCAATCTAACATTTCATTGTAACTTTTCCTCTCACGGAGGGAATAAAATTATACTTCTACTCCATCTTCACTTCCTGGTAAAGAGAAGAAAGCACAGAAGTAATAAATAATATAATTACCTTCAAGTGCATATCACAAGTAGACCACAACTTAAGTGCCAGAGTATTGGTAGTACTTAGCTGTTCAAGTCTACCTAAAGCTGAAAGAAAGAAACCTACCCTCTGAAAAAAAGTCAACAAGTAAGACATAACTGCTATTTATTTTCCAGTAAAAAATAAAAATACTTTCAATGACAGAACACATGGCATTGAAGTGAAGCAGCTGACGAAGCAAAGGACAATTAGTTTTACTTTGATTAGTATCCAGTGAGCTGTTCATCTCCCATAAAAGTCTAAAGTAAATGTATTCTGAAGAATACATGTGTTTGCAACAAACAACCTGTGCTTGTAAACAGTTGGCATCTGCTCAGGATCACACAGGAGCAGAGCCTACTTGATTTGCATTTAAAACTATTTTGCAAGGGATAAAAAAACCAAATGAAAACTGAAAAGTGTCAATTCAGAGTGTGATAAAAATCCCTTGGAAAAGAACAACTAAGGCTCTACCTTATGTAAAAAAATTGTATGTGAACCATAGGCACAAGGGAAAGATTGTTTGTATTTTTAATTATCAGCTGCAGCTAGGTTTGGAAAGCAAAATATTTAATAATAATGGATTTTTAGAGTCTTATGTCTCATGTGTTGTCACAAGGCTTAGGTTCTGTCAACCTTTTTTCTAATGAATATTACTGTACTTCCAGAAGACCTGCTGGAATCAATCAAGCTTTGTGAAGGCAATTGGTTTGCATACAAGCATGGATTAATGAGTTGCCACAGTCTGATGATTGATAATACAGGCACTATTCTGTAAAGGATCATGCAGTATCACATGTTTGATCTGCATTGAGCAAGCATACATAACCAGTCAAAGCTTATAGTAGTGTGAAGTTTCCAGATTGGATTTGTCTTGTTTGCAGGATGGCCGGCAATGCCAGAGAAATATAAAGACAGTCCAGCATATTTGAGTATAGCAGCAGGTGCTTTCCATCCTGAGGCTACAGTTCTTTGATGAAGGTAAAGTTGGCTTTAAAATATTACCAAGTTACAGTGCAGCAAGTACCTCTAATTGATCCAGTTTTCTTAACTATGAATCTGCACCCAAATATCAGTTCTTCGACAGCATGCACTGCACATCCACATTTGTGCTGTGGTTGAAGATTGTGCCTATCTCACCTAGAGAAACACGGATATGACTGAAATAGTGGCTTAAGTTTGAGCTAATCCCCTTTATGAATTAGGGATGTAGTACTGGCCTGTTTTCTCCCAGTCACCACTGGGTGATCAAAGCTTCTGCATTTTACTGCATTATGCCACATCTTTGCAGTGTCTGCAAAAAGTAATGCAATCTAAGAACAATACTTTTCGTTGTTATGCCAGATTTCAATGACTGTTAGTAAGACAGTTATTTGATATAAAACACACTTTGAAATTTCCCAGCAAGAAGGCATGTTTGGGTGCCCCAACAGGCACCTGTCCATTGAGTCCTTGTAATTGAAGATAGCATTTACAGAAATTTGCATAATCTAACTGTCCAAAAATAGAATAACATTTTAAAATTGCCTGCTCTAAAATGAGGGACTGAATTATTCTTCCTGTTAGATTTCTGGCAAATTTCCACAGAGATCATAATGGTTCATGATAAAGTTGCAACAAAGAACAAAGTCAAAACTATAGGAAAATACTTTCGCCTGACCTGATCTTCAGTCCCCTTCTGTGTTTAAACCTGGAAGGCTCCCATAATAGTGCATCTCTGGCACAGCCCCAGAGGCAAACACCATGAAGATATTTTGGGGTAACAACTTCATGGAACAGAGGGCCACAAGCGTTATGCTAAAAGACCGGATGGAGTAAACTGGATGGCTGTGAAACTTCGGACAAGCAAGAGGTCTGAATGCTTTTAAGGACAAGGATCCTCCCAGCACAATAAACCCTTTTCCTGTATCATTCAATAGCAGGGTGAGGCTTGATGGGTGGTATTTTGGGGGTTGGTATAAATAAACTTTGCTGCCCTTCCCTGATCAGCTCCACTCCTCAGGCCACACTGCAATCTCTGAGGGACCTTAAAACACACAGTGAATTGCTTAAAGATCTCTGCCTGGCCATTAGCACCACAGTTTACAGTCCTCAGTAGCCTGGAAGGGCCTAGGTCCTGTTTTAGGGCTTGTGATGCTTGACATTGTCCTTTAAGAGACACAACGCTTTGACAGCAAGAGGTATGTCAAGAAAAAAGAGGCTGAACTCTCAGGCAGGAGCATCTTCTAGTACACAGGGTAGAGATTAAAATGTAAATGCCCCAGAGGAGATTTGACAACAGCAGATATAATGCCAAACAAACAGCCAGGCCAGTTTGGATTTACCAGGACCTTGTGAGCAAATTTCCTGCTTATAATGTGACAGAGGGTTATGGAATATGCCCAGTCTGGACAAGTTGGATAAAACATGGATTAGAAAGGCTGCAAAAACACAGATGCAGCTCAGACAAGCACAGCAAGCTTACTTTGAAAGGTAGAAACACTTGAATCTACAATGGTTATACTTTACAGTACATATATATGTTATCTTGTGAAAAAAATTGTGAAGCAAAGTTGTTAAACTGCTTAGTTACCCACATTTCTCTTTCTCTCTCTTCCCCCCACCCCTCCCCCCCATCCCGGTGACCCTGTATTTCTGAAAAAAGTAACATGTTGATACCCACAAAGTGTTACACTTGAAAACTTTCCTTGAAGGGAAAAATTCCTTTGAAAATAGTTGCAATTTCTGATTAAAAGCTTTAGAATTGTCCTGATGTTTTAATTAAAGATAACAATTTGAGCTTTTGTTTTAAATTTCATCAAGTTATGTGAATTAAATTATGAAGGTGTTTAATCTCTCTTTGGTAACTGTGGAAGTCAGAATTCTATTTTCTCTGAATACTGGCCGGAACAAATTCATATGACACACAAAAAGCTAATTTTATAGAAATGTAATCAATAATATATAATATAAATTATATAGATAATATAAAATTTTAAATATGTTACATTACAAAATATTATGAACTTTTTCTCATAAATCTACTTGTTTACATTTTCAGTGTTCTTGAGTAAACAAACAATACCATTTGATAATAAATATAATTTTCATCCAGTTTATTTTTTGTGACTTAGAGATTCTGCATGGTTTATTTCTTTCTGGTATATTTCTTTCTACTTTAGTATTGTTATCAAAAGATTTCAATTACATATTTTGAGGTGTAAAATGTTAGCATTTAGAAATAACCTTAATTTACCAAACAGAATGTAGTTAGTAAAATGTAGTTTTGTTACATGGAAACTCATATAATTTGAAATAATTATGTTGTTGAGCTCATGTACAACACTATAGATATTTAACAGGTTTATTGTAAGTATGTATAAAAAAAAGATTCAAACCATGTATTAGAAAATCCTTTGATGCACTGAATTCTTAAGGCTACAGCTACTTCACAAAGTCATCTCACACACTTACAGCTTCTACTTTAATTCTACTCATACACATAGTTTATTCATGAATCTCACAATTTACAATCTGCATCTTAAACAACATAATAATTGAAATCTTCCCTTTAATTTATATGTTCATAGAAGTACAGCAGCTCTGTGTTGCCCATTTTTCACTGTCCCATAGCTAGTTTTCTCTGTTAGACAGTCTCAAGGACGATTTATGTAAACATAGCTATGTTGTTGTAAAAATTATCTTTTTACATTCCTTTCCCATGGACACAGATCCCTTTGACGGACACTCCTTGTAACCAATATAGTTAGAGACGGAAGTGTTAATTTTCTCCAATGATCTGTGATTTCAAAAAGTGTATATAAGAATTAAACGAAAGGGGTTTTCCCCCTTTCCGCCCTTGCTCTGAACACAGCCCGAAGTCCGGCTCTCATTATTTCTGCGTCTCAACTGATTACCGGGATAAGCCGTAATAACAGGCATCGCGGTAATAGCTCTGTAAATGTTTTATAACCAAAATCATATTGCATTGTTGAACATTTTTATTTTCTGTGAAGAGAAGTTACAAAGATGCCTTTGATTTTTTTTTCCCCATGAAAGACCTCCAAGACTATCTATGTTGATGTTTCCAACATTTACTGCTGTCTTTGCTATGTACCCAACTCTGTTTATATGATTTGACCTTGGAGTCTCTAGTCTAAAGCATTAAGATGTAGGCTTCCTGTCTTATTGATTTGGTAAGACTTCTTTTCACACAAATAAAATGGAACCCATTTTAATAAAATACACTTTTAGGCAATGTCTGTAAATTAACTTGAGTCTTGACAATTCTGGAAGAGGTCAGCCTGGAGTAAGCAGTTCATATCTGTGATAAATCAATTTCCAGGAACAGATAACTGGACAGAAGTGTTTTTTTTTAGAGACTGACTTGAACCCTCCTTAACCAGAAAATAATGTCTGACCTAGGCAGTGAAATTTTTCACAGCATTTCAATTAAAATCTTGGCAGCCACATAAGCAATGCATTGCATTGTTGTAACTGACCTTATGTCAGGAAGCTTATATGGGAGTGGAGGTTCAGGTAGGCTGCCTGCTCTCCTGTGAACATGAAGGATGCACACCACAAGTATTGTTAGTGGTGTTTGAGATCTAATAAGAGCCTCATTACCATTCTTTCTCAATAAGGAAATTGCTGGTTGCCTAATGATGTTGGTAATCATTCAGTATATGTTTTTCATTTCTAAGTACATGTACATTAATATTAATGGAGCTCTTGCTTACCTCTTGTGCTTCATGATGAATGAAAACTGCCTAATATAACAAATAACTCTTCAGTTTTCTAGAATATTAAATCTGAGAAGGAATGGACCTGGGTTATGTCCTGTTTTACAGTACCTCACCAAACAAGAAAGAACTGTCCACATGAGCCATTTGATTTGTGACATGAGAGTTCCATAAATGTTATTTTCTGCTTTACTAAGCTGGTGATCACAGTTGTTTTTCACAGAGCATGCAGTGTATGGGGACAACCTTGCTTTCACAGGTCTGCAGGTCTGCAGGAGAGCTTTTTTAAACATCTGAGCCTAACTTACTGCACTGCTTTTCCAGGCTCTGTGGCTCACAGGGGAGTACAGCTTCACATGCTTTCAGCTGGCCACTCCCAATCATTACAGCAAGGACTTAGCTGTTGATAGGAGTCAGAAGAACTTGAGAATGAAGGAGGGAGTAATAGTTCAATATTCCCTCAGACAGTGACAAATTGTATTAGCATATCTGTTAATGGAAAAACAGGGTTCATATTTTGTCGGGCGCTTGGAAGGAAGGACCCAGAGGAGAGCTTGTAAGTGCCCTCCATGATCGGAGACCTGTGCTCAGCCAGCATTTTGGAACATGAGGTGACTTTTTAGGACATTTGGTCACAACGTGCATGCTTTTCTTCTGACAGTTCTATCTATCAAGCCTACTTTTAGGTCATAAAATTTTTAGAGGTAGGTTTTCTTTGGCAGTTTTTCTTCAACAGTTTTTCCTATTTGAAATTTCTTTTCTTCAACAGACCTCTTGAAACTGCTCTTCAAATGCATCCAACTGTTTCTCCAGTGATGACACACATGTGTACACATGCACACACACCCCTGGCTTCCAGTGGTATTGAAATAAAGGCACTAGGAACAATTTTCTACAGCTACTATTGTTATACTAATAGCCATGTACAGGCCCCGCATACTAGATCCTCCCTCCCTCCCACAGTCTGTGTTCTGCCAGGTGCTTGCAGGCAGAGCTGCCATGAACACTGCAAAGTGCATCTCACTGGAACTTTGGCTATGCTATAAATCAAGTGTTTGAAATATATATTGCTTTTAACTCTTTGGAATAGTAGCAGCTAATATACCCCAGGTGTGCATCAAGTAGTATTATGGGAAACCAATGTGTAGACAAAAGAAATAATTTCAGTTTTAGATCAGTGAATAAATTGGCTTTTAATGAGCTGAATTTGCTATAAAGATCTATTCCTGTTATAACTAGTTGTAAAGACCATATAAAAGCCTGACACTAAAATCTCATGACTTCTATTCCAACACTCTGACCAGAAAAGCAGGCAAGTTAAATTTTCATATGAACAGCTGTTTTTCATCCTTCATAGAAACATAGAATCCTTAAGTATAAGTAAAGGTCCTTAAGATCCTCAAGTCCAGCTGTCAACCATGCTTGTTTGTGATCAGGCTACTTTTTTATTCCAATCCATCATCATTTCATATGTGTTGCTATCTTATGACTGGTACTTTATCATGTCATTCAAATATACAAATATTTCTTTACAACTAGATGTGGAAGTTTTCTTTTGAATTTCCAGAAAGTGGCCATATCTTCCCAGCTTGATTTAATTCCCTGTATTGATGCCAATCACTTCCTGAAGTTTTGTGTTTAAGTGTATTTATTCTGCATATTTTTATCAGGATATGGCACCTCATCTGCCCACTTAGGTAACTGGACTGATTCCTGTTTAAGTAAGAACTTAATGCAGGAAGTTCTTGTGGCTTACATTATTCAGCGGCTCAAATGATAGGACTAGACAGTGTCTTTTGATTTTATAATCTATGCATCGGTAATTCAGACAACACTGAATCAAGTCCAGACTTAGCAGCGTCTTTGCACAGTCAGGTTACACAGTGAATTAATAAGAACATGCCAACAAGACTAACAATGATCCCAGAGCACAATAAGATGCAAGCAATGAGAAACTTTCTTTACTCCATGAGACCAGACACCTGCTGACAGAGAAGTAAGTGGGATACAGATATCTGGCCATCCGCCTTTCTGGACCATGTGGGATAGTTCTGAGAAAGTGTAAAGAGAGTAGTTTTGAGGCATAAGAAAGCCTGGGGTAACAGGAACTCTGTCCTTCATGAGAGAAGACTGCTAATCTTATGTACAATTACATAAAGCCTTTGGTAGCCTCTGCAGAGTAGTTGCTGAAACTTATTTTTTGCTTTTGTTAGTAAACTGCAATTATTAGGAACTGTCTTCTTCCACCAGAGTTCAGAAACAACCTGGTTACAAGAATTCTGTTAGTTGCTGAACATTTATGTTTGAATAAGTGCATCTTCTAAAAGACAGAGACTGAGAAGAAAAAAAGAGGAATAGAGACAAGAATGATACCTCAGTGATGGACTAGTCTCATTTGCTTGGCACGTATGGCTAGTTGTCATTGTCTGCTATTCCAGTTCAGAGCAGTAGGCAGGCATTCAATAAAGTATCCAGGGCAAACAGAGAAGGAGTCACTCTGTAAATCAGATTGGATAGTTGTACAAAGCAATACAGAATCATGAAATGAACCTGCTCTGAATGTCCTGCCAAACAAACTCTCAAGTAAATATTTTTGCATTCTTTAGTATTTTGTTCCAACCTAGTCGTGTGTCAGTAAATTTTACCTCTCCTACTATCAACTTTACAGAATACAATTTTTTTCTTTCTGGGCTTTTTTTTGTTCTACTTTAAAGAAACAATAAATCAATTTTACACATGAAACAGCACAAGTTTTCAGGTTCTACTTCATAAAATCACCTTAGAGAGGTCCTGTTTCTGGGGAAGATGCTTTAGGCAGTGTGTGTATAGGCACTGGTATACCATTATTAAGACAAAAGCTTGCAGGGTCTTGCTGCAGGACAGAAGCTCTGTTTTCTTTCTCACTGTCTTGCTTTATTAGATTCTACTATTTATAATGTGATTCACACTTCACTCTGAACCTGTGCAGACTAAAAATGTGTTATTGTGTACAATTATTATTGTCCATATTGTGTTCTGACTATGAGCATTCCACATGGGGATGTAAGGGGTAAAAAAACCACTTCATTATCCTTACATAGAGAACATAAAAGCCAGCCTTCATCTGCTGAGTGGAAGATCTGCTTTCTTACCTGCTCTCTTGGGCTTGCACATCCATTAAGTAGTCATTGGATAAAATACAGAAGCAGTCCTGCGAGCCGGACTGTGGTCCCTTACCTCACAAATGAGTGCCCTGTTCACAGGGCTAGAGAATCACACTCTTGTGAGCTCTTTCTGGCTGAATAAATCTTGAATTCCTTCTGCACAGTGGCACATCTTAAGCAGAAGGGGTGTATCTGCCTTGCCTCCCCAGGCAGCTTGCATGCTGATTGCTTTAATAGAAATGTGAAGTACAGGAAGGGGGTGGGATTGAATCTGTGTGTCTAGCTGGTTTGGGGGTTGGAGGGAGGGAGCGAGGGGGTAAGAGATTTCTTTCTTTTGGTTTTTTTTTTTTTTTTTAATAATTTCTTGATCCAGTGAGCTGCAAAATCAGCTTTTGCTTTTGTTGTACTTCAGATCAAAATGTCGGACACAACAATACTTTAAAAAGATGAAAATCCTATTAGGGAGTGTTAGGTTCACTCTCTAAAGGTGAGCTTGAGCCTCTCTAAAGGAAAGCTGGATGACTGGGAAACTTCAAAGTCACAAAGTAATGAGATTCAGACACCTCCAGAGACAGCTAGCAACTGAGAATAGAGTCATAGTTTATGACCTTTTACAAAGTCTAACTTCTGTCCTAGTCTTGTTTCCTTTAAATCCTTTACTAGATTTAGCCCTAATGCAGTGCGCACTTCCTTAAGGACCACTATGATTTTGGAGTAGAAGTATAGCAAATTGGCAGACACCTAAAACAATACTCCCTCCAGAAGAAAATACTTAGTTGGAAAAATCACTTATTAAATCTGAAACCTGACTATAATTTTCATCTATAGCCTACTGTAGAAATACAGTGACCAAGATTAAATGAATCATATTCTGCTATTCTTAAATATACCACAAAATTTAAATGAAAAATGTGGTTGAATGTAATGAGGTTTCTGGTTTCAATTATGCAATATTGGCAATCTTATCTACATGTTAGAAAAATCTGCCTGATGCATAAATATACTCAGAAGCTATAGTATCAGATAGATTAATGACTGTGATTAATACCAGATATGGTATACCATAGGAATTGCAGATTTGAGTGAGAAAGTATGTTGTTTAGCAGAGATGTCTCTGAGGCAGGAATAGAGACCATTAGGAATGGAGTGTTATCTGAAAAGTGCAAAAATACTGGAGTAGAATATGAATCAATATTAAATGGTTCCTACAATTATAGGAGAAAAAGGCCAATGTCACAAACAGAAATTGTTTTCAAATTCTTAGCAGTTATTTTTTAATCAAATGGTTAGAATAAATATAAACAGGTAATTAAAAATTAATTATTTTATGATATTACCTTTTCACTGTAATAGTAATTTACCACTTTCTCACACTTTTTTAGTGTCATTTTACTGAACTGTAAAAGATCTTTTCAGTAGAAGTTTGCTCTGATTCCATTAGCACTTTTAAGAACTCTAAAAAAAATTATGCAGTTTATTTGTGTAGATGAAGGTACATTATCAAGGATTATATACTCTGGCACCTTGTGAAAATAGGTATTTCTAGCAGGAGAGCTTGCAGAAAGACCTTGCAAGTCAAGTTGGGAGAAACAATTATTACCATCTTCAACATTACAAAATCCTACATATTTTCTTAAACCAAGCTTTCTTCCTCATGGACTCTCATGAAAAATGTATTTTATCTGTCCAGGTTATATTGCTATAAGCATTAATATTATTAGTCTGCTGATTTCAAGACTCATCTTCTATATGTTTATCCATTTTGCAGGTAGAATATATTTCCAGTCAAGCATAGTATTCACAAGACTAAAATACTGAATGGTTATATCTAATGTTCTAGGATACTCACATTTCTACATGAAAATTGATATTCTTTTACATAGCTAAGTCACATCTTCATGCTTCAAACCTAAAGGACAGGATGCTATCCACAGGGACCTGGACAAGCTTGAGAACTGGGCCCACAGGACTCTCATGAGGTTTAACAAGACCAAGTACAATACGCTGCACCTGGGTCAGGGCTACCCCTGGTATCAGAATAGTTTGGGGATGAACAAATTGAGAGCAACCCTGCTGAGAAGGACTTGGGAGTACTGCTGGATGACCATGACAGGACTTGACCCAGCCATGTGCACTTAAAGCCCAAAAAGCCAAACGTGTCCTGGGCTGCTTCTGGAGCAGTGTGGCCAGCAGGGTGAGGGAGGGGATTCTGTCCCTCTACTCTGCTCTGGTGAGACCTTACCTGCAGTTCTGCATTTGGCTCTGGGGTCCCAGGAAAGGAAGGATATGGATCTGTTGTAGCAAATCTAGAGGAGGGCCACCAAATTGATTAGAGGGATGGAGCATCTCTCCTGTGAGGAAAGGCTGAGAGAATTGGGTTTGTTCAGCCTGGAAAAGTGGAGGCTTCACTTTTAAGTTAAGTGATCACCTAATTTCAGCCTTCCCTGTACCTGAAGGGAACCTACAAGAAAGATAGAGAGGGACTTGTTATGAAAGCTTGTAAAGAACAAACCTACTGAAAGAGTAGGTTTAGATTACATATTAGGAAGACATTCTTTACTGTGAGGGTGATGAGGCACTGGAACAGGTTGCCCAGAGAAATTGTGGATGCCCTATCCCTGGAAGCATTTAACGTCAGGTTGAACAGAGCTCTGAGCAACCTGGTCTGGTAGGAAGTGCCTCTGTCCCTGTTAGGGGATTGAAACTAGGTGATCTATAAGATCCCTTTGCATTCAGGCTATTCTATAATTCTATTATATGATTCCATACTGAGAAACCTCAGGAATACTAGTGGCAGAGCTTTTCTCCTCATAACATAAGTGCTAGTGAATGGATACTTCTGATGAAATTCAAGTAGGTCTTATTGAAGGGAAAATTATAATCTAATTGTAAGATTGCAGAGAAAAAGCAAAAATTTTAGGTAACGAAAGGTATGTGACCTCTGCCCTTCACATTTACCCTCTGTGTAAGAGACATTTGTTTTAATTTTGTTTTATTCTTATGAAAAAATGGGCAAAAATTGTTTTCTGATACTGTGAAAAAATACATATTTTCTGGGTATTTGCTTAAGTGTTTGATTGTGTCCCTCTACTGGTACTGATGCTGAAATGGAGTTTTGCTTTTTCATTTTGCTACTCTAATTCCCTATGTAGAAAACTCTGAAGGTTTCCACTGCTAATGTTTATAAAACTAGTAGATGATACAAGACCCATACCCTAGTATACCCCTGCTACCCCAGCCATAACAAGGGCATGTTTTCCCCTCATGTTGTCTCCTGCTGTCCTTGTTGAGAAAACACCATATCTCCTTTGATGCTAGAAACAAGAAAGTAATACGGGGTCCAATGCCCATCTTACATGTAACTGTACCCCACTCTAATTGGGAGATTTCTGTCAACTATATGGAATTGTGAAACTCAGTATAAATATGGGTTCTTGCTCAGAGTTCATTTTCTTGGTCTCTCTAGGGAACCATGAACATTTTGGGGACTACTTGGAAAGCCATTGGATTGGGGGTGGACTGCCCTTCCCTCTCTTCCAGCATGTTATGAATTTGTGCGAATAAAAGGTACCTGCTTCCCCTTCCCCATAATCTTGTGTCTCCAGTTTTTCCGTCTTCTGCTAGACTGTGGAAAAAGGTGACACGACAATAAAAAACCACTTGTTGTTGTCAGTCTACAGATTTCTCCTTTCCATTTCTCTGATGCTTCCTTCCTGTCTTATGAGAATTTCAGGCTTTAGAAAAACCTAAATGCAAATGTTTAAATCACAAGGAATATATATTTAACTAAAATATTCCATCACACCCTGATTCCAAAAATTTATGTGGGGTTAAAACATATTAAAATAATAAAAATAGATGAGGTTATAAAACCTGACATGTCAAATATGGTATGGTATCCAACATACACATTCATCCAAGTGAAATGGACTGTCTTTAACTTGTGATCCTTCAAGTAACTGAGATCAAAAGTACACTAATCCATAACTAAATACAGTGAGAAGTGAACAAAACAAACACAATTTCTCTTTATATTTCACACTGGATGGAAATGCTGCTAGGAACAATCTAGATGAGTTCTGGCCTACATTCGGTCAGTTACATCATGAGCTGGACAGAGAA
The DNA here is from genome assembly GCA_013398175.1 of Climacteris rufus. Taxonomy (NCBI): domain Eukaryota; kingdom Metazoa; phylum Chordata; class Aves; order Passeriformes; family Climacteridae; genus Climacteris; species Climacteris rufus. The sequence goes on from VZRZ01000586.1 coordinate 1,065,113, forward strand.
CAAATCTAATTCAGATTGTTGTTCTTGCTTTGACCACATTGGCTGCAGGCATAATTAAATTTGCAATGAATAGAAGACTTCCCCCCACCCCCAAGGAATTGGACTGGGTTTTGAAAAGAAAAAAACATTGCTTATACCTTATACTAATCTTATTGCTTAGTATTCTCTTGTTGCTCTTATACATTTCTATATTCTAGCAAAGGTCACAAAAAAAACCCTTACTTTGGTTTTAGAATTAAATTTCCTCCAAAAATAACAGAAAAATTTATGTCAAGGATTGCCATATCCTTCTGCTAGATTTGGGCTCTTCTTTTAGGCCATAATATCACAAAGCAATTAGATAAGTTGATCCTTCTGTGTGCTATAGGCTGGAACACCAGGATTTGTTATTATAACATGTTGAAAAGGCTTAACTTCAACATCTCGTCAGGTCAGGTTCCCTAATTCTTACACGTAGCCCAAATAAAACGAGAATGCAAAGGAACAATGCCTCATCTAAGCCATTTTCCACTTACTGCAGTTGGGTGACTGGACATATCCTATGTGCCCAAAAAATTCAGGAAGGTCCAGGAATAGATCACATGAAGATCTGACACAGTTTCTCAATGACAACAAAATATATACACATGGTTTGTGTGCTGGTTTGGTAAGAAGGAACTAGCAGCACAGACAACACAGTGGCAAACATAAGAAAATTTTTTTATATAGACAGGTGATCTGTCTGTGTGATCAATTATTTAGTTAAGCTGTGTGTAGAATAGAAGAAATCTGGGGTAGAATCAAAGATATTTTATTACATGTTTGTAAACATTTTCCTTCTGGCTTAAGCATGTCCAAGGGATACAATTTTGCAGATTCAGGATTTGTCTTAAATTCTCTAATTATACAGGCTATGCAGTGGCCATATTTAATATGGATATCATTTTGGTTTGGCTTTCTTCAAGGATTATGCAGTGTCTGAAACTGGGCATGTGGTTCTGCATTATGGCTGAACACAAAATATAGAATAGATACAAATTTTCATTAATTTTAGCAATGTTGGTGCTTTCATACAGAACAGGAAAATGTATAGGGAAATCAGTACTTTTAATTACAGATTTACATAATGTTTGTGATAAATATATAGTAAGAAGAAAACCTCATCTGTGGTTTTAGAACAGGCTGGTGATTTATGTTTTTAGTTCAGATGTTTGTTAATGTTAGCTCCTTTTAACGGTACAATATTTGACTACTCTTTTGTATACAGATATAAACTTGTTTCATTATTATATCTTTGTATATAAGCAGTTGTCTCTTTATACAACCAAAAACTTGCCATGTCATGATGACCCAGTTCACTGACGAGCCCTTTGCTAAAGATGGGAAACAAGGAACAGGTTTGTTTTCTTCACTAGAACAGCAAAAATAACAACAGTGATACAAAGGAAGAAAATCAGAGAACATATTATTCTATACGGCATATTAGAAACATGGAATTTTCTTTCTCCTTTATTTTCTTTTTGTTCTCTTTGCCAATTAAGAAACAAAGATACATGAAACATCTCCTGTCCTTTAAATGGCAGAATCGCTTCTCCTCACTGGAGAAATTTTGAGGTCTTTTCATTATCAAAGAAATTTGAGCTGCTGTCACTCTATCTTGGTATACAGTTGGAGAGCTTTATTGAAGATGAAGTGTCCTAATGCAGAGCAAGTCTTAAGTCAGTCACAAATTTATATAATGTAGGCTGCATTTTAGTATCTGCTATTTACACCAACGGCTGATCTCTGCAGACTGTGATTGATGTGCTGCTGATGTTGCTGTTCTGCCTGACAGTCATGCAAGATAAAGACATCTCACTAAGGTATAAAACAAAATTTGAGCAGAAACGTGTTACAGAGAAGTGACATTAAAGAAGTGCTCATGAAATTTAGCCACCTCCAAAGTTTTTCTGTAGGCAGAAGTGAGTTTCTAAGTGTTGAGTGGACTCTGAGAATAGGGCATTTGACATGTTGACCTTTTCAACAAAGGTCAGATGCATAATTTAGGTAGCGCTGAGTGTTTCTCCCCACCTACCTCACCCTTTCTCTCCCTAACTTGATTTTCTAGTAGGTATCTTCTTTGAGTTAATATTTCAAGAGGTTCAGATGGACAAAATTCAATGACCAGCACAGTTTTGAAAGTGTTCTCTATTCTTACTTTAGTCCACTTTTTAAACTTAACTGTAATTTTGTCATCATGGTCAAAAAACTTTGAAACTTTTTGATGCTTTTCTTTCACGCAAAATTTTGAAGAGATGACCAACTGTCCTTTTAGAAAGTATTTAGCTACCATAATACTTTAATGACATATTTAATTGGATCACAGCTTGAAGTGGTAGCAAACTGAGTTTGCCCTTTGCTTTAACGTACCTAGGAATCCTGATCTATGGTCCTGATTGCTATTGAATTTTCTAGATTTCATTATAAAATCAATAACCGTTGCACATGGTAAAATAGTTTACAAGAGCTGCAACATATTGTGGACTTCTGAAAACATACTGAGTTCGCTGAAGCCACCCAGGCAGCCAATTAGGAGAAAACATCTATTAAGGAAAAACAGGGCAGTCCCATTGACTGCTATTGATTTTCTCAGCCCTGTGAAAAGACAATCAATTAGATAAAGAAGGCTAATGTTACAGCTGCAATTTAATAACCCCTAAAGAAAGGAGGAGGGCTATTGATTCCTGACATGGAATGCAGAGCTTATTGAAATATACTGAACTTCACCTGTCTTATAATCAGGCCTCGAGGAAAGAAGGTCTTTTTGGGACTCAATGTAACTTGTGGCATAGAATCTCAACTATTAAACTGGCTTGGTGATGTCAGACCTAAGAGATGCAAATGAAACAAAAGTTTAGAGGAAACACAAGCCCAGGGTTGAATACTAAATCACAGGAGCTATTGAGAGACACTGTTTTGGTGAAGGTTGTTTCTCTTTTTCATACAGAAAGCACCAGAGTACCACCTGTCATTTTCAAAAGCAAAGTCAGTTTTGCCAACCACCCGTGAATGACAAATAAAGCTTTATATGAAACACAAGGGCATATTATGTGCTATTGTGTGTTCTGCTAAGTGCTAATTTATCTGGCTTGTTCTCTTCAGCAAACACACGCACAGACACATGAAATAATCCATCTAATTATGTAGCTATTTAGGAGAAAAACAAAGCAAGGTGTTTTTGTCTGAAACAGAAGGTACATGATACAACAAAGGTTTCATCAAAACCTAACACAGTTAATGAAAATAAATGAAGAGTGGTAGCTGTAACAATTTTCGAACAAATAAACTTTTTCCAGTTCTATATTTAGGGTAGACCCAGCTGCCTTTCATAAATAGTTGAGCACTTTCTTTTATTTTATGATAGTCCTTAATTGGAAATGGCTAATAGGCCTTGTGGCTTTCCACTATAAAATCTGGTTTAAAATACCTTATATAGATATTTTCTTTATGTTCTTTTTCTATTGCCTGTATTTGATCCTTTCTCTGTCATTATATATATGCCTCTTTTTTTACCAGTAGACAGCTGCTATTCACAATAATTGCCAGGGCAGTCAATTATACTTTAAATAGGCCCACTTGAGGGCAAATGAGCGTATGGTAGTCTAAATTGTGCTGGAGACATATTATGCACAAAGACTGTCATTTCAAGCATCTGGAACATGACAAATATTATTTGGAAGCTGTGCAGTATCTATATAGTATGTGTACTCTATATCAATATAGCAATACCCAGTGAAAGTGTTTGTATGCTTTGTAGTGCAGGTATCTTTCTATCTGTCTATCTAAAAATATGTTTTTGCACACAGAGACACAGACATGCACATATATATAAAATACACACAAATGAATGCCTAAACTGTGCAGCAAACACGTGATTTCCTGAAATGCATGCCTATTTTTATAAACAGAGAGAGAGCAAGTGACCCTCTGTAACAGGTTTTTTAAAATATTAACTTCTCCCTAATATTGTAGAGTAGTATGAAACTGGACACAGGAGTATACACTTAATTTTTCAAATCTATTAATAAATTTTCTTCCTTGTATAAGCATGCTTTATAAACACTCTTCCTTTAGGATGATAATAAGGCTCTAGGAAAGCAAGCCAGATTAGAAAAACCTTACGATCAGTGTAGTTAAAGCTGCATAAGAAATGTACAATGAAAGTCAAGATAGCATCGTTTTCAAGATTATGTGAACAATAATAAATCAGCAACAATCCCAAACATCAGAATAGAGTGTTTGGAAAAATGGAACAAATAACCTAATCCAACCAAAGCACCTTTCGTTTTGTGACTTATTTTTATACATAAACACCTTAAAGGATTGCTAATAAAAAATTTTATAGTTAAAGAAACAAAGAAAAGAACTAGAATTAATTCCCGTTAAGTTCTCGCAACATGACAATTTACATTGCAAGGGCTGATTCTGAGAGATGCTGAGCATTTCCTGTTGGTTCCCTCAAGAGCTCTGGTTATTGAGCATCTTTTAAGATCAAGATGTGCATAATGGCTCAGTTCCACAGGAGAAAGTAATAAAATCCATCACTGCATGGATGCAATCATACAGCTAAGATGCATCATACAATACCCATTCTGAAAAGAGAGAATGCACAAAACTGTCCCAAAAATTTGTTCTGTATGTGTTCTATTACAGATAACTAAATCTGTAGCTCAAAATAGCCTTTTATTTTTATTTTAACAGAAAAAGCACAACACAGTACAGGTAGCATGGTAGAAAAAAGCATCAAACAATATACACAAGCCTGCAGAAGAAATTTTAGAAAATGGATAAAAAAATGGTAGGACTAGGAAGAGACGTTCATTAGCAAATCAGAACACTGTAAAAGGCAATTAAAAGCTGATAAAAAAGTGAATTTAGCAATATACAGATGAAAAATATGTGTTTGCAAGGAACATGCTCAACTGAGATTTGTTTTATTGCAGATTTTATTAAAAAGAGTTGGGATTATCAAAGGATCATACTCAAAGCAAACTGTTTAATTTGCCTTTACAACTTTTTAAAAACCTCAGGGTCTCTAGGTCATTGGCCATTTCACAACTGAGAAAATGGTGAAAACCAAAATTTTTCAAATTAGGGATGTATTCTCTCATGATTCAATTCATGCACAACAAGAGCAAGATGAGTTTGACTGTTTGTGTCCAAAATTCAGTTTTGAAAAATCCTCCACTCAGCTTTTACTTGGCCCTGCAAGCCCAAATTCAGTTATGTCCCAGATTTGAAGTTCTGGTTCTCTTTCCAGCACTAGACTTCCGACAGAATCGAAGAGCTCAGCATCTTTTCTGTGACATAAACATATCTGGAGCACCAAAATGATACGAGATCTGTTTGGGAGATTGTTCCCCATCTGTCCTGTATTTATAACTCTGCATACACACATTCAGACTTTAGCAGGCCAGAAAGTCAACTAGTGAGTGTTGCACTTTAAACCAGAAGGTTTTGGTATGGGAAGAGGAAGACCTTACCTCTGATCCCTGCCCTTAGACTCTCTTGTGTATTTTAAGTGACATAGTCACTGAGGAAAAACACCCACCCACAAAACCATAAATGTTAGCAGAGGTTTACCCCAGGAGACCTCCACATTTACACTAATGCCCTAGCCACTAGGCAATGGAAGACTGTTTACTGATAACACCCACTTCTCTCCCAGAGTTTGTGCACAGCTGAAACTAGAAAGGTAATTGTGGAAGAAAATGTCTTCATTTCAAAAAAAAATATTTTCAGTCACACAGTAAATAGTTAATAAGACAAACAGCTAAGTGCATTAGTTGTTCTTTCAGTGCTGAATAAAACCTAGGAGAAATGTGTCTTGAGAAAAATCTCTGAGCAGAAAGAGATAAAAGTATTAGGAGGTCTGTATGTCACAGTCAATTAGAAGGTTACCTTCTTATCATTACTGCTTATCATAACTGAAGGAAATGGGCCCTCCTGATTGGCAAAAATTAGTTAAACCAGCTTAGACTAGATTCAAGTGCCATCTGTTCACTGCTCTAGAGGCACAAATTACAAAGTCTGTATTAATGACTAGACAGAAAGTAACTAAAAGGTTCAACATATTTCTCTTTTGATGGAAAGGTTCATTTACAAATCTTAAAAGAGCTGTTCTGTTCATAATGTCTTCTGGTCTTTATAATTCTTCCTCTTTATGTTATGTTTTTTCTTTACATTGTCAACAAATGGAGTCATTAAGCAAAAAAATGATGGTGTAGGAATTTTCCAGTTGGTTAAAAAGAGCCCCCTTTAGCTGGGACTCAATCAGTATAACCCATGACAGACTCAAAAGCTGGAGGCTTGCTGATCTCATGGAGAGATATATTTTTAGAGGCTGACCAATCTCCAGCATACCAATGAGAAGGATAGAACTGGAATCATAAAACCGTACAATAGCCTGGATTGGAAGGGACCTTATAGATCACCAGGTTTCAATCCCCCTAACATGGACAGGGAGAACTTTCATTAGACCAGGCTTCTCAGAGCTCCATCCAACCTGACGTTAAATGCTTCCAGGGATAGGGCATCCACAATTTCTCTGGGCAACCTGTTCCAGTGCCTCATCACCCTCACAGTAAAGAATGTCTTCCTAATATGTAATCTAAACCTACTCTTTCAGTAGGTTTGTTCTTTACAAGCTTTCATAACAAGTCCCTCTCTATCTTTCTTGTAGGTTCCCTTCAGGTACAGGGAAGGCTGAAATTAGGTGATCACTTAACTTAAAAGTGAAGCTTCCACTTTTCCAGGCTGAACAAACCCAATTCTCTCAGCCTTTCCTCACAGGAGAGATGCTCCATCCCTCTAATCAATTTGGTGGCCCTCCTCTAGATTTGCTACAACAGATCCATATCCTTCCTTTCCTGGGACCCCAGAGCCAAATGCAGCACTGCAGGTGAGGTCTATGAGGGCATAGTAGTGTTGCCTTAGGATTTTTGGTTTTATATTCACTATATATTTGTAGTCCTTTAGTCTTTTATTGTATAATTATATAGATTCTTAGCTAGTATTTTTCCTACCCCATTAGTCAGGTAGACAAACCCCACTCATAAGACACTACCATAATCTTGCTCCTTCCTGGAACCAAGGACTCCATGTATCATAACAGGATACATTCCTAACACCCTATCATTCCTGCTCCTCTGGAAAGCAAGGATATTTCTCTGTCCCATGTCTCATAAAGTATAAAAAATAGTAGGGCTAGAAGTCAGGCAGGGTCTCAGTAGGCGGCCGAATGCAGGGGACAGATGACCTAATAGACTTTTTTAATTGGACAGTATTTGATTGATACGTTAATTAGTTAAACTTATAAAAACCATAGAAACCTGATTCCAACTGCACATATAGCCACATCATGCACCTTGAAAGCTTTCAATAAAGAACCTGCTTTTTATATTACTATTCTAATGCTGTTGCAAAGTTTTCTTTCTTTTGTTTTAGGCAACAGTAGAGGGGCAGAATCCCTTCATTCTTCCCTCTGGCCACACTTCTTTGGATGCAATACAGGATACAATCAGTTTTTGAGCTGCAAGGGCACAGGACTGAGTCATATGCAGCCTCTCATCCACCAGCCCCTTCAAGTTCTTCTTGGCACAGCTGTTCTTGATCTGTTCATCCCCCAGTCAGGACTTACCCAAACGCAGGGTAAGCATGAGATTGCCACAGACCCACTTGTCAAGGTATTTTTTGTTCATAATAAGTAAAAACTCTTGAAAATTTATTTGTTTTAAAATGTAATATTCTTTTGAGCAGTATGGTATGCTTCTACCATTGGAAGAATTTACAACTGTGTCTAGAATATGTTACTACAAAGTTGGTTATTTTTCATGTTCCTTTCTGAAGAGGCTCAGCACATTGATGAATCACTGATGAAGTATGTTGAATATCTGTCTGTTTGTGAAAAGAAGAGGGAAATGGAAAATTAGCTGGTCTATGAAAAAAAATCCTCACTGTGATTTCAATATCATCTTAACTGAATAATTTTCCTTGTGTTTTTCACTTAAACCCATGTAATAAAGTGACCATTCCCTCCTCAGTTTCAGTCTTATTACATAACAGAATGTTCTTAAAAAGATGCTGCCATGTTATACACAAACAATGCTTGCAAAAACAAAAAAAAAGAAAAAAAATGAGAAAGGTATATTTGAGGATCAACTAATCAATGTTTCAGTTTAAATATACCATGGTGATGTGGATTGTAAATAAAGCATGTTGTGTATTTCAGAATGAAAAAAAAAAAATCAGAGGTTTTGCTTTTGTGTTCTGTTTTTAAATAATGAAATCTGTGAATAAATTGAAATTTTCTTGGATATATTTTTCATTCATAATCATATGCCAAATAATGCCTTCATAATTATTGAGCCTGAACTGATTCATAAATGGCTTTTTACTGGTGCTCCATATTTGACACAGGCTGTGACTCAATGTTTTAAACTACCTCCTTGCTTGGAATGAACCTGACAGCTCCAGAGCTCTGGCACTACAGAGGTCAGGGAGATTACTGCAGCTGAAGAAAATATCAAACATTTAAAAAAATACTCCTTTCATCTCTTCCTCCAGTGTGAAATATTTATAAACAACAAGAACAATAATTTTTAATAAAGAAAAGTATTAGTATTCTTGGCGTCCCAGTTCCTTTCTACACTTGTCCCTTTAACATCATACATACCTCCACTGCTTGCATTCAGTGATTGCATTCTTTTTATCTCTTTTATGCCATTTAGTTTAGCTTTCGATATATTAATTTACTCAGTTAAACTTGTTTCTGCTTTGCCAAGATTCTTGAGATGTGACTGCCTCCTAACCTCTATAGGGATAGAGATTTATCATCTCTTAGGATCCACTATAATGGATAACAATATCAAGACGATGATAAGAGCATGATAGAGTAAAAAAAAATGTTTATTCAAATGAATCTTGATTGGTAAAAAAGACACCAATCTGACATGTTAGATGGTAGGAAATGAGAAGGTAGGAAATGTGAAGAAGACTAGACTTCTTGCTTTGCAATATAAAGGTCATTCCATAAAATTTGCTAAACAAATACTGTAGCTTTTATTTTTTTTAATAAAATTGCATCTCTTTATTTTGTAAAATCTTAATGGAAGCCCAAATACTAAAATTTTCAGTCCTCTATTTCTAGTAAAAAGTTCTTCCTTGGAATATTTGCATTATGTTGGACATTTTTCAAGAATTTTGAACATATTATCAATTATATGAACCATTCAAACAAGGGATTAAATAGCTGCAGAATGGTTTCTGTAAGAATATTAGGCCTTGTCTTAGACTTTTTGAGTAGTCTTTAATATTTCCCATTATTGCATACCCACACAGACTTCAAGGCTTGAAAATAGTAGTTTTAAGCCAAATAATACATCCTTAAGGATCTATTGAGGAACTAAATGTGAGCTTAAGAGACGGTAGTTTACCTAGCAAATAAAAAATTACCAATAATTTTCCCACATGCAGTTATGATGTTTATTGAGGAGACAAGAATGGATAGAGACTGCTATATTTTAAACAAGAAATGTAATGATAAAATTTAATCTTTAAAGCTGCTTTTTTAGAGGGTTGAGGTGGAGGGAGTTGTTTTTTTTAATTTGGCTTTGGTTTTGTTTTTTTTCTCTTTTCCCCCACAATACCTCTCCAGATCTGGCAGATATTCAGGAAAGAGAATATTGTTTAGATTGTTTAAATCCTTTCAGAGACTGTAGATTATTCCTTGAATTTCACCTGGAGAGCCTGCTTGTTATGTGGAGCGATTTACAGGTTTCCCATCCATCTGCAGATGGAGGAAGAATATTGTTCATTAGGCCTTTAATTAAATTTATCACTGGTGTCCCAAGCCACAATGTTCTTAAGGGATAAGCAAGTGGGAAACATCATTCCCTCCCACTCCTGAACACAACTGTGTCAGTTCTAGAGACAATCCAGCTCTTCATTAGCACCATGTGCAAGAGCCATAGATCTTTTGGCCAGAGAACCCATTTAAATATCTTCATAAGGGCCCTAAGCAAGTATCTTATGATGTGAATGCGTGTTTCCAATGTGGAAACTTCCTAGGTAACTCATGAGACCTTTAAAAGGCAGCATAAGTGGTCAAATAGTCAAAGTACATTATACTACTGAAAATTTTAATGTGCTCATCAAGAAGAAGGACTGAAAGATGGCTCTCAGCTCACTCAAGTCTCACCATAAGAAGAATTATCACAAGCGTACTAATCAGAATTGAAAACTTACTCATTTCTTCTTGGCTGAAATTCAACTCATAAACAAAGAGTTGCTCTAGTCAGCTACACTTTCAGAGGGTAAAAGGGGATTGAATTTGCTCATCCTGTAGTTTAAAAAACAAACAAACAAACAAAAACAAACAACAATGACAACAATTACAACAATGACAACAACAAAAAGAAAGTAGAATAACTACTTAATTCCTCCAGATACAAATCCTGTGGAGATTGCCCCGGAGAATTTTTCTTTCTGGAAGTGTTGTTAGATCTCACTTTTGAAGCTGGGGTGAAAGAAAAATAGTGACGGGGAAGAATCTCAGAGAATTTGACACAGGAACAGTAGAGCGTAGATGTTCAAAACATTTGTATTGACACTGGGAAATTTGCAGGCCAAAATTTCTATCTATTTTCATTGAAATCAGTCTACAGAACATGGTCTAGAAAAACTATATTCTGTGAGAATACAGAAGTTTGCTTTTATCAGACATTGTGGAAAACTGATTTGACAACGTATGCAAGCTCCTTTTGAGGGATAAAAAAAAATTGAGGCAAAATATTGAGTTACTTCCTTGTTTAGTATTCCAGTCTATTAATAGAGAATGTTACAGATTACCTCATCTAGAAGAGAATAAGGTCCACTTTTCTGAACATGCTTCAGTTGTGTCAGTAGCATATTAATCTTTCAAAATTTTAATTCTCCAAGATACATGCTAAAATATATTATTATTTTTTTGCAACTATAGAATTCAAATATGTTTGCAAATATGACATAACGCTACAAAATATAATCCTAGATCAAATCAGGTGAGAGCAAATCTTGTCACTTGGGGTTTTTTTCTCATAGGATTTTCTTGTCTTGTTGCACTGGGAAATAGCAGAAATCAGTTCACAGGAATTAAATCTCGGTCTTTGTGCTGAGTTAAACCTTGAAAATATATGAACCAAATCTGTAATTTAAAAGGTCTAATTAATAAATTTTGTGAAATATGAAGGTGATTTATTACAGTATATTGAAGATCTTAAACAGAACACAGAGAATACAAGGACTTCAACACTTTATTCTACCTCATGAGATTACAAATTTAACCTGTGACATGTCAGACTGAGAATTATTCCAATTAATTTACTCTGTATTGAGGAACCTCACCGTTCATGAACTAAATCAATTAATTCAGTAAAGCCAAAATTCCATCTAAATGATGGGGTAAACAGCCTCAAAACTAAAAACTGCTTAAAAATTAAACTATTATTATAATTCTACTGGTATAGAAAAAAGATATTTGCATATTTCTAAATTTTGAGTACACACAATTAGAATCCCCATATTTACAGCACTGAAAAGCAGTGAAAAGAATTTTGGGTTTAACCCAGCCATACTCCGGGCTGCATCAAAAAAAGCAGGTGAACGGAGGTAATGCTTCCCATCTACTCTGTTTTCACGAGACCTCACCTGGAGTACTGCATTCATCTCTTGCGCCCCCAACATAAGGACATGGACTAGATGAAGCAGGTCCCGGGCAAAGCCCCAAAGCTGTTCAGAGAGCTGGAGCACCTCTTCTGTGACAGAAGACTGAGATAGTTGAGGTTCTTGAGTCTGGAGAAGAGTAAGGTATGGGCAGACCTTACCGCAGCCTTTCAGTACCTGAATGAGGCCTACGGCAAAGGTGGGGAAAAGCTTTCTAGCAGGACTTGTTGTGATAGAACAAGGGGTAATGCTTTTAAACTAAAAGAGGGCAGATTTAGATTAGATATAAGGAATAAATTTTTTACAACGAGGGTGATGAAACACTGTAACAGGATGACACACTGTAACACAAGAGGTGATAGATGGACCATCACAGGAAGTATTCAAGGTCAGGTTGGATGGGACTAGTAGCAACATGATCTAGTTGAAGGTGTCCCTGTGCATTGGAGGGGGAGTTGGAACTAGATGACCATTAAAGGCCTCACCCAACCCAATTTGTTCCATGATTTTATGATAAAAATCTAAAGTTTTCTGAACTGAAAAAAAGCAAAGTGGAATTCCCATGTTATTGGCATCTATTGACACAGGACAAGCTATAAATAGATTTCAATTTGCTTGAAAGAGTTCTTGGATCTGTTGGATGCTTTTTTTCCTAATCTTTCATTTTCCCTTTAACTTGTATGTGGTCAAAGTACATATTAAAAAATGGATTTATTTCCCTGACTAGGTAAAACTAATTAGTTAGTAAGATGGGCTGACATCACATTCATGAAGACATTGAAGGCATAAAATTCAGGAGTGTTTTCGTCCAGGTAAAAAAAACTACAAAAGGTTTTCATATCCTTGTGTATCTCTCTACAAAAGATGACATAAGTGAGATTACTTACACCAGCCCTGCATTTCCTGCTGGGCCTTCTAGAAAGAATCTGAAATAACTGCAGAACCTGCAGTTTTTTAAGTCTGAAGTCCAAATGACACTGTTAAAAATATCTGCTAAACAAGAGGACAATGTTTCTAAAGATATATGGATAACACTGATAGTTATTGTGGCTGTTTGGCAGAACAGTAGGTAGATTTTGCTGTGTAGTTCCCAGCAGTATCCAGCCAGGAAGCTCAATTGCACACACCAGCACTGCAGTATCTTTAGGACAAATTGGTGTATTTCTGGGGCAAAAATATTCTCTTCCACATACTAGATAAATTACACGTTTACTAGAGCTTCTGGGTTGAAATTATAAACGAAAAACATCTGGAAAATTTCAGTCTGAAATGATGGAAGGTAAAAAGAAAATCCCATCATATGACATTAACTATGGTTTGCAAGTTTTAGTATTATTTTCCTTAAATTTCTGTATCACACCATTGTCTAAGAAAGAGGGGATGATTGAAAAAGACAATCAGCCTCTTTGTTTATGCATTGCTTTACTCCTGTACTCTTTAAGGCTGCTGGTGTTTTATCTGTAAATCTGAAGCAAAAAAAATAGTAACTAACAACTCCTACAAAATAAATTAATACACTTAAATGTTTTAAGTGTACTTCAATAATCATAAACTGTCTTCAAAGGTTAGCAGTGTGAAAAAACATCAAAAATTGTTATGAGATGGTTAAAATGTCCAGAAATGACAACATATTTGAGAACATTCTTCTTCAGTTCCGCTAATTGAGTTTATCTTATTTCTTTGCTCATATTGTTGCTGATATAATTTTTTTGTATCTTTTAATGGTCATAAAAATATTATCTATTATAACAGATATTTTTAGCTGTTTTCATTATTTGACAGTTTTGACAGACATTATTGATTTGGCTGGCAACTGTGGCTAACCAGAAGGGGACAATGTGACAGTTTTATGTAACAAAAGGCACAGTGTCATGTCAACTGAACTAAATGTTGTACAAAGTGACAGCAGGACAAAAATGCCTTTCAGACTTAATTTTCTGCTTCATTTTTTCTACCATCAATACAAAAGGCAGTGCAGTAGGTGACACAAATTAGCAGGATAGAGCAAAAGGTCTATCCCTGTTTCTGTTGCTATACTTGACTTCCTTCCACTAAGGTAATCTCCAATTCTTTTAAGCATGAATGAAAAAGAAGAGCAGTTTATAATAATCAACCTACCTGTTTAGGAGAAAATATGTCCCTTATCAGGATTCTTTATATCTTTCTCCTAGGTGGCTTTTTGGAAAAGATGAAAGAAAAAAGTCCCCCATCTGCTAGGTCATGCCTACAAGACACATTCTGTCAAGTCTTAAAAGCAACAAGAGCTTTGCCTGTGGGATACCTATAATTATTATGTGGAGCAGCCCTGCGCCTGCTGTAGCTCATTGTTCTGCTAACACAACCCGAATGAGAACAGTGGCTCCAGGCTGTGAGTTGATAAACTGCAACTTTTCGATTTTGCTCTTCTATGGCTGTAGCATTGTGCAGAGTCTGTGAGTGACATCTTTGGCCTTCCTTTGGGCTGAGCAGATTGAATCTGTCACGCTGAGTTAAACAATGACTAGGGGACACAACCTTAGCAGGGCCTGTCATTTTTTCCCACTAATTCAATCTACATTTAATCAATGAAAGTAATTTCTTGTTTGTTTAAGTCTCATATCCAACAGATCTAGAGGATCCTGAAGTACTGCACCTCCACCCTGACCTTCTCCCCTGTTAGAACTTGGACTAGTATATGGAGAATGGAATTAGGGAAAATTGCACATTTCAAGGTTGTCATGTTGCTCTCTATATATTTAGTCTCCTTTTGCGTTTATATATAGTATCTGAGTGTCATTTTACAGTTCAGTTTTCTCACAGATTCAGTGAAAAAGAAATTGGTTGAAGTTATACCTCTCAATAGCAACAGCAATGGACTGTTAAGAAATATAATGAACTCTCTTACAGGAGCATACAGACAGGAGCAGTCAGTGGTCGTCCACATGTATGTCTCATATGTAAAAATCCTAATGTAAGGCTATTTCTTCCTAGATACAGGCTATCACTGTTATTGAGAGTAACCAGTAGTGACTTATGCAAGTTCAAGGACTTTATTGATCGGTTTAGCTGGTCTTAATCAAAATCTGTCTTCTTTTCCACTCATAGTGATTAAATAAGTCTAAGAGAGCTTGACATCAAGTCTTTGACTTTTTATTAGTTCGCAGCAAGTGCTGTGCTCAGCACTTCAGTAGCCAGCAGTTGCCAGGCAGGAAGCTAAAAACTCAAGGAAAGTTTCAAAAAAGAAAAAAATTCTAATTGTATACAACAAGTTAAATATATCAAGGAGAAGCAAGAGAACAAGTACAAGTTTTCATGCTTTCTGAATGTTTTTGGTTTTTTTAATAAACAGTACATTTTGAACAAACTAGAAGAGGGAAATCAGTGGTTGTCTAATCATAAATATGAGTGGAAAAAAAAGCTGTATGTTTGAATTATATTCAATATTTTTACCTGATTTTTGCTTGGTTAATCTGGGAAGATTCTGGAAAGAAAAATAAGTAAAAAAAATCAACTATGTTTTTTAGGCAATATATATCTTCTCTTTATAAAAGAGTGTAATTCTATAAATACGTTTACTTATAAGGATATATCATGTAATTGGATATGCTTTTCAAAAAGCATGAGAAGAAATTGAAAACATGTTCTCTAACTGATTATTCCCTTTGAGAATACCAGGTTGGAAGGGGAACTCAAGGATCATGTGATCCAATCTATCTTGGTAAAAGCATGGTCTAGACAAGATGGCCCACCATCCTGTTGACATGAATTTTCAAAGTGTTCAACACTGGGGAAGCCACCACTTCCCTAGGGGAATTGTTCCAACAGCTGATTGCTCCCATTGTGAAAAATTTTCCTCTTTTGCCTGTCTGGAATCTCCCCAGGAGTAACTTGTGCCCTTTAGACTCTTATTATGCGACTTCATGTGAAAAGGTTTTCCTGCTGGGTGAATTTTCTTTATAAAGTGCCTACTTTCCCGCTCAGTTTGGTATCATCAGCAAACTACCAGGGTTTCTCAGGATTCCACCATGGATCACTTATGAAGAAATCAAAGAGTGGTGGGCCCAATGGTGATCCCTGGGGACCCCACCTGTGACAGGTTGCCAGGCTGAAAAGGAGTGAGGTACCACCACGCACTGGGTGCTGCCTGTCAGCCAGTTCCCCACCTACTGCATGGACCACTTCACTAGACTGCAACATACCAGTTTCTCTGGGAAGAGGCTGTGACCAAATGTATCAAAACCCTTGGAGAAATCCAGGTAGATCATGTCCACTGCTTATCCCACATCATTTTATCAAATTACTCTGTCATAGAAATCAATCAGCTTTGTCATTCACGATTTGCTCTTGTTGAATCCATGCTGGCTTTTCCAAGTCACATGCTTCATCTGACTTGTGATAGTCCCCAGAAAGATTAATTCTATAACTTTCCCAGGGACTAAAGTAAGATATGAGCCTATAATTTCCTGGAACCTCCTCTAAGCCCTTCTTATTAATGGGAGCAACCTTACCCTTCTTCCATTCTTCTGAGACATCTTCCAATCTTCTTCATATCTCTAAGTTTATGGAGAGTGGCCTCACAATGAAGTCAGCACTCTTAACACCGTCCTGCAGATATTTCCAGGGCCCATTGATTTGTAGTCAACATTTCACGGACCTAATCTCCTGGAAGGCAGCATACCTCTTGTGACTCCCTGTCAGGCTAAAGATGCACATCTCAGTGTCCCATAACAGGGAGACCCACTCTTGTTCTATTTTCGGATAAACACTGTGTGCTTCTGGTACAGTTTCTCCTTGTAGACCTTACTTGTGGATTAAAGATTCATATCTGGTTTTGATTGTAAAAAATCAAAGGGTGGAGATGGAAGCAGAATTCTGCTTGTGTGGGTCATCAGGAACCAAGTCGCTATATTTTCTGTGATGTCGCTCACAGAAACATTCTGAAACCACTTTATCTCCATAGTACACTGCCTTTTAACTGTTTCCTTCAGCTCAGACAGCTGAAACAACAGTCACCAATCACATTTTGTGCACATTTTGTAGGTACTTGTCTTTTCTCTAGGAGAAGGGTCTGTGAACTTGTTACTATCTACTACCAGCTGTTCTAAGTCTCCTTCCTTATATCCTCCATCTAAGTGTAAGGATAAGATGTCTCAGGGATTTTTAGAGCTGCCACTTTCTGATGGGGCTCTGTTCTCTGTGTCGGGTTTCTCTCACTCTGGGAACACTGCTGTACCCCTCGATCCAGCACTCAGATATAGAACTTAATGCTGTCACCTCTGTGTACCTCAAGACCAACTCTTTGTTTAATGCAAAAAGACCACAGAATCACAGAACATGCTGACTTGGAAGGGACCCAGAAGGATCATGGAGTCCACCTCCTGGCACTACACAGGACCGTCCCCAAGATCCCACACCATGTGCCCGAGAGTATTTTCCAAATACCTCATAAACTGTGTCAAGCTTGATGCTGTGACCACTTCTCTGGGGACCCTGTTCCAGTGCCCAACTGGAGCCCTTTGGGTGAAGACCCTTTTTCTAGTATCCAGCTTAAATCTCCCCTTGACATAATTTCAGGCCACTCCCTTGAATCCTGTCACTGGTCACACAGAGAAGAGATCAGTGTCTGTCCCTGCTCTTCTCCTCACAAGAAAGTTGTAATTGCAATGAAATCTCCCATCAGTCTCCTCTTCTCCAGGCTAAATAAACCAAGTGACCTCAGCTGCTTCTTCTACAGCTTCACCTGAAAACCCTTCACCATCTCTGTTTCCCTCCTTTGAATGCTCTGTAATAATTTAATGTCTTTCTTACACTGTGGCACTCAAAACTGCCCCCAGGTGAGGCTGCCCCAGTGCAGAGCAGAGCGGGACAATCCCCTCCCTTGCCCAGCTAGCGATGCTGTGTCTGGTGCCCTTCAGGACAGGGATGTCCCCCCTGGCTGCCAGGGCACTGGTGACTCATGTTCAACTTGCTGTTAGCCAGGACTCCCAGGTCCCTTTCTTCAGTGTTGCTGTCCAGCCTCTCATTCCCCAATCTCTTCATACATTTGGGGCTGGCATATCCCAGGTGCAGAAACTTTCACTTGTTGAACTTTATCTGTTTGGTGATTGCCCAGTCCTCTAATTTGTTGAGGTATCCCTGCAAGGCCTCCCTGCCCTCAAGAGAGTCAACAGCTCCTCCCAGTTTTGTATCATCTGTGACCTTGCCCAGTCCTGCATCCAAATCATTTATGAAGATGTTGAAGAACACAGGGCTGAGGATGGAATCCTATGGAACCCCACTAGTGACAGGACCTCAGTCTGATGTCACCCCACTCACTGTAATTCTTTGTGCCTGATCCATGAGCCCTTTGCTCGCCCATCCTAGGATATGTTTATCCAGCTGTGTGCTGGATGTTTTGTCTAGAAGGATGCAGTGAGAGACAGGATCAAAACATTTACTGAAACTCAGAAAGATCACATCAAACAGCTTCCCTTGATCAACTAGGTGAGTTATTGTGTCATAAATCAGCTTTGATAAGCAGGACTTTCTGTTCATGAAGCCATGCTGGCTGTGACCAATGACTGCAGTATCTTTCAGGGGTTTTTCAATATCCCCCTCAATAATCTTCTCCATCTTTACCAGCATTGATGTGAGACTGATAGGCCTGTTGTTTCTGAGCCTTCTTGAAATTTGCCCTTGAAAATCAGGACAAAGTTTGCCAGCTTCCATCAGCTGGGAGCTTTCCAGATTCCCAAGACCTCTCTAAAATCATTGAGAAAGCTTTTGTATTGACATCAGCCAGCTATTTGAGGATTCTTGGATGAATCCCATGAGGCCCCATAGATTTGTAGGGATCCAGCTGGAACAGACAATACTGCACAGTTTCAGGATCAACTGTGAGTTGATCATTCTCACAGCCATGGTCCTCCAGCTCAGGGCACTGAGATCACCTGGGTCTATCATCTGTTTTGAAGACAGGACAAATAATGCATTAAACACCTCTGCCTTGTCTCTGTCCCTGTTTGTGAGGAGATCATCCTCATCCTGTAATGGGGTGATGTTATTTTTACACTGCCTTTTGCTATTAATATATTTTAAAAACCTAATTTTACTGTACCCCACATTTCTGGCCAGCTTCAAATCCAGTTCAACTTTGTCTGCACAAATTTCCTCCCTAGAGTGGTAGCAGTATCTCTGTTCTTCTCATGTCATGTGACCTTGGTTACACTGTACATATATCTTCCTCTTATGCCTTATTTCCGAGAGAAGATTCCTGTTCAGACAAGCTGGCCTTCTGCCTCACCTGCTTGACTTTCAACATTTGGGTCCCAGAACAGCCTTCAAAGAACCTTGATAGCATTATAGACCTGCCTCACTTTGTGTCTCAGGGAACTTTGCTTTTCTGCTGCTTATTTATGTTAAAAGAGAAAGTGTAGGAACAGCATTCATTAGAACTGCAAAGCCGAGGAACTGAGCAAAGCAAGGCCTGTTTCCTCAAATAATGTTCAGTCCTTCTTCAAATAATGACAAAGCCCAGGCAGCACAGCCAGACTGCTAGCACATCATGCCAAAACGAGAATCAAAGACGCAAGAGTGAAATTTTCTGACCACACCTAATAGATTTCCTTTTTCCAGCATGGGAAGCCCCACCCACATGAGGCAAAGGGTAATGGAGGACTTCTGCAGTCTTAAGGGCATTAGGTCTCTGTCAGCAGAAGCTCAGTCCCACAAAATGGCAAACACACAGCAGGACTGTGTGCTGAAGCAGCACATACAATAATGGCTTCGGGTCTTAATGAAATCTGTCTCTGCTTGGCTTGTGAGCATGGACTCAGGCTATAATAAGATTAGTAAGAATATATGACAGAAATAAAATAATATGATTTTATTTCAAGATAAATGAAATGATTGTGTGGAAGGAAGGTTTCAAAACAAAGTTCATTTGATTTTGGAAAGCAGTAACAGTATAGCACATCACTACATTTGGTTTATGATGTGAAAGTATTTGACATTCAAAAGACACAGGATGCTTGAAACATGCCAGACAAATTACAAGGAATTTGAGGAAAACTAACATGATTAATTAATTTTATGTTTTAAAATTTAACAACAATAACGCACATACATGTGTTTCAAACACCTTATGAATACCTGAGTACAACATGAAAACCACTTGGAACTATTAGGGATTTTAAAAATCCTTCCACTAATCAGCAGACTCAGATCATAAAGATGGACAGCTATTCCTATCATCTAACCAATTACTTTTGGAAGTAGGATTGTTCTACTAATTTTCACCACTGTTAGTATTTCTTGCTAAATCATTTGTCATTTTAATTACTTTTAAAGCATGTCCATACAGGTTTATATAGGAAATTTACATACAGACTCAAGAACAACAGGGTGAAAAGCAGGTCCACGGACAGGGATCCGACGGTTCTGGTTGATGGCAAATTGAATATGAGTCAGGAGTGCCCTGGCAGCCAGGACTGGCTGAGATCACTTAGTCTGTTCAGCATGGAGAAAACGAAGATGAGGGAAAACCTCATCACAGTCTAAAGCTTTCTCACGGGGAAAGAGCAGGCACTGATCTCTGTGGTGACCAGTTACAGGACCCAAAGGACTGGCCATAGGCTGAGTCAGGGGAGGTTTAGATTGGATGTTAGGAGAAGGTTCTTCACCCACAGTGGGTTTGGACACTTGAACAGACTCCTCAGGAAAGTGGCCGTGGCATCAAGCCTGTCTGAGTTCAAGAAGCATTTGGATGATTCTCTCAGGTACAGGGTGTGCTTCTTAGGGTTGTGCTGTGCCAAGCCAGGAGTAAAAGCGCTAAAGCCAGATGGTCTCGAGGTAGCAACAGCAGCTTTATGCGTGCAGAATCCCTGCCAGGATGAGTTGTAGAACTGTCCAAAAGGACAGAGTTCAAGCTACCGCAGATAACCTGTTTCTGCTGGCTCCTCTAGGATGAGAGTTTCCCCAGGTGTGGTGTACTAGCACTGACAAGAATAAAAGGCTACACAGAGGGCTCTTCTCTGGGATAACAGCTGTTTATTGTGAGTCCAGTGTTGCATTTCTGAGGGTCCAGAGATATCCAGATGGCTGAGTAATGCAGAAGAAAGAGCATGGAGGAAGCCCTGCAGGGCTCTTTTAAAGGGAGATGGGACCAGGAAACACCCAATGGGAAACCATGTAGTTCAAAGTGACCAGTGCAAAAGAGCTTTCCAGGACAGCCATATATGGCTGTTGCGGTGCTTCTGGGCGTGGCTTGCGACCGGGCCCGTTCCCGCCGGGCTGGGGCCAGGGGGGGCCAGTCCTTTTGCCCCCCCGCGCAGCAGCTGCCGGCTCGGCAGGGGCTGTCCCCGCCCAGGGGGACAACTCATTGGTTCCCATGCCGGGTGCAGACAGCCGACTCACTGGCCGGTGCCCCTGTCAATCATTGTGGTCCTCTGCAATGATTGGCTCTCCCGACTGCCCGCCCCTCTCCTCTGTCTTAAAACGCCCTGACCTCCATTTTGTCTCGTCTTTTACTGCCTCATGAGCCAGTAAATAAAATTCTGCTGGCAATAATGGAAAAGAACCCTTCCTCGTCTCTGTACTTCCCTGCATAAATTAAACCGCTGTGCGTGAGCTAAGCCAAGATTCTGCGGGAGTTCTAATGCCCGGCTCACCTCCAGATCGGAGTCTAGGTGAGGCCAAAGTCACTTCATTTAGGAAAACGAGACCGACGCAAAAGGCTCCGAGTTACTGATACTTTCTACCCGCAGCATATTGCATCTGAGATATGGGTACAAGTAACACAAAGGCAATATGGGATTCTACCACAGCTCAGGCAGAGGGTTCAGATATTGAAGGAAGAAGGCTGAGAGCTTTGCCTGAGCTTTCTTCCCACCAAAACCTGAAGCTCAAAAGCAGCAGCTTCTGCCAAGTGCGCTGCTACATAGGAGTTGGAATTTGATGATCTTTGTGTGTCCCTTTCAGCTTAGGGTATTCTATGATTCCATAATTTCAGAATCAGAGTGTAATTCAGGCTAGTTAAAATTGTTTGGGCTTTTTTTTTTTTTTTAATCTGCTTCTCTCCTAAAAGTTCCAGCAATGAAAGAATAGGACCACAGCCCAACTATACTGATACTTTACATCAAAGACAGATAAACATGTGCTCCATCATCAGTCACTCTGTAAGAACTTCATTGAATAAGCTTAAGTTTAAGGACACCTGTAATATCCAGCATGTGCATAAGTATTTGACTGACTAGTGCCTACATTGAGGTGCAAACTTCACAGCAATTTCACTGTGGCCTGACCTGCCCTGCAAATTACAGAAGTATGTTCTCATCCTGTCAGCAGCTTTCCTCTGTTGTGTCACTGGAGGGGGATAAGCAGGATGTAAAGGATGGCACACTGAAGCAAGCTACCAAATATGATATTTAGAACAGGATCCAAATCATGTTTTCAGAACGTGTTTATCTAGGACTTGTTTCAAGACCACTTCTCTCTAAATGCTTCCATCCTTCACACATTTTTATCAGATCTTTTTAAAGTTAAAGATTACAACCACGTTAGAAATTAAAACAATGCCAAAAAATTATAATGAAGCTGAAATGATAAATTAATCAAGAATGTCCTGTCTTTAAATTCCTAATATACTTTCATCAAAAACAGTAACAGAAGAGATGTCCCAGAAAAAACTGCAAACATTCAGGAAGCAAGTGAAAATAAATTATTAATTTGTGCTGTGCATCATAAGAAGTAAGAAATTTTGGGGTTTGTTTCAAACCCTGTTTTACCTCAGTCTTTCTGTACAGCACTTGCACTTTCAGAAGATTCACAATACTCCTATTTTCTTCTGCTCTCCCATCAGATGCCTCCGCAGACCCTGCATGAGACCATTTGACAAACCAAGGAAAGTAGAGCAGATGGGCACTGGAAAATGGCTTTTTTATTTTGTCATGTTTTTAAATACCTGGCACAATGAAGTGATATAACAATATGATTACCAGACGCAGCAGAAATATAGCATCCCTAGGAGGGAGTGGGTTGGTGAGGGGCCAGGAAAAGCTAGTACATGCCTTTAGACTTCTGACTCCTTTGAAATACAACTGTTATGAAAGAGAGGGAGAGGTACAGTAGTGGGGAAATAAAAACAAACAAAAGATAAGGCTGAAGTAGGAATAAGACTAAATATCAGAAGAAAGGAGGAAACTCAGAGTCCTCTCAGAACATTCTCAGAAGTCTCATTCCTGATTTGCACAGTGAAAGAGAATAACTATTCCCCATTGGTCATCCCAGGTAAGACATAAGTGAAACAGAAAAGTGATTCTGTTAGTTTGTACTTCTTTGTGCAGCTAAAAGAGAAAGTGAATGTTAAAGCTCTTCGCAGTTGTTTCAGATGTATGCAAACCTTAGTTTTGACATATAACCTCTGTTGAAATTCTGGTACTAATTAAAATTTCTTGATATGCTATTATAAACCATCAAAATGAAACATCATGCTCCTAAATGTAATAAATCCAGCCAATAAGAAGGAGCAACAGGGAAGTAAAGATCAGCTTGATTCCTGACTGATATTGTCATACAAATATCTTTTCTATGTTGTTCTGGTATATGTGCATGGGAATCTGAAAAGGAAATCAGCCATATTTCTTAATAAACGTGTATAAACATGTAATGCATAAATAAACATAAATGTAATCGGCATTGATTGTGCAATATCAGTTCTAGAGCAGCTGATTTCCTTTTCATTCAGCTAGATATCAGAACTGTATTGGATATATCTTGATTACAAAAGTCATTATGAACTATTTCTGCCCATGATGCAAAATCATGATAATAATCACATTCTTTATTTGCTTTGAAGGTGTGAAAGGCTGATCCTTAGTAGGAAACTAACTGTATGTGCTGATTTCAGCTGGGGTAGTGTTAATTTATTTGACAGTGCTTGGTATAGGGCTGAACACAGGATTGATAATATAGAGATGTTTTTGTTACTATAGAGATGTTTTTGTTACTGCTGAGCAGGTCTTACACAGAGCCAAGGCCTTTTCTGGGAGGAAACACAGCTGGGACAGCTGACCCCAGCTGACCAAAGGGATATTCCAGACCATATGGCAACAGGTTCAGTATATAAACTGGAGAGAAGAAGGAGAAAGGAGGGGACATTTGAAGTGTTGGAGTTTGTCTTCCCAAGTCACCATTATGTGTGAAGGGCCCCTTCTCTCCTGGAGATGGATGAACACCTGTGTGCCCATGGGAAGAGGTGACTTACTTCCTTGATTTGTTTTGCTTTTATGTGCAGCTTTTGCTTTCCCTATTAAGTTCTTATTATCTCAACCGTTGAGTTTCATAGTTTTTATACTTCCAATTCTCTGCTAGATCCCTTTGGTTGGGGAGCAAGTGAGCAGCTGCCAGGGGTTTGTCTGCTGTCTGGGGTTAAACCACAACACTGTATCAGTTCAAAATGTTGATAGCTCTGATTATTGTTATAATGAACAATAGATATTTAAAAGATGCATTTAGTTTTTTCAGATATCAAAGACCACTTGAAAGCAGGTGTGTGAACAAATTATAACATTTGAAAATAATGAGAGAATTATTTCAAGGTCTCTGCTAGATATTAGTGGAGTGTTTCATTGGTAGTGTGGTTTTCCACAGTCCAAAAGACTATCTTCGCAACTTCTGCTCTGTGCACATATCTATGAATACTTGATATGTAAAAGAGACATCAAATTAATCATGGGCACGACTCTTTGAACCTTAGAATTCCACTAGGAATTAATTTAACCCTCTAGATTTTCCCTCTTCTGCAGCACCTTTTGATAAAAGTGGTTCCAAAGGACAAGAACTATAAGGGGCTGTTGATGTAAGAGGTACTCCTCTGCATTCAGCATTGATGTACCTGGTGAGAAGAACAGTGGAGGCTTCTAAGAGAGTTCTTAACACAAATAACATCAAGAGTGCTGCTTCCAAACCATGTGAGTCCTTCACTACTTCTCCACTAGTCAGACAAAGAGTATGGTTCAATAAACAGGAACAAAGTATCTATGAAAAAAGACAGGCCCTCTGCAGTATGTCTCCTCAGGGGAATCTAAACAAGATGGAGACATGACAAGGGAGGCAATTGTCAGTAATCAAAAAGAATAATCCCTAGCTTCTTTTTCTACTCTTAGTTTTACTGTGGGTTTTGGGGGGGTCGTTTGGTTTTCTTTCCTTCTTTTTCTTGCTTTCCTGTATACACTTCTTTTACTGTGACCTCATGTACTTTCTGTCTGGCTTCCATTTCTGAGTCTCTCTCTATGCAGGGAGGTAGTCTGCACAGTATCAGAACAACAGAAGCATTCAAAGAATGTCACAGTTTCACTTCTTTAGAGGTTAGACATTTTGAAGGAATTCTATTTTGATTTATGTAAATAATGTTCAAACACACATAATTTGAGCTGTGACCAGAATATATCCTCATTTAAATTTGGGGGTTTGTGTTGTTTTATGATTTCAACATTTTTCTGAAGCAAAATCCCAAATATTTTCAAAACTTCTCCCCCCCCCAGCCCCATAAAGCATGATTTGATTGTGCCTCCATTCATCATTCTGACCCTTTATATTGAATCAACCTCAAATTCTTTTCTATGGATTTACAGTATGTGTTTTATGTTCTAAATAATTATGTACTATGAACTAAACATCATACTGATGTACAGAAATTCTTTCGTTTAGAAAAGTATCTGTGTAAACCAGAGTACTTAGGAATGCCTTGGTACAGTTAAGTAAAGGATGGGTTCTCAGAACAGGAATAAACATAGAGGATAATTATTATTGTCATTTGAAGCTAGAAAACTTGGTTTTAAAGAAAATTATAGGAGGAAAAGGAACATAATTGTTACACATTTATTCCTTGGCACTTAGCTCTTCTTGTGTATTCCTCCTTACTCACCTTATCTATACCATACTAAACTTAGATTCTACTCCAATTCTAATGGTACTCAACACTCATCTCATTTGATATTTTTAATAATTTGACAACATTCTTCCTGTTCCATTTTAGGCAGAGCCTATGACTTTAAAACCATTCAGTTAAATCGCTACAACTTCAGTGCAAGGAAAGTATCTTCATTTGCAATTCTATCAACTCCACATTATTTGCCTGCTCCATGTAATCTTGACACCAACCATGATCCTTAGGGTTTCACCACCACTTTTTTTTTCATATTGCCAACCTTTCACAGGAAATCTGTTAAAGGGACTATTTTTATTAATTTTCTTTTAGCTTAATTCTGTGTCTGGATCCTTTGTGGTCTCCTTCTATTCATACACCTCTGAGCCTCAACAGATGAAGGATATTCCTGTCCACCTTCACCAGTCTGTCAAGAAACACACACGCTTCCATCTTTGTGTGCCTATGTGCCTAATTTGATAAATGTGTTCAGAACGGCCATCATTATTTTTATTATGCATGCACCTGGTTACCTCACCAAACCCTTTGTTGACTTCTTTATGTCCTCTGACTCTGACACAATTTCTCCTCCTCTTACTCACACTGGCCACTCTGTAAGAGCAATCCACTGTTCTGTGGAGCAAAATTCCTTCCTTTGAGTTGCAAACATTTAATCAACACAGAACATAGTGAGTAAGAAATAGGTAGCAGACCTTCAGCACATTCAGAAGTATCCTTTTTGTGTTGGACAAGTTCTCATAGGATAGAAAACTGTCAATATGTTGCGGTGCTTCTGGGCATGGCTTGTGACCGGGCCCGGGACCACTGGTCCTTTCCCCCCTCCGCGCGGCAGCTGGGGTGGCGCAGCCCTGGCTCAGCAGGGGCTGTCCCCGCCCAGTGGAACAGCTCATTGGGTCCTATGCCAGGTGTGGACAGCCGACTCACTGGCCAGCGCCCCGTCAATCATTGTGGCCCTCTGCAACGATTGGTTCTCCCGACTGCCCTCCCCTCCATCTAATAACGCCCTGACCTCCATTTTGTCTCATCTTTACCACATCATGCTCCAGTGAATAAAATCCTGCTGGCGATAAGCAGAAAAGAACCCTTTCTTGACTATTTACTTCCCTGCATAAATTAAACCGCTGTGCGTGAGCAAAGCCAAGATTCTGTGGGAGATCTGATGCCCAGCTCGCCTCCAGATCGGAGTCTAGATGAGGCCAAAGACGCTTCATTTAGGAAAATGAGACTGATGCAAAAGGCTCCAAGTTACTCATGCTTTCTACACGTGGCATCAATACACTTGGACTGACTTAGATGGTACATTAATCATAATTACAGATAGATAGACAGATAGACAGGTAGATAATTTGATTCTGTGAATGGGGTCCACCAGAGGTGGAAAGACCTAATTTTTAGTGGTGTCTGTCTCTCAAAATCTGCTGAAGACATAATTAGACATATCCATGTTAGATGGATAAAGTTGGAAAAAGTAAATTCTACCAGTGAATTATCTTCCTTTGCAAACTATAATTTTTTTTATAGCAATATAATGAAGGTGATTCAAACCTCAAATCTTAGCATTATAAGAAAATAACATTTTTTAAACAGAGGAACATCTAGAAGGAAAGAAATATCCTTTACTATGTCTAAACATGTTTCACTTATATCATTAGGCTACTGCAGTTGCAACCTTAAGTCAATTAAATGAAGGGGATAGTTTTCCAAAAGTAGAAGTTAAATACCATTAAAAAAATCTTATAATACCATATATCTTCAGACAGACCATGAAGACTACAAGAGTGCCTATAAAAGATAAAACTATTCAAACTTACAGAATTAGAAAAGACAAAGAAAAAACAAAATACTAGACAGAAAATCAGATTCAGAAGAAAACAAAATAACTTAAGCATAATACTTGCTGAAAAAAAATAGGCAAAATAGCAAATTCTCAATAAGAAGCACTATTTGAAAACAGAGGACAAAGACTTACAAAGTTCAATTAAAAAAATATACCAAATTCCCTATGGAGAAGATTTACATGTTTTCTCCCCAATTTATTCTGATAAACTCGAAAGCCAAGAACAATACTTTAAACTTTTTACTTGTAGCAATTTTATTAAATTGCTACAATAATCAGCTGAGACCCATTAAGTGTTAGTTTGACCTGCTTCTCAAGTATCTAAGCAGATGCAGCTGGGACAAAAACAGATGGAAGGTGTAAATGAGAAGATTCAATTAACATTTTTTCTCCTGCTCATATGAGTTTCAAAAAGAAACTCCCCTAGGATTGAAAGTGATCCCTTAATTTAAGAAATATCTTTTTTTTCTATTCAAAATAAAAAATATTAATGTCATTTTATGCCCTTTGGTTCAGCAAGGGAAACTAAGTGCCAGCAGGTTCATGACATGGCTACAAGAACAATGAAATCAAGTTGGACCAGAAAAGGGCAATTATTGTCCAACAATAAAATGTCAGAGCCTTATGCATATTTAACTTAGGTAAACAGAAGTAAAAAAAACTTGTACGAGAGTTTGCTGCAGAATTAGAAATTAGGATGAGTTTTACTTTATCAAACATAATAAAAATCTAACTCTCCTGTATTAGGATGATCACAGAGACAATAGACCTAAATTTCATTTGATCTTGTTTAGTACAGATCTCCTTTCAGTAAAATTACACTAGATGATTAGTACAGTAAAGAGAAATATAAATAAATTACTTTTATTTAAATATTAGCCCACAGAGGTGATTCCAGCTTAATTTAAATGCAGAGACAACCTAAGCTTCTGGTTTGCATTATAGCACCCTATAACTTAAAACTTTTAAGAGTGTTTTATAACCAAGTTGTAACCAGGTCTGTAAATAATATCTTGCAAGTAGCCTGAAATAACATAATTACATTGTATTGCAATACATTTCATAAACAACATCCACACCTGTAAAGTAAAAAAGAAACTGCAGCAAAGTGCATATTTATCACACCTCCATTTAGTGTCTGCAGTGATAAAGTTAGAACTTTGAAGAAGAAATTCAAGTTCATTTTTTAGTTGCTGAAAGAGATATTCTCAGGAGTTTTCATTCTCCCAAGGTCTTTATATTTCTCCTGCTTTGTATTACAGAAGTCTATGCACATTCATAACCCTGTAAAATACACCTCTGAATTTTCCAAAGCAGTATCTCACTTGCACTATGATACCTTGACTGTTATTAGTATTACTATTATATATATACATATATATAGTAATTATTATTACCATCAACAATAATAATAATAAATGGCTGATTCTTCTATTTTCATCATTGTTTGTAAGATATTTGTGTCTTCAGTATAAATCACAGTTTGTAGTAAGCACATGCTCAAGCCCCAATGAGTCAAGGTATACTGAATAAAATAATGAGGACATCTGTTCTATGTGTCTGAGCACATATACAGGAGACCCAGAAGAAGGAGCTAAATAGTTGAGGATTTTCTATGAAGTCAAATATTGAACCCAGGAGAGATTAAGGGATCTGTCTGATAATGTGTATCAGAGGGGGCATATTTTCAGAATCAGACCACAACATAGAATATCTTGTAACACGGTTCTGAGAATGCAAGAATTACTGACTTCAAAGTCCAAATGCTAATCAGCCAAAGCAAGAGGAAGGAGCTGAAGCAATGCATTGGAAGAAAATAGAAATGGTCTCCGTCTTTCTGACCAGTTCAATATAATACTAGATAAATTTCTGGACTGAGTTTGAGAACACAAAAAGAGACTGGTGGGTGCCTATTTCAGGAATCTTCTCAGAATTTATGTATAAAGCTGTCTCATAGCACCACAGCTGAAATGTTTGCACACATTCCCAGAACAAGTATTTGAGATGAATAAGGTGCTCCAGTTCCCTAATCACCTTCATAATCCTTCATTGGACTCACTCCAGAAGCTCTGTACGTCCTCTTGTACTGAGAATCCCAGAACTGGACACAGTGATCCAGGTGAGGCCTCATCATGACTGAGTTGAAGGGCAGGATCACCTGCCCTAGACCTGCTGGCAGTCTTTCAAGTGCATCCCCAGATACTGTTGGCTTTCTTGGACACTTTTGTATCAAAGAGTGATGACAGAAGCACCTAAAACTGTTCCAGCTGAAAAAATTGGCTTTAAAAGGACAGCTAAAGATGATACAGCTTGATTCAAATATTGTTTCACAAATTCCTAGGAATAAAAGAGAAGAATGTTTGTTACCGGGGAGCTGCCGAAAGATTTTTCATAAAACTAAATATGCATAAAATTTCTAGGTTTAAAAATTGTATTTTTTTACTCAAATTTCTTCATAACTGGAATTCTTATGCTTCCAGTGTTTCAGTTAATATGTTGATGATATATGGCTGCCTTTTCCATGGTAGTGAAAATTATTTACTTCTACATTAATTTTTACTTCAAGGATGCATTTATAAGAAAATCTTTCCTTATAAAATTCTTTTTAATACTTAGCCACTATTAAAACTCCCTTCAGGCAACTCTTCCTGTCCCTTGAAAACGTAGCCGTCTCTTCCCCAAACATGGGAATTGCTTTCTAAAACACTGCAACTCTGCAGCAAATCAACAGAAGTATGTGGCAGCCTCTTTATTGGTTAACATAAACACCTACAAGTGGACTAGAGAGACAGAAAATATGGCTTCTTACACTCAGATGTGCCTGAGAATTAATGGTCTCCTAGAAGAGACAATTTGTTGTGCTTTATAAGTATAAGAGGTCTGGTTCTTAGTTTTACTTTTCTTCATAAATTAAACTTTCTGTTTACAACTAGTTTTGGATGAAGAAGAAAATTAACATTATTTTCTAATAAACGCTGCAGTTGACAAAAAAGCTACACTGAATTTTCAAAGAGGTTGCATCTTGAGTGAAGGGGAGCAACTAAGTACACAGTATGTGAGTGGTACCACAGCAAGTGAGATAGTGGAGATTAAACAGTAATCACTGCATGCTCCTAGTTCCTATATAAAATATATAATGCCATTCTTTCCCTGCTTTGTCCCTGGCAATATGCTACATGGGGATTAGGAAAAAGCTTCATTGAACTCTTTCTCTGTTGTATACAAAAGAGATGGACTGTACACAATAATGTATGTCTAGACTATCCTCTGAGAATAGCCCCCAAGGCCATCCTTCCAACAAGATTTGCTGTTCAAATGGACAGTGAATGTAAAAGCAGAGTCCAAGAGTGCTGAGTGAGTGCTGAGGGAGCAGACTTCAGGCCACAGGGGAACCTGCCTGGGGGCTGCCTGGAGACCTGCATGTATGATGCAGAGGGATGGTTCCCTGCTGGCAGCCACCTACCTATGGCTGCAGAGTGTGATTACTGTCTGAAATGTAAATTAGTGTAAAGAAATATTCAGGGAATTAAAAATTAGTCAAGTCAGCAAAGCATATACCCCAGCTAAGAATATGTAATTAATTATATTTAAAAATTGATTTAAAGAAATTATATTGTCCATCTGCTTACAGGTTACTCTATAGATTTTGTTTCTTCCCACAGTGGGTCTCAGATATGTATTTGATTTAGTTACTCTTAAAACTAATGACTTACCAATAGCTATGTCAGTAACAGCAATGGTCCCTTTCTTTCAATGCAAGTTTTATGAAAGAAAAATGCTGCTTATCTTACTCTTATACTGTGTTGAGGAGGCATTCAGACTGAGGTCTTCAAAGTGTCATACAGAACATACACGAAATTCTAAAACATACTGAAAGCACATGCTCTTTTGACAAGCAAAACTGTCACTACCTTGATGGAAATAGTAAAACCCCCATGTCAAATCATCACATGAAGTCACAAGACTGGAACCATGCAACTTCCGCATGAAGAAAACACAAAGCAAAAGGGCAAACTCACTGAAAACTGACAATTGACAATAGATCTTTCAATGTTGGATGTCCTCTAGCTTCACTCCTGTCTTGGAGCTACACATTTTAACCAAGTCAAGCAGGGTTTTCCCATAGGAAGGACAGACTTTAAAACCTTGAAAGGGATCTTTGTCAAGGAAACTTCCCTGTTTGACCATCCAAGAACCAGCAGTACCTGAAGAAGGAATGAGGTTCCTTTGCATCTAGCTGCTTCAGTGACCTGATGGGGGTCCCACTTGACTCCCTACAAACACCACTCACACAGTCAGACAAGGCTTCCTCATGACTCAACCCCAGATTTTCCATAGCCGAGTCTCAGATATTCAGACCCTTCAAATTTTTTAACATATAAATAATGAAATAACAGTTTGAGCTGAGTGCCTCCAAGGAGGAAGCCCGAACAAAGGACAACATGGGCTTTTAATAACCTCGCAGTCTAAGCTACAAAAGTTTGGGGTCCTCATGTCCTGCCCTGTCTCTGTGTGCACAGTCCACTGGTTGCAGGTCCCCCCTGTGACCTTTGTTAAGGAAAGGGTCAGCAGTTCGGGGCCTCTTGCCTTCAGTTCCCACTGCTCAGAGCTCCACCTGCAGCTGCAGCCAGAACTACATGGACTTGAATGCATTCCTTAACACCTTAACCGGCAAAGATCCTTATCCAGAGACAGAATTTGAAGCTCTATTCTGCTGAGTAATGTAAGCACTGTCCCATGGCTCTGCAATCATTAGTGAAATGCTCTTCTGCCTCTCCCATCTTCAGTGACCTATACATACTCCTTCTCTCTGAAAAAAATTATAGAAGAAACCTCCCTAGGCTACTCTAACCCTGTTTGGATGAGTCATTATCATCAAGAATCTATATTTTCTCTATTTTAACACCTGAATAACAGATATCAAGTTTGAAAATACAAAAATAGCAAAATGTACTACTTCTGAAACCAGTGAATATCTCAGGGTCGGTCTCCACCTACTACTTTAATGCACGGGGCTAAGCTTTTTTTAAACTGTCACATTCAAAAGTTTTTTGAGCTCATTTATCTACTTTTATCTTCTTTGGTCTGCTAATTTTATTCTGAAAATTTTATTTGATTTTCTCTTCTTCCTCGTGTATAGATATGTTCAACACTTCAAAATTATTTTTAAAGTTCTCATATTAAGCTCTTCTCTCTTTTCCTCTTCCTACTGCACTTTAGGACCAACAACCCAGCAATAACTGCAGAGGCGCTCATTGAGATCTTGAAAATGTGACTGCCATTCATCATCATAGGTGTTAGCATATATCCTACAATAACCATTATTTTTGCATGAAGGCAGTGATGGATCAATAGAAGGCTGCTATGGCAGTAGTCGATTGTAATGAAAGTTTCTTTTTTCATTGAATGTTCACACTAATAGTAATATAAGCAATGGCTCTAAGAAAAATTTAATCTTACATTCATTTTTAATTTATAGTGCTGTGTATTCTAGTAGGTTGGAATACAGTGTCATTTGTGTCATGTTTTTTTTCTCTAATATATTCCAGAAGAATACTAACTCAGTCTTATGTTTAGTTCTACCTGAATAGGTCTTGACTTGTGACCATTCTACCAAAAGAAAAGCAGCCCCTAAATTCTGTGTTATCCCATTAATTTCCTGCAGTTGCATCAGACTCCTCTTTTACTTCAGTACAACCACTCCCTTGCAACGCTTCCACTAAAAGCATCTTTCACTTATAATGATTCCATGCATGTTCTGCAATATTTTTGATAGTTTAATCTCAGCAATATTGGTTGAAATTATCATTTTATATACATCTATCTATCTATCTATCTATATATCAATCTGTAGCAGCAGGCGACAATAATGAGATGGCACACAGCTTGGTTCGCAGAGATCAGAGAGCCAGCGAGCGAGCCCCGTTTATTTTATTATCCTTTTTATAGTAGGAACCCAGGTATACAATTGGCTAGGTTCTACACCACCCTAATCCAAAACATATCATACCCTGACAACAACAACAGGTGCTTTATCTTTTTGTTTTTCATACCTCCCATGGGAAAGAAGGATTTTTCTCACAAGCAGCCCCAGGCAGCACCTCCGGGCCGCTACAACTCCCTATTTTCCTTTAAGAACCGAAAGGGAAGGTATCGCCTGCAGTCCTCTGTGCGTCCCTTGTGGAAGGGAAACCAAACTCAGCATAAAGGGTCTGCTCGTTAATGGCCAGTTACCAAACAGAGCCTAAACTGAATAATGATAACAGGTCTGCTCAGTAGTGGCCAGTTACTGAACAGAACCCAAACCAGATGCTGGTTTAAGGTGGACAGAGAGACTCTCCAGCAATACCATGGGTGATACATCTATCAAACCCAACTCTATATCACAGTTCTATCAAAGTTAGCTCTAAACATAGCTTTTAAAGTCCTTGCTTTCTGACTCCATAACAAAGGAAACTTAAAGTTCAGTCTCTGCTTGTGGAAGGACCATCTGCCTGACAGTCGATATCCTGGCTCTCATCAGAAGGATCATTCGGTTGATGTTCTGAATTCTGGTCATCATTTTGAGGTTACCGGTTCTGCCTCTGGAGCCACAGGTCAGGGTGAACACATCTTGCCGGCAGCCACCGTACCGCAGTATCTGTGGAAATGCAAGCATAACCACTGCCCCAAGCACTAAGCTCATGCGGGCCTTCCCGGGTGTTAGTAAGTAGGTTCTGTACCCAGACCATCACCCGGGGCAAGTGCATCTCGCCTTATGACTGCAATGAGAGAAAATGGTTCGAGATAGCAGGATTATTCGAATTTGGAGGCACTGTAAGGTGATTAATGGTATACATAAAGCTTTTTCCAGTTGGCTCTGTGGGGTTTCTCCATGCATTCCCCCTTTTTGTTTAAAAACTCAAACACGCTTCAAAGTACCATGAGCGCGTTACCTGCTATGTAAGCAGAGTCAGTGATCAAATTCAAAGGTACTTGAGAGAACCGTTGAAAAGCCATGGCAACTGCCTGCAATTCAACCAGCTGGGCGAGCCTGACTCGTGGCTCTTCAGCACCTGCCACTCAGAGCCCTCCTTCCAGGTAAATCTGTCCCAATCCACATCCCCGAGGCTGCCAACACATCCCACCCCCAGAGGTTAACTGGAGTTACTGAAGTAACAAAGGGGAAGATTGTGGCTGTGTGTCCCTCTGGGTCTCTCACAAACACAGGTCGCTTGCTCAGTTGACTCTGTGTGGTCCCTCCCAGCCCCGCGATGGCCGAACCCACCAGGGCCAGAGGCCATGCAGAAGGCCATGAGGAGGAGGAGAGAACTGTTACATCAGCACCCGTTATCAATCAAACCTTGTAGCCGAATTTGGCGTGGATGGGCTTTTGGCAGTATTAGGGTGCATATTATCTGCAGTCTCTGACTAGAAATGTCTGCAGCCCAGCAGACCTGCGGAAGCTCTGGGGATCTGGTGCTGCAGTGTCTGTCAGCCTGTGGTTCTACACAAGAATCAAAAGGCAGTAATTGAGAAATGTGAGTCTTTTCAGGGACAGTAACAGGAGGTGATGGCCTGGAAACCAAGGCATGAATCTGACCTGTAAAATCTATGTCTATAATGTCTGTGTGGACAAAAATTCCTTGATGGGTGACCTCAGGTCTCCCTACCAGCAGCCCACTGAGTCCCTGACCTAGGGGCCCATATATATCCAAAGGAACAGTTTGGATGCTACCGGTATCTAGGACGACTGTCCTTGTGGTGTAGATGTCGGTCCGGGCTGGCCCTTGGGTGCCAGGTGTCTCTAAATTGGCTGGGTATGCCTGTGCCGGTGCCCTGTTTTTGGGGAATGGTTGCATAGGAGGGCAATGCCCCCGCACTGCACTCATTCTCGCGTTTCCCGACAGAGGGCAACTATTAACATAGTACTGGGACCTGCAGTATTCCGAACAGTGCCTGGGTCTACCACACCTCTTGCACTTGGAAATCCAAGTCCCCGTGTTTTCCTTTTGCTGTGATTTAGCTTTTTTCCGTTTGTTCCCGACCTTGGGCTGTTTTTGTCCTTGGTCAGGGGGTACCTGACCAGGCAGCATAAGTGCAGCCAAAGCAGATCTTTTGTCGTTCCCTGAACCCACCTTAGAACAAGCTTCGACCATTTCTGCAAGCAAAGGTTCCCCTGGCAATGCATCTATGATCTTTCTACGCTCATCATTGGCGTTGTCTCTTGCTAATTGATTACATGTCTGCCTCATAGCATCGTCTTCCACCTGTTTCGATGTAGCAGGGCACTTGGCAGAAGCTGCTGCTTTTGAGCTTCAGGTTTTGGTGGGAAGAAAGCCAAGGCAAAGCCCTCAACCTTCTTCCTCCAACATCTGAACCCTCTGCCTGAGCTGTGGTAAAATCCCATATTTCCCTTGTATTACCTGCATCCATACTTCAGATCCCATATATGGCTGTGTCCTGGAAAGCTCTCCTCCACTGGTCACTTTGAACTACATGGTTTCCCATTGGGTGTTTCCTGGTCCCATCTCCCTTTAAAAGAGCCCTGCAGGGCTTCCTCCTCGCTCTTTCTTCTGGGTTACTCCAGCCACCTGGATATTTCTGGACCCTCAGAATGCAACACTGGACTCACAATAAACAGCTGTTATCCCAGAGAAGAGCCCTCTGTGTAGCCTTTTATTCTTGTCAGTGCTAGTACACCACGCCTGGGGAAACTCTCGTCCTAGAGGAGCCAGCAGAAACAGGTTATCTGTGGTAGCTTGAACTCTGTCCTTTGGGAGAGTTATAAAACCATTGCTACTTATCCCGGCAGGGATTTCGCTTGCATAAAGGCGCTGTCGCTACCTCGAGAGCATCCGGGATAAGCGCCTTTATTTCTCTAGAGCTGCGGCTATTTTCTCTACAAAGGACAGGTAATGCTCAGATTGCCCCTGCATTATTTTCGTATACCACACTTTTGGAGCAGCCATGTCTATGGCTTTTATGATGGCTCCCATCCCAATTTTTTGGGCTTGCTCCAGGACCAGAGGATCCCAAGTGGCCTGGAGGTCAGACTTCAAAAATAACCAGTTCCCACGAGGGCATCTACCCCAACTGCATGTCTGGGGTCATCAGCAGGCAAGTGCATGTTCTGCGATGTGCATTTCTCAGCCATCTTTCTCCAGCTATTCTCAAAAACTGAATATTGCACAGGATGAAAGAGAACCTGACCTAAGTGCTTAATGTCAAAAGGAGCCAGCAGATCAGTGTTCATAACTGATAATTTACATGACCTCAGGAGAGTCAACCCCATACTGTGCTATCTTGGTTTGCAACTCCTGTATGACTTTCCAAGCGAAGGCATCATGCCTGTGTGGCTGACCTGAATTTGGGAGGGCCTTAAGCATGGGAAAGGCTTGGGGACTTTCCTGCAGGGTGGTGCTATCACCCTGATCCACTGGGACACCAACTGGAGGTACCATAGTAGCCACATGATCCTCCACAGACTCTTCTCTCTGGTGTGGAATCCCCACTTTCTCCAAAAGACTCCAATTCCCTGACTCCAAAGCCCTCCATTTCACTGTTTCCCAGAAACATCTGGGGTTTCTGGGGCATACGGTCACACTACAATCAGTGAAGGTCCACGGGTGTGACTGCAACAGGTGTCTTCCTCGCTGCTTGGTGGGCGCAGCTCTTCGCCCCAGAGCCAGCACGCCATCTGTGTCACTATCCGAGTTGTCAGAGTGAAGCCTACTCGCTGAGCCCAGCACGAATGCTGGGGGCAGGGCTGGCACATTCGCCAAGCCCAAACACAGCGCACCGACAGAGCCTGGAGTGGAGCGGAGGGAGGGTGGCAAACCTGGAGGAGTGCTATGTGAGCCTGGTGGGCGCATTGGAACATCAGCTGCCTGAGCCACTTGTCACACTCTGTCCATCACAGGAGCCGTCGCCGGGCCCAGCACAGGCGCTACCACAGCCACTGCTGGGCATGGAGCCTCTGCTACCTCTGTCCCTGGGCGCATGGGGTCTGCCACCACCTCTGCTGGGCGCAAAGTTTCCATGTTCCTCAGGGAATCCGCCTGTGCTTCCACTGACGTAGGAAGGGGCGCCGCCACTGCCTCTTCCCCAGCCGCCAGAGCCGGTGACTCCGAGCTGCAGTGCCGCGAAGCAGCGGCTTGCACAAGCACCTCCAGCTGCTGCGAGATACCAGTCAGCAGCCGGGAAATATCTGCAAGGGAACAGTCCGCAGGGCCAGGCAGTGGGGACCGGCACACATGCCACAAGCACATGCGCAGTGGGCAGCGGGTCAGGAGCACGCAGCATGCCGGAACTGATGGGCGCTGGCGCCTCAAGTACACGCACAGTCAGGATCAGGGCTGTGGGCAGGCGCGGCACGCACAGTGGCGCCGGACCGGGTGGCACGGCACCAGCAGCCATGGCAGGGACCGGCCAGCCCTCGCCTCTCTCTGCAACATTTCAGCCAGCTGATCCCTGGGGGATGGATACTTAGGAGGAACGTAGTCCTGCAGTGACGTATTTACTGGCTGGACAGATCCGCTTAAGACAGCCCGCGTGGCCAGAGACTGAGCCTGCACAGATCGATCCTCCCCGGTGGAGGGATCCAGGGCAGAGGAGATTTCTCCTGCCCAGAGTCTGCAGCCAAATGCATTAAAGCATCAAAAATCCATCTCCAAGTGTGGCAGAGACTGACGACGTCGGAGTCTGCATACATAATTTCAGGACAAATAACCTCACTGAATTCCACCCATAACGCAGCATCCATGGAGGGGAAACAGACTGCCGTGAACCCATGTGCAAAAGCCCATTCTAAACGGGCGTGAAGGGAATGTTTGATTACCTCAGCCTCCGCTTTTTCCAAGGCAGCCTTCCACGCAGACAGTGCCAGGTTGCTGCCCCGCATTTCTCTCCAAAAAAGAAAAAAACCACCCTAAACAGACGGGGAGGGCGGGGGAGAGAGAGGGCGGGAAAACCATACCTCCAAGATGGCTGGTCTGAATACACGGGGTCACCAGATGTAGCAGCGGGTGACAATAATGAGACGGCACACAGCTTGGTTCGCAGAGATCAGAGAGCCAGCGAGCGAGCCCCGTTTATTTTATTGTCCTTTTTATAGTAGGAACCCAGGTATACAATTGGCTAGGTTCTACACCACCCTAATCCAAAACTTATACCCTGACAACAACAACAGGTGCTTTATCTCATTGTTTTTCATACCTCCCATGGGAAAGAAGGATTTTTCTCACAAGCAGCCCCAGGCAGCACCTCCGGCCACTACATCACTCTATCTAGTCTTAGATTGTGAAGCCCAGCTTGGCTCGTCCTAATAAAAAGCCATTTACACAGAGAGGTATTCTTTGAAGAATTACAATATCTACTGCATCTTCTCATTCAGGAAACAAAAAAATGTGCTCTCTTGTTGCCTTATTTTTACTGTTAAAAATAGCTAGTTTCATACTAGCTAGTTCCCAAGACTAGTGTTCTGTAAACATAACTATGTTATTATAGAATTATCTTGTTATTGCATTCCTTTCCCATGGACACAGATCTTTGATGGACATTTTCTTTGACCACTGTAATTGAAGGACGGAGAACTAATTTCCTCCAATGAACAGTGATTTCTAAAAGTGTATTTAAGAATAAAGAAGGTGGGTCTTGCCAGCTCTTCCTTCCTTTCCTCTGAACATGAACACAGCTGGCTCTGGCTCTTTCTTTTCTGCGTCTCCAGCATTCCAGCGGTGATACTCTCTTAATTCATAGTTAGTTTAAAAGCACATAAAGAATATTTAGGTCAAATTTTCCAATGTAATATTTCAAGGGGAGAACAAGATGACCTTAAAAACTAATGCAATTTAGTGTTTCAGAAGACCACTTTAAAATATATGGTGACACAGAGTTAATTTTTTAAAAATAACATTTTAAGATATTTGTGGAAGTGTATTTATTATGATCCTAAACAAGTAAACAAGATACATATTTCACAATCTTTTAAGAAATATTCTTAGAAACCACAAGACTCACATAAATCTTCAATACATTTTATTATTGTGCAAATTAAAGGAAAATATTTTCCAAAATGTTCTAAGTGATTCAGATACTTACTGTCTGATTCTGGAAATAATTCATTAAAAGTAAAATATTTTTTAAAATATTTAGACATAACTGTTGGGATATAGTATGATACTGAAAATCCCATTAGGATTGAGTCACACTCTTAAGAATCCAGATATCTTAAAAGATAACCTTTACTAATCATTGTTCAAATCTCTTTGTGCTTTGAGTGAAGCTTAAGAAACTGCAAGCTTAAGACACTTCCAAAATATACCACACACTTACAAAACACTTAATAAATTTTAGTCAATAAAAATACTGGTGCATTTTCAAATTATTTAAATTCCTCTAATTTGGTAAGTAGGCCAGATTTTTATGTCTAGAATACATCCTATGTCTTCTTCTTTCATGTTTCGCCTCAAAACAGCACATACAGAATAAAACACATACATTTTCCCTCCATAGTAAAAATGTGTTTTCCCTATATTGTACACCTGTCACAACTGGTCATTAGTGGGAATGGAAATGATGTTGGAATGGAATTGAGGATATTCATTGACTTGAAACTGAAAGAATTTTTCACTGGATAACTTAGTTCTACCTTGTCCACTGTATATGTTCTGTTCATATCTTGTATTTTCATTGAGAAGTTTAAACTTGTCTACTGCCCCCAAATAGGTGAGAATAATTCAATAAACTCATCTGTTACCAAAAAAAAGCAAACATATAGCAAATGGTTGACTATTAAGACCTTTGGATGCAGTCATGGCAACTATCCAAAATGTAAGTGCCCCTTGGGACTTACAGTTTCTTAGGCTTTTTTTTTTAAGCATTTAAAGCATTTAAAGCATTTTTTAAGCATTTTAAGCATAATGAGGCATTTAGTGTTAACTATTTCACATTGCTTTCTTCACAAAGTGGTCTTTGGTCTAAATAACCACAATTATTGATTGTCTTATTAATACATTCAGGTAGGGAAAAAAAGGAAAAAAGGGGCCTGACCAAGCAAACTTTTGAGATATCATTTTGAGAGAGCTATGGGATGTGTATGTCCAAGATACATACTTTGTGACTGTGTGGCTTGTCTGTGTGCAAAACAAGCTAAAAAAAAAAAAAAAAAAAAAAAAAAAACATTTCCGAAATTCTAG